>PVKZ01001204.1:0-452681 GCA_004027375.1 Macroglossus sobrinus | reverse complement strand
GGTATTAGGCTTTTTATTTTATTATAAAATGATCATGAGAGTAAATATTAGAGTTGCTTCTTTATGGTAATCAATAAAATTTTAAATTGCCAAAATAAAAACTGAATCTACCCCATTATTTCAAACTCTAGACCAATTTGACCATATGCAACTGTTAAGTGCTTTTAGATAAGAACTGGTAGCCTCCATAGTTGAGATAGGAAAAGTTTCTAGATATCTTCACTCACAACCACCAAGTCCTATATTACAGTGAGAGAGAGTCACAGTCTAAATTCTGTCACACACACACAAACATGGGCATAGATGTAAAAACAGATAGAGACATTTTGGTAAGCTCTATAGAGTTGAAACTTTCTGTCCTTTTCCAGTCTGTCTGTCTGTCTGTCTTTCTGTCCATCTTCCTTGCCTGCTTGCTTGCTTGCTTGCTTTCTTCTCTTTCTTCCTTCCTATTCTTCTTCCTTCCTTTCTTTTTACCATTCTAACCATTTTTAAACATACAATTTAGTGCCCTTAATTATATTCACATTATTGCCAAATATATCTCTAGAAATTTTCATCTCGTGAAACTGAAACTCTATAGCTATTAAATGACTTGCATTTCCCCTTCCCTTCACCTAGTAATCATGATTCTGCTTTCTGTCTCTGTATGACTATTGTTCACATCTCATATTAGTAGAACCATACAGTATTTGTCTTTTTGTGGTGAGCCCATTTCACTTAGCACAATGTCCTCAAGTTTCATTCATTTCATAGCCTGTAACAGGACGGTCAAAGTGGAAAAGAAAGAAAAGCTTACTATTGCTTTCATCTTATTCAGAACACCATTCATTCTCCACCCATGCATCCATTCATCCAAGCATACATTTACTAGTGCATTCACCTCTCATTCGTGTTGCACTTAGTCATGTTTGCATCGGTTAACCAGTACCTACATCTTCCTCAGTGTCAGGCCCTGGGCAGATGGCCCCATCCTCAAGGAGCTCCCAGGCTCCCACAGTGGACTCTCTAGAGTAATTGTCCACTTCCCTGGGCTGTCAGTTTCCACTGCAGGGTCCTAGTCATCACCCTTCTCAGACTTGTTGGTTACTCACAGAGTGTGCATCTCACCTATCTGGAGAATGACCATATATATTCAAGGGAGCTGAGCTAACCATGTCCAAAAACAATAGCGATGGGACCTATACCCTAGAAAGCTTGCAGTTGGTGATTGCATAATTGCAAGGTTCTGGCTGGGTGCTCACTATAAGGCTCACCATGACACACACACACACCCACACCACAAAATCATATTTCCACAGCAGCCCATACAACCTACAAGCCCCCTGGGAGTCCAGGCAAGCTCACCTCCAGCCCTGTGAGCAGCTGGGCCACCTCTGTCTTCTGAACGGACTGAAGTACTTAAACTCACAGGGCCCCAGTAAGGGCTCATTCTGTCCATTGCTATTTAGGTCCAGAGATACCCACTTTCATCTTCGTGCTGTTCCTCCTGGACTTCAAGTTGCTGCTGTTGATGATGTTCACAATAGCTTACATGCGCAGGTGGTAGGATCTTTAACAGGTGAGTTGAGGGCAGGCCTTAGACTTTAAAAAGGAAGGAAGGCCATTGTCATGGGTTGGCCAGAGTATCCAAGGCACATCCCCAATGTCAGAAGGTGCCACAAGCCTGATTCAGCCTCAAGAGAAGGTTGTGAACATTTATTTTCTCTAAATATTTTGGAATTCTCAGAGGCTTCCAAATCTTAACCTTATGTAGTGCCCTAGAGTTTGAAAGTTATTAAATTCAGTGCCTTGGGACACTGGAAGTGTGGGTCTAAGGTGTGGTGGAGGGAAAAAGCTTTGACCACAAACTGAAGTCTGCCTATTACCCGCTATACATTTCAGTTTTCATATGATATATCTTTGAAATGAATAAGATGCTGTCAAAATCAACTAATAGAACATATCTGAGGGCCTTGGCAGGACGAGTGTAGATATGAAAGGGAGTTTAGGTCTCCGAAAGAGGTGTTGGGGTGTACTGAGTAAGGGCTTCACTTTTAATCTGCATGATGAACCCAGGTCAAGCAGAGTGCCTGCTGCATAGTAAAAGCATGAATTAATGAGTGAATGAATGGTTGAATGAATGATTTTCTCCACAGCTCTTGTGCCCTGTGATATATTGTCTCCTTTCATCTCCAAGGAGGTCAAGTAGGAAGAAGAGGCTGCAAGGACCTGTAGGTTACCTAAGACCCCTGTCCTTCACTCTGCCAGCCCCACCTCCACCACCAATATGCTTTCTCCATACACCCTTTTGGTTTACTTCTTTCTGATAATAATGCTGTGTCAAGGATGGACTTTGGTCAAGGGGACTGGACCCTGCTCAATGTGCTTCAAACGGCCACTGGCTTCACCTAAAAGAGAATTAAGCAGTACAAGAAAACATGAGCAACTCTTAATTTTCAGAGCAGGTTTTCTTTTTATCCACAGCCTTTGCAAGAATGATTTTGTAATAACACATACATATTTGTAATTGCTAAGTGAGTAAGTATTTTTCTATTCTGAAATATATAAAGAATAATTTGAAAAATATCCATGAACTGATCATGCTATCTTTGCAAAATGTTAACATTATATTTTTTTATAACATACACATAAATCCTTAAGTAATATTTAATATTACATTGCATATTTTAATATAAATACTATTATATTGTATAAGGTATTCTGGAACTTTATTTTATTTTATTTTACTTTTATCTTTTGCAATATTTTTAATCCATTTTACTAAATACAAGGTTCAGTTCACAAACAGGGATATAACAGTTTTAAATTCATATGCACCCAATAATGTAAGCTCAAAATATTTATGCAAAAATCAATAAAATTACAAGAAGTCAACAAATCTACAATCACAGTAGATTTTAATATACCTTTCTGCATCATTAATTGAAAAAGAAAAAAATGTTAATAATGATACAGGATATCTAAACAACAAAACAATCTAAAGGGTTTATAAAACATAGCACTCAATGCAGACTATTGTTTTTAAGCACTAATAACACAATTTGTTTTGCTGACCATAGGCCAGGGATTGGTACAGGTCAGATAGTAAATATTTTAGACTTTGCTGGCCACATATACTCTATCACATCTTTCCTTTTTCCTTTCTTCCTTCCTCAGCCCTTTAAAATGTAGATACTATTCTTAGTTTGTGGGTACAAAAAACAGACTGTAGGATAGATATAACCCAAAAATGAGTTTTTCAACCCCTATACGAGGCTATAAAATAAGTTACAGTAAATTTTAAATCATTACCATGTCTGACCACAATGCATCTAAGCTGAATTAACCTCAAAAAGATAACTATAAAATTCATATATGTGTATATATATATATATATATATATATATATATATATATATATATATATATTATGGTGACATTGGTAAATGAAATCCAATAAGTTTCAGCTGTACATTATAACATGCTGTTTTTCTTAGTGGCTGTACCAATTTGAAATCCCACCAGCAGTGTATGAGGGTCCCATTTTCTTCGCACCCTCTTCAACATTTGTTATTATTTGTCTCGTTGATTAGGGCTATTCTAACAGGTGTGAGATAGCATCTCATTGTGGTTTTGATTTGCATTTCCCTAATAGCTAGTAATGTTGAGCATTTTTTCATGTATTTATTGGCCATTTGTATGTCCTCTAGGGAGAAGTGTCTTTTCAGGTCATCTGCCCATTTTTTGAATGGATCATTTGTTTTTTGTTGTTATTGAGTCATATGAGTTCTTTGTATATTTTGGATAGTAGACCGTTATTGGAGGCATTGCTTGCAAACATATTTTTCCATTCGGATGGTTGTCTTTTTACTTTGTTGACAGTTTCTTTTGCTGAGCAGAAGCATTTTAGTTTGATATTGTCCATTTATTTATTTTTGCTTTTACTTCCCTTGCTTTTGAGGTCAAATCCATAAAATCCTCTTAAGTCTGAGGTCCTTGAGTTTTGTTCCTGCTTTTTTCTGTGCATTTTATTGTATCAGGTCTTATATTCAGGTCCTTAATCTATTTTTGACTTATTTTGGTGTATGCTGGAAGACAACAGTCTAGTCTCATTCTTTTTCAAGTGGCTTTCCAGTTTTCCCAGCACCATTTATTGACGAGGCTTTCCTTTCTACACTGTATATTTTTGGCATCTTTGTCAAAAATTATTTGCCCATATAAACATAGATTTACTTCTGACTCTCGATTCTGTCCCATTGGTCTGTGTATCTGTTTTTCTGCCAATACCGTGCTGTTTTGATTACTGTCTCTTTGTAGTATAATTTGAAGCTAGGCAGAGTGATGCCTCTAGCCTCATTCTTTTTCTCAAAATGGCTTTGGCATTTTGGGGTCTTCTTTTCTTTCATACAAATCTGATCATTTTTTGTTCTGTTTCTTTAAAAAATGCTGATGGAATTTTGATGGGAATTGCATTAAATCTGTATAATGCTTTAGGTAATATGGTCATTTTAACTATGTTAATTCTTCCAATCCAAGAACATGAAATATCTTTCCATTTCTTTGTATCTTCTTCAATTTCTTTTAATAGGGCCCTGTCGTTTTCATGATATAGGTCCTTCACATGTTTCCTTAGATTTATTCCTGGGTATTTTATTCTTTTTGTTGTGATTGCAACAGGAATTATTTTTACCACTTCTTTTTCTGACACTTCATTATTAGGGTACAGGAATGCTATGGATTTTTGAATGTTGATTTTGTATCCAGAAACTTTACTGTATTTGCTTATTGTTTCTAGTAGTGTTCTTGTCAGTCTTTAGGGTTTTCTATATAGAGAATCATGTCATCCACAAATAGTAAGTTTGACTTCTTCGTTTCCTATTTGGATGCCTTTTACATCTTTCTCTTGTCTGATCACACTCATTAGGACTTCCAATGCTATATTAAATAATAGTGGTGATAGTGGACATCCTTGCCTTGTTTCTGATCTTAGAGGGAAGGTTTTTAGTTTTTTACTATTAAGTCTAATGTTGACTGAAGCTTTGTTATATATGGTGTTTATTATATTAAGGTACTTTCCTTCTATACCAATTTTGTAAAGTGTTTTGATCATAAATTAATGTTGTACCTTGTTGAAGGCTTTTTCTGCATCTATTGATATGATCATATGATTCTTATTTTTTAATTTGTTTATGTGGTATATCACATTAATCGATTTGCTTATGATGAGCCATCCCTGTGCCCCTGGGATGAAGCCCACTTGATCAAGGCATATAAAATTTTTAATATGTTGCTGTATTTGGTTCACTAGTATCCTATTTAAAATTTTTGCATCTGTATTCATGAGAGATATCAGTCTGTGGTGTGTGTGTGTGTGTGTGTGTGTGTGTGTGTGTGTGTGTGTGCTATCTTTACCAGGTTTTGTTATCAGGGTAATATTGGTCTCACAGAATGAGTTGGGAAGAATTGCCTCCTCTTCAATTTTTTGGAAGAGTTTGAGAGGATAGGTATTAAATCTTCTTTAAATGTTTGGTAGAATTCACTGGTGAAGCCATCTAGTCCTGAACTTTTACTTTTTGGTAGGTTTTTGATGATTATTTCAATTTCCATACTGCTGACCCGTCTATTTAGATTTTCCAATTCTTCTTAATCCAGCCTAGAAAGGTTGTATTATTCTAAGTACTAGTCCATTTCTTCGCAGTTATTAAATTTAGCATTATATACTTTTTCATAGTATCCTTGTATGGCCCTTTGTATTTCTCCGATGTCAGTCACAATTTTTCTTCTTTTGTCCCTGATTTTGTTTATTTGTGTTCTTTCTCTTTTTTCTTTAGGGAATCTAGCCAGGGATTTGTCAATTTTATTAACTTTCACAAAGAACCAGCTCTTTGTTGCATTTATCACTTTTTTGTTTTCAATTTTATTTCTGTTCTAATTTTGATCATTTATTTTCTTCTGCTGACTTTAGGCTTCATTTATTCTTCTTTTTCTAGTTTTTAAGATGAAGCATTGGGTGTTTATTTGGGCTCATTCTTGTTTTTGGAGCTAGGCCTGTAATGATATGAACTTTCTTCTTATGGCTGCTTTTGCCATGTCCCAAAAGTTTTAATATGTTGTAGTGGCATTATCATTCATTTTTATGTATCTCTTGATCTCTCTTTTTATTTCTTTTCTGACCTAGTTATTCTTTAGTAGCATGTTGTTTAATCTCCATGCATTTGTGGTTCTTTCTGATTTCTTTTTGCAGTTGATCTCTAATTTCAAAGCATTATGATCAGAGAATATGGTTGGTATGATTTCAACCCTCTTATATTTGTGAGGCTATCTCTGTGACTCAGTATGTGGTCAATTCTTGAGAATGTTCCATGTGCAGTAGAGAAGAACGTATAAGCAGCTGTTTTGGGATGGAAGGCTCTGTAAATGTCAATTATATTCATTTGGTCTAATGTGTCATTGAAGGGTGTTATTTCCTTATTAATTTTCTGTTTAGATGATCTGTCCATATCCAACAATGTAGTATTTAGGTTCCCTACTACGATACTGTTTTGGTCTGTTTCTCTCTTTAGTTCCGTTAGTATTTGCTTTACATATTTTGGAGTTCCCTGATTGAGAGCATAGATATTAATAATTATTATGTCTTCTTGGTGTATGATTCCCTTTATCATTATAAAGTGTCCCTCAGTATCTTTCTTTACCTTTTTTATTTTGAAGTCTTTTTTGTCTGATATTAGTACCACTACTCCCACTTTTCTTTTAATGCCACTTGTTTGAAATATCATTTTCCATCTTTTCACTTTGAGTCTATATTTGTCTTTGGAGATGAGATGTGTCTCTTGGAGGCAGCAAGTGGTTGGGTTTTGTTTTTTGAATCATTCTGCAACTCTGTGCCTTTTTATTGGTAAGTTCAGTGCATTTACATTTAGGGTGATTATTGAAATGTGAGGTCTTCTTATAGCCATTTTATCATTTGCTTTCTGGTGGTTTGGCATTTCATTGCTTCCTTGTCCTTGTGTTTCTGTTTTCTTTATTTTGGTTGGTTTTTGTAAGTGTTGCCTCTGGGTCTTCTTGTTTTATGTTATATACTTCAGTTCTGAATCTTTGATGTGTGGTTACCATTATAAATATATAAAGGATAGTTATACATATATACAGTTGTGCATTTTCTTCTGTGTGTGCCTTATCTCCATTCCTCTTTTCGAATTTGGATCTTTAAATTCTCCCCTTTTTCGTCATTGTTGTCTCAGTTTGTCTCTATGTATGCTGAACATTCATTAATATCTTATTATAACAATTCACTTATTATTATTTAAGTTATAATGCCCTGTTCTTAGTAAGAGTTGCACTCCTCTGCTTCTATTAGCCTGATAGTCACTTTACTCTTACTTATGTATTTTTGTTGTTGTTGTTGTTTGTTGTTGTTGTTATTTTGTTTTAGATGAGCTGACTCCTTTCAGTATTTTCTTAGTTTAGGTCTTGTGGTGGAGAATTCCCTCAATTTTTGTATGTCTGGAAAGGTCTTAATTTCTCCTTCATATCTAAAGGAGAGCTTAGATGGATACATTATTTTAGGCTGGTAGTTCCTTTCACTTAATAGTTTAAATATTTGATCCCTTCCTTTCTGGTTTGTAAAGTTTGTGCTGAGAAGTCCAATGATAATCTAATGGGTTTACCTTTATATGTTACCATTTTCTTCTCCCTGGCTGCCTTAAGAATTCTATCTTTGTCATTGATTTTTGATAACTTTAATACAATGTGTCTTGGTGAAAGCCTTTTTGGATTGAGATAATTGGGTGTTCTGTTGACTTCTTGGATTCCAAGCTCCAGCTCATTCCTTAGATTTGGGAAATTCTCATCCATTATTTGTCTGAAAATGCTTTCTACTTTCTTCTCCTTTTCCCTGTCTTCAATACCTATTATTCTTAAGTTTCCTCTTCTGATAGTATCAACTAGTTCTTGTATTTCTCTTTCATTATTTTTATTCTTTGGTTTCTTTCTTCTTCCTTCCGATTTATTTCTAGATTTCTCTTTTCAATATCACTTATCCTTTCCTCTACTTGGTCAACTCTATTTCCCAAGCTTGCTATTCCATTTTCAACTCTTGCAGTGTGTTCTTCATCTCCAGAAGTTCTATTTGGTTCTTTTTGAGAGTTTCAATCTTCTTGCTCTGCTCATTTAGGTATTTTTTTTCAATTCCTGATTGTTGACATGATTTGTGTTTGCTCTTGTTGAATTTTTTCAGAAGTACTATCCTAAATTCCGTCATTTAAGTTGCATATTTCTATGTCTGTAAACTTATTTTCTGGAGATTTTTCTCTTTCTTTCTGAGATGCCTTGTCACCTTGGTTGGTCATGGTGTTTAATGAATTATTTCTCCACTTGGGCATTGATGGAAGTGTATTCTGCTTTTTTTTCCCCCCCAGAAAGAAGGTTTATTATGTAAAGGTCTCTCTTAGCCTGTTGCAGAGAAGTCATTTTTCTTTTGGTTTCCCGTAGGTGGCATCTGAGCCTCTTGGATCCCTGCTATATATAAAGCCTTAATAATGCTCTTTTTTTTTCCTTATAGATGTTTAATCACTCTCACCACTCTCTGTTTTAATCACTGTCAGCGCTAGCGACAGTTTTGGTAGTGTTTGCTAAGATTCCCCTGGGGCTCTGTGGTGTTCAGTCTCAGAGGATATGGGGGTACAAGCCTTCTGGGTTGGGAGATGGGGGCTGTGGTTCAGTCTTGGTTTTGCAACCACGGCTGGTAAAAATCAATTGTTGTTTTTCTGCCATCTCCACTTCTCTGCCATCTCCATGGCTCTGCTTTATGCCCTGAGGCCTGTGCCATGCCACTAGCTGTGTAGAGCTCATAGCTCTCCCAAGCAGGCTGTTCAGGGAAGTCACTGCAACTTCTCCTCTCCCCATCCTCCTATAAGGAGCTCAGGTGGTTGTGAGAGGCAGCTTTTTTTGTTTCTCCCAGTCCACCACCTGACACTCTTGGTTCTAACCTGTGGTAGATCTTATGCACAGATTCCACTCTCAGATGTGCTGATGAGCAGCTTGGGTGTTTTTTTGTTGAGTTTTTGATATTCAGCTTATTCTTGTTTCAAGGGGAGAGATCTGAGGACCTCTCTCACTCCATGTTTCTCCAAACTCTCCTATTTTATTTTTTGTGCTTAAAACTGCATGTGTGATTTGTTCGTGTTGATGTATGTAGCTCCATTTTATTAATTTTCCACTGCTTCATAGATTTTTATTATAAGAGAATGCTACAGTTTATTGATTTACTCATGATGGATTTTGAAGCTTTATCTAATACTTTGCTAGTATGACTTTGGAACTAACATCTTTGTTTCTTTGGCACATATAGGAGAGATCCTCCTTTTTTTTCTAGTGTGGCACCAAGTAGCAGTGTTGATATTACTCGGGAGCTTTTGTTACATAAAAAATTGTTTTCAATTTTTGATCAAGTTTTGCTCTTTGTATTTATAAATTTGATTTAGCTATATTTTCCAGGAGAGCATGTTTGTGCATGCATGTGTGTGAGCATGTGCATGTGTTTGTTATAAGATCTTTTCTTTTTCTTCTGCAAGGATGAATTATCTTGCACTTGATGAAGTGCACTACCTCCTTGCCATATATCAAGTTTCCTTAAATATGTGATTCTTTTTATGAGCTCTCTATTCTATTGAGCTACTATCTCTGTCTTTGTCAGAAGTACCTGGTTTTAATTATGATAGCTTAATAATGTTTTCATGCCTCTTTTGGGAAACTCTTCCACCTTTCATTGCTTTCAAAACTATGTGCTCCTCTTTGCCCAAATGCACTTTAGAATCACTTTGTCAAGTTCTACCAAAAAAATCTTTAGAAATTATTATTTGATTGCATTCAACTTATATATTAATTTGAGCAGATTGGTATCTTTCAACACTGAGTTTTCACTCATGTACATGATAATGTTGATGTA
Source organism: Macroglossus sobrinus (assembly GCA_004027375.1). Taxonomy (NCBI): domain Eukaryota; kingdom Metazoa; phylum Chordata; class Mammalia; order Chiroptera; family Pteropodidae; genus Macroglossus; species Macroglossus sobrinus. The sequence continues at coordinate 442,756 of PVKZ01001204.1, read as the reverse complement.
TTTAGGCTTTCTTTTATGACTTTCAATGAACAATTTTACAGGTTTTTCCCCCTCATAATGGTCTTATGCATCCCTAATAGAGCCACCTTTAACATTTTCTAGTTTATGCAATTAAAAAAATTATTATTACTGTTACCAGTGGTTTTTGACTACAGTTTGGGATAGCAATTGAGTTTTGATCATCATTCTTAAAGCCAGCAAGCTCATAAACTCTCACTAGTGCTAACAGTATGAACATTCATATTTGCAACACTTACAACATTAATTATCTAGAATTGGTTTCTACCTTTATCAAAGTTTCCTATGCACACGGTCTGATAGTCAAATAATTCTACAAGTTCTACATATGAAAACTGCAGTCTCCCTAACATCCCACCACTTTCCACCTCCTGGAAGTAACCTTCTTCACCTCTTTTAACTGATTATTTTAGATTTTACTGTCATACTTTATACAGCATGCTTATATTTCTACTTCTTGATTTCTCATGTGTAGGCTTTATTATTGACTCCCCACAATGGACGGGAACATAGGTTGGTTACTCCTGACCTCATGACCACGTGTCCACTTTCTATTTCACATCGCCTTAATATCATTATATTACAATTTTGGATAACGTAATAGTCAATGTTTATGTTATTATGACCTTGAGATTGGCATTTACAGCAGAATCTTGTAGCATTCTAGCTTTGTATGTGTATTTTTATGTACCCACCTCTGTGACGAAGATATAAAACAACCCCATGAACTCAGAGGTCTCTCTGTGCTAGCCCTTTAGAGTGACCCCATCCCCATCATACTTGACCTTTGCAAATACCAGTCTGACCTCTAGACTATAGTTTCCAGAATGTGATATGAGTGGAATTATACAATATATTATGTTTTGAGAATGACTTTGTTCACTTTGCATAATGTGTCCAGGAAACTTACAAGTTGTTGCACATGTAAATAATTCATTTCTTATTATTGCTTAGAAGAAATTCCATCTATGAATGCATCGCAACTTATTTAACCATTTACTCATTGTTAGACATTTAGATTATTTTCGATTTTTTCTACTACAGAAAAAGCTGCTATAAACATTCATGCACAGGTTTTTGTGTGGACATAAGTCTCCATTTCTATGAGATACATGCCTGGCAAGGTAGTTATAACCCAGGTCCTCTCCTGAAAGAAGTTAGGAAATATTCCTTTTGTGGGATGGAAGCAAACAAAGTCTGAGATACACACTGTACTATGCATTTAGGCTAAGTTTAAACAGCTCCATCAAAAAAGTGTTTGTAGAGGGAGTCATTTCAGGAGCAAGCGTGGTTCCATTTCAACACTGAGCAGACCCTGCTGATCCTTAGTCCTTCTTCCATCTGAGTAGCTCTTGGTGAGTCTGGTGCAGATGAGGCCTAAGATGGCCACATCCTAGGGTCCTGGATGTGGGAGTTTGGGACATAGCCCACAACAGCAGAGCCTTCTTGGCCTAGGTTCCCAAATGGAGCATCATCATAAAAATCTCAGATGGGATGAGGGGTCTGGAGAGAAGAGGACAAAGGTCAGAAGGGACAACGACTTCCTGTAAGCCTGTCTAAGTCTCTCTGAATTGTAAGATAAACAACTCACCTTTGTAATCACCTACACCTGATTCTATTTTACAATCTAGAAACAGGAACTGTCTGGAATCTAGAAACAGGCCTGCTGTGTCACAGCTATTTCACCCCACCTTAGGCCCTCCTCTTATATCACGAAAGGCAGGCCTTCACTCCTCTCACAGGGCAGAGTTGGTGTCATCCCAGCATACATTTGGACAGAGTAGACTTCTCAGGCAGCCAGGATGCCTGTCCCTGCCTCCTGGACCCACCCTCCTCCTTGCCTGCTGCTGATTCTACTGCTGGGACTCACAGGTGAGCAGACTTGGGGTAGAATCCCCTCTCCATGCCCCTGGACCTTCCCGTGTCCCTCAACTTTTAGGGATACTGCTAAACATCAGTGGGCCATCCAGGGCTGCCACAGAAGGCCAATACTGGGTGTTATCTGAGAACATGAAATCAGTGATCTGAGAAATTTTCAGTGGATTCAGCGCCTGAACCTGGTTACCAGGGGCACAAAAATAAATGATGCCTCAAAGCATAGCAATGACAGTTATGTGCGTATTAAGTCATCTAATCCTCACAATACCCCTGTATAATGTGCGACAACTCTTATCACAGATTTGCAGACGGGGAAACTGAAGCAGAGAGACTAACTTGTCCATTGTCACCTACCTAAGGCAGTGGTTCAGCAGCATTCCTTTTAGGTCGACCAGCTTCAGAGTTTATTTGTTAACTCTGTTATGCTGCTTGGCTACTCTACAGTGAAGCAAAGAAGAGAAAGTCTTCACTCGTCAGGTCGCTCAGAGTCAGCAGAGTTCAGCTGTGTACTCATGAACTTTTGTTCATGATGTGTTGGACAATTCCTATATGCCATCATTTCTACTGAGCATTTAATGTGTGTTATACTTTCACTTAATCCTCAAAACAACCTCTATACCAGAATGTTAAACCATACTTTTATATATATTTGTGTATCTACATGTGAGTATGTGCATGTAGATACACAAAGGGTGTGAGGAAGTGCATATACACGCACACACAGGATTTTTGAAATGTCTTTCCTTATTGTTTCTTCAAATCATTTACACTTCACATGAAATGTACATGAACAGATGTTTAGATCTCTGTCTCTCAAACATCCTCCTTTTTTATACTTCTCAAAATTACCACTTACCTGCCCACTAACTTAAGGCAAAGTTCTCTCTTCATAAAATGAGTAGAATTGTGTGCATCAATATCTTGCTCCTCATCATTCTGGATAAGGGTGAAGAGGGAAAAAAAGGGGGTGAAAGACACAGAGACTCCTTCCTGTATGATCTTTATCTGCAATTGTATTCACATGTATATGTAATCATATTTGTATATCTATATCTAGAACACCTATATCTATATAAATATCTATAGCTATACCTGTATCTGTATCCATATCTGTCTGTATCTGAATCTATATATTCATATAATACCGGTTGAAGCTTCAAGGCTTCAGAAAAATCATGAGTAATGACCTTTCAATTTCTTGAACACCCACCATGTATAGATGCAGTGGAAAATGCCCAGTGCTGTTTACTCATATGACCATTATATCTAGGTAGGTCCTCTTTCCATCCTTACCTACATGTAAAAAACCAAACTGGAAACACAGAGAGGTTCAAGGTCACTCAATAGTAAATGGTAGAGCTATGATTTGAGCTCAGTCTAGACTTCATGGGTTTAACCATTGCTTATCTCAAATGCCTGTGGCCCCATTTACATCCCATGAGATTTCTGCTGCTTCTGCATATGAGGGCGGATGGAATGTGGGGAAGGGTGAGTGTGGGTATCAGGCCGTGTGGTTTTCATCTGGGTTCTTCTGCTTCCTTAATAGGTACAACATACTTTTGCTTTTCACCCAGTCATCTCCATGAGAAACTCAGTTTCTGTGGTAATTTTCAAAGCTTCTCAGTAAGCTGTTCAACGGGCAATTCAAACACCATACAAAAACTTCCTGGATATGTACTACATGACAAGAACTGTACCATTAATTTGGGGCATACTGGTGAATAAAAGAGACAAAGTAGCTGCCCTTGTGAAGCTTATTATTTAGTGGGGGAAATGAGAGTTACCAATAAGCATCATATAGTATATTTAAAACGTGGTAAGTGTAAGAAAAATATTAAAGTTAATGGATAAAAGAATTGAGGGAATCTGTAAGGTGCAATGTCTTTTAGACAGAGTAGTCTGGATGGGTGTCATTGAGAAATCGATGTTTGAGCAAAGACAAAAAGATGTTTGGGAGAGAGCCATGTGGTGAGACGGGGGAAGAGCCTTCCTGAGAGCAAACAGCAAGAGCAAGGGCCCTGAGACTAGAATCGTCCTCTTGTGTTCAGGGATTTAGGCATTTGCTCTGAGTGGAAAGGTTGTCATTGCAAGATTTTGAAGAAAGAAGTGCCATGGACAGACATTAGTTTAAATTATTCTAGCATTTGGTTGAAAACAGACTACCGCAGGACAAAGAGAGAAGCAGCCAGAGCATTTAAGAGGTCATTGCATTTATGCAAGCAAAAAATAATAATAATAATGTGCCTTGAGCAGGACAATATCTAGTAGAGAGAGAGGAAAGATGAAGATTTGAGTGATGCGGAATTGGAGACACAAGATTTCCTGATGCATAGGATTTGCGGTGGGAGAGCAAGAAGCAAAGTCTTTGGGACTTGAGTATCTGAAAGATTAAAGGTGCCACACCTGAGAAATAGAGGACCATGGGAAAATTAGGACTTAAGTTTTGTACATGTTTCAGCGAAATATTGATTTCCAGCCAAGGAAAATGTGAGTGGACATTCAACCATACAAATCCAGAGTTCAGGAGAAAGCTCTGGGCCAGAGATGTAAATGAGAATTACAGATACACAGATGGCAGAGTTGTTGCCATTTCCTGCTTGTCTCAACCCTCTGATTCCTTTTCTCTGTTCCCTTATTTATTCCCTCCAGTATCCCTTCGAGGTTCATTCCTACTTCTTCCTCTTTTTGTCTTACCAGTTCCTCATCTCCAATCATCTGCAGACTTAAAACCCAAACCTCTTGAAGTTCCTAGAGCCAAAGGACCTTCCCTGTGACAGCATGTGGCCTCCTTAAGAGGCATGTCTGGTTATAATGCTACTAAATGAGTAGGTTTCACTAGCTCACACCTTGCAAAGATAACCCACAAATTTTCTCCCTGAGGAGAAGCTAAGTAATAGAAAAGAACACAGGATTCATTGATGAAGTCACAGCTGCATTTTCCTCTAAGTTATATCCCTGCCGCCAGAACCCATGCCTACTTCTTCGGACACTTCAAATAAGAAGGAAAGTTTTTGTGTTTCTCTGTGTCTGCAAAAACTGGCTAGTCACTGAAGCAGTAAAATAGAAGTGAAAACTTTTGCCCCTGCAGTTAAACAATTGGCTCAATGATAAACTCATGTCCTTTTTGACTCATAACTCATTGTCCAAACATGGTGAACCACCACAATTCTTTTCAAAACCCAAGTTCCATGGCTGATGTTTCATGTCTTGCTTCTCATGATTCTATCACCCCATTCCAGTGCTGGCTCTGAAATCTACCAGCATAAGGTTTATCTGTTTTTCTTTAGGCATTTAGTCCAGTTTAAACCTCTACATGGCACAATATTCATGTTTTAATACACATATTTTTGTGGTAAAATATACAAAATGTAAAATTACCATTTTAACCACTTTTAGGGATACAGTCAGTGGAGTCAAGTCCACTCACAAGGTTGTGTAACCATAAGCACTACACACTGCTAGAACATTTCAACTTCCTCAGCAGAAATTCTATACCCATTAAGAGTAAATCGCTGATCTTCCTTCCACCTCAGCACCTGATAACTTCTATTCTACTTTTAGTATCTATAATTTGACTTTTCTAGCATCTTCATATGAGCGAACATATATTTGTCCATTTCTATGTGTCATTTTTTACTTAGCATATTATTTTCAAGGCTTACCCATGTTATAGGACCTATCAGAATGTCATCGCTTTCTCCGGCTGAGTAGTATTTTATTATGTGTACATACACACCATATATTCTGTATTTATTCATGTACTGATGGATATTTGAATTTTTCTACTACCTTTGGTATTGTGAACTGCTGCTATGAACACTGATGTACAAGTATGAGTTGAATTCTTGTATAAATTTGGGAAAGATATATAACTCGGAGTCAAATTGTTGGATATATGGTATGATTAAGTATTTAAGAAACCACCATAGTTTTCAACAGTGGCTGCACCATTTTTACATTTCTACCAGGAATACGCAAGGGTTTCAATGTCTTCACATCTTTGCCAACATTTATTTTCTCTTTTTATTTTTATTTTGTTTTTGGTAATAGTCATCCCAAGGAATGTGAAGAGGTATCTCATTGTGGTTCCCTAATTACTCGTTAGATCGAACATCTTTTCATGTGCTTACTGACCAGTTGTATATTTTCTATGGAGAAATGTCTATTTAAGTCCTTTGTCCATTTTTAGTTTAGTGATTAGTTATTTTTGCTGGATTGTAGGAGTTCTTTTTATATTCTGGATATTAATCTTCATGAGTATATGCTTTACGGATTTTTTTCTCCCATTCTGTGAGTTGTCTATCACTCTCTTGATAGTGTCCTCCGATGTATAAAAGTTTTTAATTTTATAAAGTTTAATTTACATATATATTTTCCTTTGTCACCTGTGCTTTTGGTGTCATATCCAAGAAATTATTGTCAAATCCAAAGTCATGAAAAATTATGCCTATATTTTTTCTAAGAATTTTACATTTTGAGCACTAGTATTTAGGTCTTTGATCCATAATGAATTTATTTTTGTATGTGACGGAAGATTAGAATGCAATACCTTTTTCTTTTTCATATGGCTACCCCTGCATCTTGCATTTAAAGACTGTCTTTTCTGATAAATACCATATGATTTCAGTTATATGTGGAATCTAATGAACAAAAAGAACAAAGTAATCAAAAACAGACTCACAAATATAGGCAACAATTTGGTGATGGACAGAGGGTTGGGGGCTGGTAGGATGGTGTGAAGGTTATTGATGTACAAGTTAGTAGTTGATAGTTGGTCAGAGGGAGGGAGAACACTGAATAGGGAATGCAGTTAGCTTTAATAGATTAGCTAGGTGAAAAACGATAGGAGAGAAGGAGCAATTATAGGGATCATTTTATAAAATATATAAATACCTAACCAATGTACTGTATACTTAAAACTAATAAATTAAAAAATAAAAATTAAAAAAATACTGTGATTTCCCCCATGGCATGTTCTTAGCTCCCTTGTTGGAAACCATTTGACCATATATGTGAGAGTTTATTTCCAGGCCCTCTATTCTAGTGCATTGGTCTGTATATCTGTTTTAATGATAGTATCACACTCTGATTACTGTAGCTTTTTAGTGCATTTTTAGATCAGAGAGTGTGAATCTCCCAACTACGTTTTTTTCAAGATCATTTCATTATTTGGGTCCCCTTGAGATTTCACATGAACTTTAAAATAGGCTTTTCCATTTCTATAAAAATACAATTGGAATTTTGATATGGATTTTATTCCACATGTTAATTGCTTTAGATACCATTGACATCTTTACAATTTAACTCTTGCAGTTCATGAACACGAGATGTTTTTCCATTTATGTCTGTTTAATTTTCTTTCAACAATGTTTCATACATTTCAGTGTTACCATCTCAATGGTTAAATTAGCTCCTAAGTATTTTACATTATCTGATGTTATTTTAAAGAAAATTGTTTGCTTCATTTTCCTTTTGGATTGTTCGGTACCAGTATATAAAAATATAGCTGAGTTCTGTGTGTTGATTTGTATCCCACAAGATTGTGGAAATTATTTCTTAGTTCTAACAGTTGTATGTGTTTGCATGCATGCCTGTGTGTGGAATCTTGTGATTTGCTACATATAAAATCATCATGGGTGCATAGACTTAGTTTAATTGATTTCTTACTAATTAAATGTCTTTTATTTACTTTTCCTGTCTAAATACTTTGTCTTGGAATTACATTATTGAAAGCTGAATATTAGGGGCAAAAGTGGACATCCCTGTCTTGTTTATGATCTCAGGGGAAAGGCCTTTAGACTCTCACCATCAAGTATGATAGTAGCATTGGGTTTTACACATATGATTTTAATATTTGGCCTTTGTTCCATCTATTCCTATTTTCTTGATCATTTTTTGTCATGGAAAATGCTGGGTTTGACTGTGAACATGCTTTTTCTGCATCAAATGAGATTATCATGTTATTTTTTCCCCTTCATTCTAAAATGCAGTACATTATATTGTTTGGTTTTCCATGTTGAACCATCCTTGCATTCCAGGAATACATTCCCAGGTGGTCGTGGAGTATATTTGTTTCAGTAAGTTGTTGAATTCAGTTTGCTACTGTTTTTTGAGGTTTACTGCATCAATATTTATAAAAGATATTGGTTTGTAGTTTTCTTCTAGTTCTTTTGTCTAGCATTGTAATCAGATAATGCTGATGAGAGAATGAGTCTCAGAATAACTTTAAATAAGTTAAAAAGTTTTCTTTCCTCTTGAATATTTAAAGAAAATTGAAGAGAATTATTGTTAGTTCTTCTTTAAATGTTTGGTAGAATACACCCTTATAGCCCCGTGGTCTTTTGCTTTCCTCTGTTGGGAGGTTTTTGATTATTGATTTAATTTTCTTATTATTTATAGGTCTATTCAGATTTTCTATTTCTTCATGATTCAGTTACGTATTTCTAATAATTTGTCCATTTTATGTAAGTTATCCAATTTATTAGTGTAAAATTATTTATACTACCTTTTATAAGCCTTTTTATTTCTGTAAAATTGTTAGAATAGCCCTTCTTTCTGATTTTACTTATTTGGATTCTCTTACTTATTTTCTTAGTCATTCTAGCTAAAGGTTTTTCAATTATATTGCTCTTTTGTAAGATTCTCCTTTGGTTTTGTTGATTTCTTTCTTGTTTTTCTTTTAATATTTTATTTGTCTCCGCAACAATCTTTATTATTTTCTTTCTTTAGGTACCTTATGTTTTAGGTTTATTTTTCTCTTCTCTTTTTTATTTTTTAAAATAGACAGTAAAGTTATTGACTTATGACTTTTTCTCTTTTTAAATGTATGCATTTGCAGCTATAAATTTGCCTTGAGGACTGCTTTGCTGCATCACTAGTTTTTGTATGTTTTCTTTCTCATTTGCATTGAGGTATTCTCTAATTTTTCCTGTGATTTTTTCTTTGACCTCTTAATTTTTTGAGAGTGTGGTTTGGTTTTTTTGTTTTGCTAATAATTAATTTTTCTTCTGTGACTGATTTCCAGTTTTACTTTGCAAATCATTTTACCAGTGCAATACTTGAATAGTTCTTATTGAGATTCAGATAAGTTGCCTTATCATTCATATTGTGTGACAATGCCACATTCATAGGTGTTTTTGTTTATGGCCACTGGTTTCTGTAACAGTCAGAAGAGATTTGTGTGATAGACAGAACAATGTTCCATACCCTCAAACAGGCCCATGTCTTAAGACCCAGAACGTGTGAATATATTACTTTATATGAAAATAAGATTTAGAAGACATGATTTTATTAAGATTCTTGATATTGAAAGGTTATCCTAGATTATCAGATGGACACAATATAATCACAGGAGTCATTATTAGGAAAGTCAAATTTAGAGAGGGGCAAGTGACAGCAGAAGCAAGAGTTTTGAGAAAGAAGAAGATGGAAACCTTGAGGAAAGTCACGTGGGCACCCTCTAAAATTTGGAAAGGCAAGGAAGAGAGTCTCCAAAAGTGGGGCTGATATTTTGAATATATCTGAAAAACACAAATATGGACTTCTGACCTCCAGAAAATATATAAGGTAATTTTCTGCTGTTTTAAGCCATTAAGATTTTGGCACTTTCTTAAAGCAGCATCAAGAGACAATATAACATGATTTGACAATCCCAGGAACTTGAAGCAATGTTTAACTTTTTGTTTACACTACATATTTATTGTGTGTTGTGAGTTCGGCACAAAACTGTCACACCAGTATCCAAGCTTTGGAGCAGACCCCATTATGGCATGTGGATCTCTGAGGAACAGGGAAATTGACCATAGAGGTTCTTGCAGAAATGTATACCATAGAAAATACATTCATTAGATCTTCTCACAACCCAGTTACCTAAAGAAGCCTCATGGTTCCACCAAATGCAAGTTTCAGAAGTGCAACTTTACATGAAGCCAGAAAGTGAATAGCCAAATATGTCTGGGGAAACATAATACTTCCAGAGAGGACTTGGCCCTCACAATCATATTCTATCAAATCACTTAATATCTATGTACCTCAGTTTTCTCATCTGTAACAAGGTCTCACTTATAGATTGATTGTGAGTGTTACTCATGATGACACATGCAATGTGCTGAGCTCAAGGCCTGTTCATGGTTCATTCGGTCAATGGGTTGTTGATAGATACCTGAAAAAACTTAGAGGATCAATGATGGATAGAAAGCTAACTTCTGTGTGTTACCCTCCAGGAGAGGCTGCTGAGAGGGAACTGCAGGTGATTGAGCCATACAAGTTGGTGTCAGTCGCAGCTGGAGAGACAGTCACTCTGAACTGTACTCTGACCTCCCTGTACCCCGTGGGGCCCATCCAGTGGTTCAGGGGATCAGGGCCAGGCCGGGAGTTAATCTACAGTTTTAGAGGAGGTCACTTCCCCCAAATAACAAATGCTTCAGACACCACAAAGAGAAATACCACAAACTATTTCATCCGCATCCGTAACATCACCCCAGCTGACACCAAAACCTACTACTGTGTGCAATTCTGGAAGGTAGACCATGACATCGTGCCATTTAAGTCTGGACTGGGAACTCACCTCATTGTGAGTGGTGCGTATGGGGTGGGTTCTTCGTCCCTGGTGTGTGACAAGTCAATAAGAACACCATTAATTCTCTGAGCAGCAACTAAGAATCAGGGGCACAGTGGGTGCTTACGGTCATCATCTGTTTCACGTCTGAATACACCCTTTTCTCAGATCAGGAACATTGAGGCCTGAAGAGGTTGTGTTTTTTGCTCAGGTCCCAAAGCTGGTAGATGGTGGGACAAGTTTGGAATCTCTTCTTTCTGGTTCCCCAGCCTTTGCCTTTTGTAATCCTGTTAAGCCTTTTGGTTTTAGGAATCAGGGAGCTGAGAGTCTGAGTTACTTGCCTGTCACGAGATAGACCTCACTCACGTCTCCAAAGAGTTTCCTCATCAATGTGGCAGAGCTTCTCTTACTGACACTTACTGAGCACCCGTTGTGGGCCAGGTTGAGCTCTGGGTGCTGTGGCAACAGCAGTAAACAAGGCGGTCAAATTTTCTTCTCCCATGAAGCTTTGTTTTCTTTCATACAGTGAAAGGAACACATCCAGGGTAGGAAAGGGGTGAAAATGTTTTTCTATTTCAACTTCAGAAACATCAGATTGAGAAGAAATTCCTAAGAGGCACAGACTCACTGTTTACTCTGACAGCCCTGATGGGAGGAGGTGCCCAGAGGCTGGGTGTTCTCTGGGGGTCTGTCTAGGAAAACCTCCTCTGGTTTAGTCAGTGAAGGCTCCAGAAATGGCTGGGTTGTCTCAGACTGTCAGTTACCAAGGTAAGAGATTTCCCATGGGGGTGACATGGGGGTTGGCCCATAGAGACAGCAATGATGCATCTTTAGGATTTTCTGCCAGATGCCCAGGATCCTAAGTCCTGGAATGTCAGCACATGAAAAATCTTTAGAACATCCAGCCTGACCCTACATGTGCAGACGGGAGCCTAAAGCCAAATGATGACAAGGCCTTGCCCGCAGTAACATGGCTGGAAACTGAGGGGATTGTTTCAGAAATCAATCTGATTCTAGGCTGGTTTTTTCTTGCCTGGGCTTTGGACTCTCTGTGGAAAAGCTTGGTACATAGTAGCTGCAGAATAAATGTCCGTTACATAGAATTGTTTAACAGCAAGCCAGACTTATTCTTTCACTGGTTTCTCTTAGGTTCAGAGACCACCCCCCCCCTATTAGACTTTGAGGCTTGAGGTGATGGGAACCTGACTCAACCTTCAGCTACATCACCCAAATCAAGCATCCATATCAGCACCTAGATTTGCTCATTGTTCAACAGCTGCATACGCACCAGTGGATGGAGATTGCATCGTTCATTGACAGCTTTCTGTTGATGAATATGTTGTTCCCAATATATTAAAATGGGCTATTAAAACAGTGATGCAGAAGATAACCTTGTCCATGTGTCACTCTACTCACAGGGGAGATGCCACTGAAAGTGGCATTGCTAGGTCAGAGGCTATGTGCAGCATAATTTGTGAGGATATTGCCGAATTTCTCTCATATATGTGGTAGAAATTGTGTTTGTCCACAACCCGTGGACATAGCTGGGGAAGTTGACTATATATTAAGTGTGCAGATATTACCAAAGTTCCCAATGCTGCATCACTTTCCTAGGCAATCACAGCTACTAAGTGACTCCATCACCACTCAGATCAGCTGCATCCTGATCAAGTGCTCGTCATCTTCCCCAAGCCACCTGACCAGATGATGTCCTGGATGAGAAAGCAGGGGGTGGCAGGGACAAGGAGCAACAGCATGACAGATGCTGCATCTTTCTTGTGGCATTTACTCTCATAACCAGTGCTGTGAGGGCAGCTGTTGCTCATTTTTACAGATGAAGACACTAAGGTTTTTATACGGAACATTACCAGCCAGCTGGTAGGGGAGCCAAGACTCAACCATAGCACTTAGTCTTGCAGTTTACAAAAACATAGATGAACCTAAAGTGTATTATGCTAAGTGAAATGAGTTCAACAGAGAAAGAAAAATAACATAAGGTTTCACTTATATGTGGAATGTAAAACAAAACAAAACAAATGAGCAGATAAAACAAAAAAAGAAAAACAGACTTGAAACAGATCAAACTGATGATTGCCAGAGAGGAGGAGTGTTGGGGAATGGGTGAAAAAGGTGAAGGAGACTAACAGGTACAAACCCCCAGTTATAAATAAATAATCCACCGGGATATAGTGTATGACACAGGGAATGTAGTAATATCGTAATAACTTTGTACCATGACAGATCGTTATGAGACTTACTGTGGTGATCACATTGTACAGTATATAAATGTCTAATTACTGTGCTGTACCCCTGAAACTAATAGAATATAGGATGTCAAATACACTTTATTTAAAAAAATTTTAAACATTCTGTAGCTTCCCCCACCTCCACTGTTATGATGTTTTTCCTTCACTGAGCAGCCTGTAGGAGCACCCTGGGGACTGTGGCCTGAATAGAGCAGAGAGGGGCCAGCAACACCATGCATGCCAGTTCCTGACTCCACAGACTGAGAATGAGAAGGGGAGCATTTCCTAGAGGCTGCCTGAGGCCCCTCATGAGCAAGCATTCATCTTTAGACTCAACTGTTGGGAGCCCATGACTTCTAATTATTGCTACTGGATCCCCAAACTTGGACACTAGAACATGATCCTCTCTATCATTGCTTGAAAGCAGGAATCTCATAGAGAAAAGGGGAGGATGGTGATCAGTGCTAGTCCCATGAAGGTGGGGCTCTTGCCTTGTTCATGGACATGAATGTTCCCTATGCTAGCCCTTAGTTTCCTCACCTGCAGACATCGGGTGATTACATCAACCTTTAGGATGGTTTGAGGTTACAGTGAGCCTGGTGAGAGAACAGACCCTCAATGAGTGGTGGTGTTGTCATTCCAACACTTTGTTCTTGGCAAGTCTCAGTTCCCTCTGGTCCTCAGGTGTCCCTTCTGTAAGTGGTTATAATCATGCTACTGTTCAGGGGTCTGTGAGGCATTGGAGACCAGCAAGGAAGTGTTAACAGGAAGAGTGAAACCAATCAGTAATTATGTTCCTATGACCAGATATGTGGAAATCGCCCGTAAAGAAAGTAGACTTTGAACTTAAGGACTAACATTCTCTGTCTGTCCTGCCCCTCACTCAGAGTTCACCTCTGCGGACCTGTGTGTCCTCCTCTATAAGACAGGATGATGATACTGGCATCCAAGTATTATTAGAGAAATTAAAAAATAATACATGAGAAAGCCTTAATAGTATTGCATGCTCATCCTTAGTGGTGATCATCACAAACATGTTTCTTGCTTATTCTGCTTCTTTTGCAGCCAAACCCTCTCCCCCAGTGGTACTGGTCCCCACAATGAGAGCGCAGCCTGGGAAGACAGTAAACTTCACCTGCGATTCCCATGGCTTCTCCCCCAGAAACATCATCCTGAAATGGTTCAAAGATGGGAATGAGCTCCCAGCCTCCCAGACCGCCATGGACCCAGAGGGAGACAGCTCTTCCTACAGCCTTTCCAGCATAGCCAAGTTGTTGCTGGTCCCGGGGGATGTTGGTGGGTGCCAGGTGGATCACATCACCCTGCAGTTGGTCCCTCCTCTTCATGGAACTGCCAACCTATCTGAGACCATCCAAGGTAGATGCCCCTCACAAACAGCCCCAGCCCACACTTAGCTCCTACCCTCCAAGCCTGCTCTTCCCCCTGCTTTTTGCTCCAGGGTTTGATTTTCCTGGAATCTAATTCCCAACAGTTCTTTCCATTACTAAATACCTGGATGTCCTGGTCTCTGACTAGTAATAATGGCAGCTGCTGGTGGCACCTATCTACCACATGTCTAGCACTGTACTCAGTACTTCCATTTACTTTACTAACAGCGACTCCAATTACTGAACACCTACTATAAGCCATTACCCTATGTCCTTGGTGATTTTATTAATTATGCTATGGTATTGTTCCAACTGCATGCCAGGGGCTGTGCTTTTTTATTTTACCCATATTTTCCTAATAGGAGCTACCACTCTTGAGCACCTACTATGTGTAGGTCACTGTGTTTAGTGATTTTATTCCTATGCAAAGAGCACCCTCAGCGTCTGAGAGTCTGCAACATGCCTAGCTGTGTCTTGGGTGACCCCTTGCTGTGGTTGGGAAAGCTAAGTTATGGAGCTTCTGCCCCTGTGATCTGTCTTTTCTGCGTGGTCAGAGTTTCTTCCTTGTGCTATTTCAGTTCCGCCCACCATGGATGTTACCCAACATCCCTTCTCAGAGAACCAGGTGATCATCACCTGCCAGGTTAAGAAATTCTACCCACAGCGTCTACTGCTGACCTGGTTGGAGAATGAAAACGTGTCTCGAAGAGAAATTGCTTCAACCCTCAGAGAGAACAAGGATGGAACCTTTAACTGGACGAGCTGGCTCTTGGTATTTTCATCTGCCCACAGGGAAGACATGGTGCTCACCTGCCAGGTGGAGCATGATGGGCGGCTAGTGGTCACCAAGAACCTTACCCTGGAGACCTCTCAGGGGTCAGTTAAAATTTATGATGAGGCCTCCAACTGACCGAGCTCTATTTAAATTTTATCTTTTAAAAAACATTTTAAATATGAATTTATACTATCTAGTGTACATAGAGAGGGATTTTGGAAATGAGTTCTGCTTCTAGAAATCTCACACTCCCAGAGTCACCACTGATAAGAATTTGGTACAAACTCTTATCTTTACAGATCTTTTGACATCAATATACATTGAAGAAATAAAGAAGGGAAGAGGGAAATGATATTTTCATAGCTTTCTGCCTTCTTCACCTGTTACTGTGTTTGCTTTGCATGTCGGCCCCCTCCCCCACCTCCTTGATATTTCTAAAGGCTTCCTAGTCTCTGTTCCATCCTAGACTTTTCCAATTGCATCAGCAGATGCCTGCACCTTCTACTCTCAAATTCCGGAAGGTGAGCCTTGAGAACATGGAGTTTGAGTCTGAACAAGGCACCCAAGTGACTGCAAGTGGTCACAGCACAGTTCTCCTTTGTTCCCTGGTTTGGGAAAATGAACCAGCACTCACTAAAAATGTCTGCATGTAGAATTATTCATAATATTCTCTTATTATCCCTTTGATGTCTGCAGAGTTTTCAGTGATATCCTGTTTCATTGCTGATATTGAAAAAGTGCCATTTCTCCTTTTTTATTCCTCCATCTTGATATAAATTTTTTATTTTATTGGTATTTTCAAAGAACCCTCTTTTTTTTCAGTGATTTTCTTTATTATTTCTCTATTTTCGTTACACTGATTTTCACCCTCTTTATTATTTTTTTCCTTCCCCTTGTTTTGGGTTGAGTTTGGTCCACCGTTTCTTATTTCTGAGATGAGATCCTAGATGACTAATTTTAGACTTTTTTTTTTTTTTTTTTTTTTTTTTTTTTTTTTTTTTTTTTTTTTTTTTTTTTTTTTTTTTTTTTTTTTTTTTTTTTTTTTTTTTTTTTTTTTTTTTTTTTTTTTTTTTTTTTTTTTTTTTTTTTTTTTTTTTTTTTTTTTTTTTTTTTTTTTTTTTTTTTGCTAATGCCACATATGGCCACATTGTATGCCTGGGGAGTTAGGAGAACGAAACCTACAATTCCTTGATGCTGTGATTTCCCTCTTGATATCAGGTCTCTAGCCAGTCTGCCTTCATCTTCCCCTTTCACCATCGTCCTATGTTTGAACCTGGTATAATTTCGAGGAGTCAGATTTATAGTGAACAGGAGAACAGGAGGAATGGGTCCAAGTCATTTTCTCTGGATCAGCCTGGTTTTGCTTTAGTCTCTGTCTCCTCTGACCAGGCCGTTACTCTGGGTTCTCTCAGTATTCCTGACCTAGCACACTCGCAAAGTACTAAGGCAGAAATGATTTTGGGAATTGTCTAAATTGGCTGGCTGGAGCAAAGTGCAAGATGTCAATGTGACCCTCTGCACCAGGATACTATAGTCTGCCTCGGTATCTGAGGGATCCAGCCACTACAGTCCTGGTCCAATAGGCCTAAATAAGAATGCACATCTTTTTGTTCATGTTTATGGTATTGGAGTCCTTTATCATATCACTATCTTAATGGACCTCACTCCGTCCGTCCGTACAGGATAATCCATGTTAATGGAGTTTTTAGTTTGTTGGTTGGTTTTGATATCGTGAGAAAGGTTCTGACTCCTTAAAATCTTTGGTCCTCTTCTCCTTTTTAGGACCTAAATTTTCCTCCCTTCCCTTTTTCCTTTTCTCTTCATCACTCAATTGCCAAACAGCACTTCTTTCTTATTTTCTTGCCTTTCTCCACCCCAGAAGTTATGCACTTTAAATCATTGCTCTCCCTTTATCTGTCCTTTTAAAATGTTCCTGTCTTCCTAGATTAAATTCCTGTTGCCACAGTAACCACATGTTTATTGGCTTAACACAAGACAAATGTATTATCTTATAGTTCTGGCGGTCAGAAGTCTACAATGTGTTGGTAGGGCCGCATTCCTTCTGGAACTTCTAGGGGAGAGTCTCTAGGTATGACTCATCTGGTATCTCTTATAGGAAGTCTTTATCAGTTTGTGACTAGCCTATTTCACTTAGCACAACGTCCTCAAGTTTAATCCATGTTGTTACCTATGATGGGATGAATAACAGGAAAACATGGGAAAGAGTAGGATGGCTTTGATCTCATTCATATTCTCATTTAATTTTCTACCCACACATTTATCCATCCAACCATGCATTCATTCACTCATGCATTCACACTCTCATTTATCATGCAGTTACTTATGCATGCATCAACTAACCAATACTTACATATTCCTCTGTGTCAGGCCCTGGGCAGATGGCCCCACCCTCAAAGAGCTCCCCAGCTCCCACAGTGGACTTCCTAGAGTCATTTTTGCTTTCTCTGGGTTGTATTAGTTCCTCTTGCAGTGACAATATCTCAGTCTTCATTCTCCTCTTGCCACATGCAGATTCTAACACAGAGTAAAATATGCATCTCAGTGGCTAGAGAACTGCCATATATTCAAAGGAGCTGAGCAAACCACATCCAAGCAGAATGGCAATGAGATCTAAACCCCGGAAAGCATACAGCTAGTGAACGTGTCATTGCAGGTGGCTGAGCAGGTACTCACTTGTAAGGTATACCATGAGGCACATACTTCCACCTGGCAAAGTCATACTATCCACAGCAGTCATGCCACATACAAGCCCATTGAGAGTCCAGGCAAGCCCACCTCCAATTCTAGGAGCAGCTGGGTCACTTCTGTCTCCTGAGTAAGTGCGATATTTAAATTCACATAGCCCCATTTGGTGTCTCCTTCTGTTCATTGGTATTTAGGTCCAGAGACACCTGCCTTACTTTTGTGGTGTTCCTGCTGGGCTTTAAGGTGCTGCTGGTAGTGAGTTTCACAGTCACTTACATCCACAGGTGGTGGAACCTGTAACAGGTGAGTTGGGGCAGGCCTTAGTCCTTAAGGTAGAAGGTTAGGGCCATCTTCATGGGCTGGCAAAAGTATCTGCAGTGAGCCCCACAATGTCACATGGTCCCCACAAGCCTGATTCAGCTTCAAGAGAAGGTTGTGGACATTTATTTTCTCTAAATGTTTTTGGAATTCTCAGAGGCTTCCAACATTCACACATTGTATAGTGCCTTGCAATATGAAGGTTTTCAAATTTAAAAGTTCTTTGGGACTCTGGAGATGATGGTCCAGGTGTGGAGATGGGATAAATGTCAAACCTTTGAGACCCAAACTGCAAAAGTTCCCCCTTAAACTGTTATATATTTTAGTTTTCATGTATCTTTTTTCCCCTCTTTAATTCTTGCACCCCCCACTTCCACCCGTGACCTACAGATGTTGCCATCTGCCCTTAAGAACTAGATCTCTGAAGGTGAGGCTTCTCTTCCCACACATTCCCAGCACGTACCTGGGGCCTGGCATACCCAGGTCCTGGTGCAGCCAGGGTAAGATTCCTGGCTCCACCTGGGGCTCGAATCCAGGACCTTCTGCATGTAAAGCAGATGTGCTAACCACTACACTATGGAGCCACCCCCATATGACATATCTTTCAATTAAATACAAAAGTATTGCCAAAATCAGCTAATAGAAACTATAATAGAGATTTAATAGTACTCAGTAGCAGCAAAGATAAATGTAGGTATGAAAAGCAGTTCGATCTCAGAAAGAGGTGTTGGGGTATACTGAGTAGGGGCTTCATTTCTGATTTGTGCCATGAACCCTAGCCAAGCAGAGTGCCTCCCATTTAGTAGGTGCTCCATAAATATTTGTAGAATTAATATAGGAATGAATGAATGAATGAATGAATGAATTTCCCCACAGCTCCTTCATGCCCTGTGATACATTGCCTCCTGCCCTCTCCAAGAGGCTCAAGTAGGGAAAGAAGCTGCAAGACCTGAGTGACGCCTACCCTTTATTCTGCCATTCCCACCTCTACCACAGACATGCTCCCTCCACACACCCTCTTGGTGTTCCTACTCTCTGATAATAAAAACTGAGTCAAAGATGAACTTTGGTCCTGGGGACTCTGAGATATCTGGATCCTATGCATTGAGCTCCAAAATGGCCCTGCCTCCACCAAAAATGGAACCAAGCAGATCAAAACAGGTTTTTATCTTCCCTTGATTGTGAACAACCCTTAATATTCAGAGCAGATTTTTACCTTATCCAGGGCTTTTGCAAGTATGATTTTATTTTAACACATAGATATTTAAAATCACTAAGTTAATTAAGCATTTTTGTGTTTTGAAATATGTAAAGCAAAATAGAGAAAAATATCCATGGACCCACCATGCTATCTTTGTAAAATAGTAACATTTGGCCTTATGTTCTCTGTTCCTTTTGAAAAAACTGTCCTGAATTTTGTGTTTTCATTCTCCAGCATGATTTTATACTTTTAGAACATGTGTAAATTCTTAGCAATATTTAATATCAATTTTCATGTTTTAAATTTTATATAAATGCTGTTATATTGTTTATAACATTCTGAAACTTTACTTTTTATTCTTAAAAACAATCTCTTCAATATCAAGTTTTCCTTTTCATGGAAGTGATATACCTCTATTTAGATTTTCTTTATGACTTTCAATTCACAATTTTACATGTTTTCCTCCCATATCATTTTATGCAAATTTAATTAGAGCTATCCTTAACACTTTATAGTTCATAGACTCCTTAAAAGTTAAAGTGACTATTTTCAGTGGTTTCTGAATACTGTTTAGAATGCTAATTGATTTTGATCATCACTTTTATATCCAGCAGGTTCATGAAACCCTTATTGGTACTAATAATATGGACATTCTTTTTATAAGCAACACTTACACAATTAATAATCTAGAATTGGTTTCTACCTTTATCAGAATTACAATGCATGTATTTTAGAGTCAAATAGTTATTAAAGTTTTCCATATAAAAACTAGACCTCATGCCACACATTTCTAATCCCCATCCCCCTTATATTATTATATCATAATATTGGATAACTGAATAGGCAGTGTCTATGTTATAATGACCATGAGACTGCTATTTACAGCTGAATCTTGTAACATTCCCAGCTTTGCTCATGTTCATCCCTCAGGTGTGTGTCTGAGTAACCACCACCATGACCAGGACGTAGACCACCCTCATGATCACAGAGACCTTACTGTGCTGGCCCCTTTATAGTGAGCCCATCACTACCATACCTGACCTCTGCCAATGCCAATCTGCTGTCTATCCCGTAGTTTCCAGAATGTGATATAAGTGGAATCATATAGTCTGTGACTTTATTCACTCCAAATAATGCATCCAAGAAACTTACAAGTTCTTGCACATTTCTTTGTATTGCTGGGTATTATCTCCTTGTATGGAGGCACCACAGTTTGTTGAAATGTACACTTATCATTGGACCTTTTTAGTTGTTTCTAGTTTTGTGTGTGTGTGATTACAAAGAAAGCTACTATAAACAATCGTGTACAGGTTTTGTGTGGACATAAGTTTTCATTTTTCTGAGATAAATACCTTAGAATGTAATTGCTGGATCATATAACCCACTTCCTCTCCTAAAAAAAGTCAAGATACAATTCTTTTTGTTGGATGCAGGCACTTAAAATTTCTGAGGCCCACATGACACTTACATTTGGGCTACGTTTTACCAGGTTCATTAATAAAAGGTTAGAATAGGGAGTCATTTCAGGAGTAGACTTGATTCTATTCCAGCATTGAACAGACCTGCTGAACCCTAGTCCTTCCTCCATCTGAAAAGCTCTTGGTGTGTCTGGTGCAGATGGGGCCTAAGCTGGTTACATCCTAGGTTTCTGTTTGTGGAATTTTGGGACATAGCCAACAACAGCAGGGCCTTTCTGGCCTAGGTTCTCAAATGGGGCATTACCATGAAGACCTTAGATAGGGTGAGGGGCCCTGGGGAGAAGAGGCCACAGGCCAAGAGGGAGCACTACTTCCTGTAGGCCAGTTCAAGTCTCTCTGAAATTATAAGATAAACAACTCACCTTTGTAATCACCTACACCTGATTCTATTTTACAATCTAGATACAGGAACTGTCTGGAGTCTAGAAACAGGCTGCTGTGTCACAGCTATTTTACCCCATCTTAGGCCCTCCTCTTATATCATGAAAGGCAGGCCTTCGCTCCTCTCACAGGGCAGAGTTGGTGTCATCCCAGCTTACATTTGGACAGAGCAGGTTTCTCAGGCAGCCAGGATGCCTGTCCCTGCCTCCTGGACCCACCCTCCTCCTTGCCTGCTGCTGATTCTACTGCTGGGACTCACAGGTGAGCAGACTTGGGGTAGAATCCCCTCTTCCACTTTCTGGTCCCCAGGCCCTGGCCTTTTAGGGCCTCCAAGAAAACATGATTGTGTCACCCAAGGCTGCTACAGAAAGCCAATACTGGGTGTTATCTGAGAGCATGAAATCAGGGATCTGAGCATTTTCTCTGTGGGTCCATTATCTGCATCTGGTTACTGGGGGCATCAAAACAGATGATGCTTTAAACCATAAGAGTAACTCCTTTGCACATATTAACTTGTCTGATCCTCACAACATCTCTGTGTTATAGCTATGACTACTGTGCCTGATTTGCAGATGAGAAAACTGTGGCAAAGAGAGTAACTTGTCCAATATATTCTATGTAAGGCAGTGGGTCAGCCAGGATTCAAGCCCAGGCCAACCCTCTCCAGAGTTCATTCTTTTAATTATGTTATGCTGCTCAGCTTCTAAGTGGAAGCTGATTTCAGAAAAATCAGAATACATAGAAAAGCAAACAGAATAGTCATCACCCTCCATGCCACTCAGATCAGAGAACTCAAATTCTGCTCTGTTTACTCACAGACTATTGTTGATGATGTGTTGGATGGTTTCTATGTGCCAGATTTTTACTAAGCTTCTAATATGTATTATAATTTCATTTTATCCACAAAACAACCTGTATATTAGCATGCTTATATTAGCCCACACTTTTATGTATATATTTGCAAATATATATATTGATGTGCATACGTATGTTGATGAGTGGTTATGAAGAGTGCACATACACACACATGGGATATTTGAAATGTCTTTCCTTATTGTTTTCTTCAAATTATTTTTCAGTCTATACAAAATGCACATGAACAGATGTTTAGCTTCCCTTTCTCTCAATCACCCTCCCTTCTTTCTACATCTCTAAACTTATCCCTTATCTTCCCCCTAACTTTTGTTTTAGTTTTTAATGCCTTATTGTTTTATATAATTTATCTTTCAAATAGCCTATTAGCTATTTTTAAAAAAATTATTGGAGGGTCATTGATTAATAAAATCAAATAAGTCTTAAGTGTATCATTCAACATAACCCCCTAAACTCTTAAAGCAAAGTTCTCTCTTAGTAAAATGAGTAGAACTTTTGTACTTTACTATCTAGGAGTACCTCTTCCATTGATGGATGGGGGTGAGGAAGAAAGAAGAAAAGGGATAAAAGACACCAAGACTCCTGACTATATGATCTATATCCATAATTATATCCATGTAGATATCCATATCTTTATCCATATCTGTATCATTTAATCCCAGTTGAACCCTCAAGACCTCAGGAAATCTAGTGAGTAATTATTTTTCAATTTCTTGAACACTCACCATGTGCAGACACTTTGAGAAATGCCCATGGCTATTATCTCATATGACCATTATATTTACAGTAGAATCTCTTTTTGTCCTTACCTACAGATAAGAAACCAAAAGCACAGAGAGGTTCAAGGTCACTCAATGGTAAATGGAAAAGCTATGATTTGAACTCAGGGAGTCCGATTCTTGATCTCATGAGTTTAACCATTACTTTTATCAAATGTGTGTGGCCCCATTTGCATCCCATGAGATTTTAGGAGCTCCTGCCACTGGGTGTGGGGAAGGATGAGTGTGGAGGTAAAGATCTGTGGTTTTCTTTGCCTGGGCTCTTCTGCTTCCCCTGTATGCATAAGTCATTTTTGTTTTTCACCAAGTTCTCTACTTGGCAAACTTAGTTTCTGAGATAATTTCCACAGATTTATCCACTTAAAATAGACTTCAGGGTCTCAGGGTGGTGTGGCACTGGGCAATTCACACATCATACAATTATTAATTGGTACTAAATATGTGTCAGAAATGATTATAGTAATGTGAGGTGCATTGGTGAATAAAAGCCCTCATGGAGCTTATGTCCTGGTAGGCAAATGATAATAAACAATAGACAATAAACAAACAAAAAATAAAATAAAATAGTATACTGGAAAGTGATGTGATAAGGGAATATTAAAGTATTGCTTTATAAGAGAATTGGGGGGATCTGTAAGGTAAGATGTATTTTAAACAGGACAGTCTGGGTGGGCTTCACTGAATAGGGAAAATTTGAGTCAAGAGTAAAAGAAGGTAGTGGGTGAGGCATGTAGTTACCTAGGGGAAGAGCTTGACAGGGAACAGAATATGCAAAGGCCCTGATATTAGAATCTTCCTGCTGTGTTCAAGGATTTGGACTATTGCTCCAAGTAAAATGTTTGCCATTACAAAGTTTTGAAGAAAGAAGTGGCATGAGCTCTCATGAGTTTTAAATTGTTTTAGCATTAGGTTTAGAATAAATTATTTCTTATTTAGAATAGGACATACAGAGAAGCAACTAGAGCATTTAAGACGCCATTGCATTAATGTAAATGAGAAAAAGTGGTTTACATCAAGAGAGTAGCTAATAAAGATAAGAGAAAGGTGTCAGATTTGGGTGTATGGTAAAGGAAAGTCAACAGGATTTTCTAATGCATAGAATTTGGGTGGGAGAGGAAGACCCAATTGTTTAGGACAGGAGAATCTGGAAGAATAAAGATGCCTCAGGTAAAATATAGAGAGAGGGCAGTGGGGGAAATTCAGGAGTTCGATTTTGTACATGTTAACTAAGAAGTTTATGAGTGCACGTTCAGGCATACAAGTCCAGAGTTCAGGGGGAAAGACTGGGCCAGAGATGTAAATAGGAGAATTATAGATACACAGATGTCAGTTTTTGACATTTCCTGCTTTTCTCAACCCACTGATGCTTCTCTCTCACCCGATCCCCTGCCATTCTTTCTACCTCTCCCTCCAAGATTCATTCATATTTCTTCCCAGTTTTGTCTTAGTGGTTCAGTTTCCCTGCCCTCAATCTTCTTCTCCAGACTTAAAAACTGAAACCACTACTGTACTTGGTACTAAAGAATCTGCCCTGTGACAGCATGTGGACTCCTTAGGAGGTATGTGTGGTTACAAATGATGCTAAGTGGGTGACTTTCACCAGCTCACATTCTACAAAGGTGAGCAACAAATTTTCTCCCTGAGGAAAAACTAAGAAATAAAAAAGAACACAGGATGTATTTGCAGTGACACAACAGTCTATTCCTCTGATTTATATGCCAGCAACCAGAACACATGACTATTTTTAGGACACTTCAAATAAGTAGGAAAGATTTTGTATTTCTCTGTGTGTCCAAAAACTGGCTAGTCACTGAGGCAGTGAAATCAAACTGAAAAATCTTGCAGCTAATGTTAAATAATTGGCCCAAATGTGACTTGTGTCTCTTCAACTCATAATGCATTGTCTAAACCTAGTCGACAAACCACAATTCTTTTGAGAATACAAGTTTGAAGTCTGCTGTTTTCTTGCTTGCTTGTCCTCGCGGTTTTCCTCCCAATTCCAGTGCAGGATCTGAAATCCACCAGCCTCCAGAACCACACATTTCATTTTTTCCCTTGAATCTTTTAGTTCAATACAAAGGCCCTTCATGGAGTAATCACCTTATTTTAGTACATATTTTTATTGCAGTAAAGTATACATTACATAAAAGTTACCTTTTTAACAATTTTTAAGGATAAAATTTAGTGGCATTAAGATCATTCATAATGTGAAACTATCATTGCTACAGATTTCCAGAACCTTCTCAATATCCTAAATGGACACTCTTTATCCAATAAACAGTAACTTCCCATTCTTCCTCCCTACAATCCTTGGTAACCCCTTTTCCATTTTTTGTTTCTATAAATTTGTGTATTCTCAGTACTTCATACAAGTGGAATCATATATTTGTCTGTTTGTATCTGGCTTATTCCATTTAACATATTTTCAGGATTCAACCATGTTAAAGGAAGTGTAGGAATGTCCTTGCTATTAAGAGTTGTATAATATTCCCTTTTATATGCATACCACATTTCGTTTATCCATTATCTGTTGATGGAAGTTTGGTTGTTTTTCCTACCTTTCAATTATTTTGAATAATGTTGCTATGAACATTGCCATACAAGTATCTCTTTGTATTCCTGCTTTTAATTTGAGAGTGATGGTGGTATATACCTAAGACTGAAATTGTTAGCTCATATGATAAATTCTATGTTTAACTTTTTAAGAAACTATTGCTGTTTTTCACAATGCCTATATAATTTTTATAATCCTACCAGCAATGCACAGGGGTTTTCATTTCTCCACATCTTGGC
This sequence comes from Macroglossus sobrinus, assembly GCA_004027375.1. Lineage (NCBI taxonomy): Eukaryota > Metazoa > Chordata > Mammalia > Chiroptera > Pteropodidae > Macroglossus > Macroglossus sobrinus. The sequence continues at coordinate 417,365 of PVKZ01001204.1, read as the reverse complement.
TAAAACTTATTTTCTGTTATGGCAACTGATTTCTATAAGTCAGGAAAGATATATGTTATAGAGAGAACAATGGCTCCCCAGAGATGTCCATGTCCTAATACCCAGAACCTGTGAATATTTTACTTTATATGGCAAAAGAGATTTTGCAGAAGTGATCAAGACTTTTTTAAAAATTTTGTACTGTAGGTTTATTGTTTATGGTTTATAAAACTCAGAAAAAAATATGCAACTTAAAACATAGGTATGAAGTTAATACAGTTAGAAAAATATTAGCCACTTAATTAATAGATGTTATTATTTGCTTATACTCCTTAGATGGCAATTTGCAAAAGTTTTATAACAATATTAAATATTGAAAGTTTTTCATCCTTTTTTCAGGACTTTATTCATGCTTAAGATAAAGCAATGATCTTTAGAATAAAATATAGAATAAAGCAATGATCTTTAGAGTAGTTTCAATACTTTATTAATTACCAAACATTTGCATATCCAAATATCCTCTTCTAGGTTGGTTCTGGGGCCCCTTGGGAGAAGCTCTGGTGCAGGCCAAGGTCAGCCACTGCCTGTACCCTGCAAGCTACAAAGTGATCTGTAAATGGTTGCCACTTGTGCTGGGCTTTGAGGTGCCTGGAAGAGTCTAAGTTGAAAACTGAGGGTGGCTGCCACTGGTGCCAGGCTTGGGGTTGCTTAGCAAGAGGTATGAGTCATGTCCAAGTCAAACACTGCTTGTTTGGGGTTTGTAAACCTCTGAGAGATTTTTGGAAAGTCCGCAGCATAAGTTAAGCCAGGCCATATACATGGAAAAGCCACTGGAAGAGTCTTGACTGGACCCACAAGTTGAGTAGGGCAGGGTCTCAGGGAATCACCAGGCTGGGATGAACAGTGTTAGACAGCTTGATGGAGACTCAGATATGGTGCTGTCTGAATGTGCAGACTGGGTTGGGCAAGGGCTCAACAAAGGAAAAATGGCTTTTCCCAATACTTCTGGGGGAAAGCTGCTTCTTCCACCTTTGCCCTAAAGCCAAATAATTCATTTCCTACTCCTATGTCCCTGGAACTTTTCAAACTGCCCAGCACTGGAGCTCAGAGCAAGTGAGTCCATCAGTGAGTTAAGTCCACAGACAACCCCTTGAAGAGGAATGTCTGGGACTCCTGCTGCCTTCCATCTCACTAAGTCACAGTTTCCACTTGTTTTCACAACCCAAAGTTATAGGGACTTCTATTCCTAGAACTAGAACCCTCAGCTGCTTATCCTGGTATAAGGCTGGGACTCCTTGCTCCTTAGGAGGACCTCTGCAGTTGAGATATCCCTCCTGATTTTTAATTGCCACACTGGGCATGAGACCAGCCTGTTCTGTGTCTCTGCTCCTCCTACCAATCTCCATGTGGCTTCTTATGCATATTCTTAATCATAGGACTTCTGTTCAGCTAGATATCAGGCATTTTTATAATATTCTGTAATTTAGTTGTAATTTGGTGTGGTCATGGAAGGAAGCAAGCACAGCATTTAGCTACTCTGAGAAAAAGCCCACGTGAGTTGTCTCTAGAATTTGAGAAAGCTTGGAACAGATTTTTGAGGAGAAATACAGCTCAGCTGACATTTTGATTTAAAATAAGTACTATCAATTTGGACTTCTGACTTCCAGAACCATAAAATAAGAAATTTATTATTTTAAGCACTAAGATTTTGGTATTTTCTTAAAGCCACGTTAAGAAACTAATATAACTATTATACTATGGGGAGCAAAAACAGGAACCAGAAATAATATTTTACTTTTTATTTAAATAACATGTTTATTGTGTGTAAGGAGCTCTGCATATCATTGCCACTCAAGTTTCCAGGTCGATGGAACAGAACCCATCACTATAGGATCTCTGTGAAAGCAGGAAGTTGACCTGAGAGGTTCTTGCAGTTAAATACATATTCCACAAAATACATTCTTCATCACTACTCACAAATCATTTATCTAAAGAAGTCTCATCATGCAAAGGTCCAGAAGTACAACATTCCATGAGGCCAGAAAGTGGAAAGCCAGTATATTTGGGAAAGCATGACACTTCCAGAGAGGGCTCAGAAACTCAGACTCACTCTCTGTCACATCACTTAACCTCTCCACCTCAGGTTCATCATTTATACAGGGTCTCACATTAGAGATTTGTTGTGAGGATGTATATACAATGATACATGCAATCTGCTGAGCTCAAGACCTGCTGATGGAGTGCAATCAGCCAATGAAAGCTATTGTTGATCGATATTTGACAAAACCTAGGATAAAAAAGGATGAATAAATAACTGCTTTCTGCTCTCCTTCAGGAGGGGCAGATGAAGAGTTCAGCCTGAGGAATCAGTGTTGGTTGCACAGTCAGAGAAATATGGCCACTCTGACTGTACCATGACTCCTTGCTCACCATGGGGCCTATACAGTGGTTCAGGGAACCAGACCAGGCCAAGAGTAAATCCAGTTTTAAAGAAGGCCACTTTCCCCCCGTAAGTGGTTCAGACCATACAAAGAAAAACAACATGGACTTTTCCATTTACTTCAGTAACACCACCCCAGCAGATGACAGTACCTACTACTCTGTGAAGTTCTGGAAGTTGTTTACGTCTGGACCAGGTACTCGGCTCATAGTGAGTGGTGAGTACAGTGTGGGCATTCTTTGTATCTTTGTGTATAACAAGTCAATACTTCTGAGCACCTGGAGTGGGCCAGGCTCTGCTCTGGGTGCTGTGACAGCAGCAGTGAACAAAGCAGGCAAAGGATCTTCTCCCACAAAGCTTTGTTCTCTTCCCTCCAATGAGGAGAAATTCATCCAGCACAAGAAGGTGGAGAATGTTTCTTTATTTCACCTTCAGAACATCAGACTGAGAAGAAATTTGTAGGAGGCACAGACTCACTGTTTACTCCGACAGCCCTGTTGGGAGGAGGTATCCAGAGGTTGATCCTACATACGGATCTGTCCGAAAAACGCCCCTGTAATTCAGCGACCAAGTCACACAGTCACTGAAGCCTCTAAGAAGAGTTGAATCATCTCAAAATGTATGTCCTTCACCCAGGGAAGAGAATGCCCATGTGAGTGACTTAGGTATCTCTACATTGAGGCAATGAAGTGCTCATTTAGAGTTTCCTGCCAGAGATCCAGAATCCTGAATCCTGAAATGTCAGCATATATTCAGCCTAACTCCCATGTATGGATGGGAACCTGAGGCCAAAAGGTGACAAGCACATTGCCCACAGTCACATGGCTAAAGATTGGATTGTTTCTGACAATGTGACAATGAGGGGATTATTTCAGAACCCGATCTGATTCTAGACCAGCTTCTTCCTGCCCCAGAAATAGACATTCCTTCCATTAGAAAGCCCGGTGCATATAAGCACTGAATTAAAACTCATTATAGCAAACCATTGAATAGGAAACCAGTATTTCTCTTTTTCTTTGGTTTCCTAAAGCTTAAGAATGCCCCCTTGAATTCAGACTCTGAAGTGCAAGGTGATTGGGAACCTGTTCCAACCTTCAGCCACATCGCTCAAATCAAGCATTTATATCAGTACCTAGAGCTGCCCATTTTTCCACAGCTGCCTAACACTCCAGTGTATGGGGGTAGCATCTTTCATTTACAGTTTTCTGTTGATGGATATAAATTGTTTGCAATCTTGGGCTATTAAAACAGTGATGTAGCAGTTAAACTTGTTCTATTGTCACTTTACTCAAGAGTGATATGCCCAATGGAAGTAGCATTACCAGGTCAGAGGGTATGTGCATTTTAATTTGTGTGAATATTGCCAAATTTCCTATGCATAGGAGCTGCCCTGACACCCTTGGAAATAGGCATGGAAGGTGACTTCGTCCTGAATTTGCAGATATTACAAAATTTCCCAAATGGCGCATTCCATGCCTTGTTATTAACAGGTAATAGTTGGCTTCATCACCACTGAAATCTACTGCCTCCTGGCAGAGCGCTCATTCCACTTCTCCAAGATACCTGCCCAGATGATGCCCCGAATAAGAAAGTAGGGATACTGGGTGTGGAGGGAACAGGGAGAGCAGCTACATGACAAATACTGTATCTTCTTCATGGCATTTAGTACTTATAACAAATGCTATGAGCCCCTTTGACAAATGAACACACATGAGGCTCAGAGAAGGGACCTGACCTGAGCAGGAATGGAAACCAGAATTTGAATCCAAGCAGTATAACTCACTATCCCTGCTCTCTGCAACACTCCTCCTTGCTTGTCAAAGTATAGAGAAAACTCCAAACCTCTCCTTTTAATATCTTATATTTTTCTGTTCTTTAACAACAAAAAAAAATTCTGTGTGGGAGGGGGACAACTTTATGGCACAGGTCAGACAGATAATGCACATGTCTCATGATTTGCTCAACCTGTTTCTAAAAGACATGGCTCAGTGTACTTAAAAGCATTCAGTCTTATCATGAGTGATGATGTAGATGGACTAGAGGGTATTATGCTAAGTGAAGTGAGTGAGACAGAGAAAGACAAATGCCGTATGATTTCACTTACCATCATTTACTGATGGTTGCCAGATGGGAGGGGAGTTGGAGAATGGGTAAGAAAGGTGAAGAGGTATAAGAGGTAGAAACTTCCAGTTATAAAATAAATAATGTACAGCACAGGGAATATAGTTGGCAATACTAAATAACTTTCCATGATGACAGATGGTTACCAGACTCACCATGATGATCATATCAAAAGATATATAAATATCTTATAAATATATCTGAAACTAATATAATATTGTATGCCAAATAAAAATTTTTAATCATTTTGAAGTCTTTTTTCCCCCTTCGATGTGGAGTTTTTCCTTCACTAAGCAACCTTCAGGAACAGCCTGGAGACAGTAGCCTGGAGAGAGCACAGAGGGGCCACTGCAACCCCAGCAACACTGTTCGCCCTCTTTCCTGACTCTACAGACTGAAGATGAGGAGGGGGAGGTATTTAATTGATGATGCTTGAAGGCCCTTGTGAACAACAGTTCATATTCTAGACTCAGTTGTTAAGAACCCAAGTCTGTAGTTTATAGGGACAGGGTCATCAGGCCTGGGCACTGGGAGGTGATCTTCCCTATAATTGCTTAAAGGCAAAAATCTGAGAAGGAAAAGAAGTAGGTGGTGGTCACCCTCCATAGGTGGGGCACTTTCTCTGTTCATGGACATGAAAGCTTGGGAACTCCCTGGAAATACCCATGGGACACAGTGAGAAGTGAGAGGTCAGTCCCTTCATTTCTCTCAGCTTCAGATTTCTCATCTGTAAAATGGTGATAATCATGGATCCCTTTTAGGAGAACTGAAAGGATTTGAGGTGCTTTGTCTAAACCACCTGCACAGAGTAGGTACGCTCCAAATCAGGTGTTATTTCAAGATCGTGATTCAGTTCCCATTGCTGAGCCTCAGTTTCCTCACTGTAAGTATCTGTGTCTCTTCTAATTTAATAAGGATTCAGAAACTTTGTTTTTCTCAGCACTCAGTAATCTTTGTTTCCAACTCCAAAACTGATCCAAGAGAAGAACTCAGGTTTAGAAAAGCATCCCTTTGTTCCCCAACTGCAGGGGACTGCCAAGTTGTCTGAGACCATCCAAGATAGATGCCCCTTACACCCCACCCCAACCCACACCTGCCCCGCTCCCAGGCCTGCTCCTCCCCATGCTCTTTGCTCAGACCTGGAATTGCCTGGAATCTAATTCCTGACAGTTATTCCCATCACCAGGTACCCTGATGTGCTGGTCACTTGCTACTGTTTAATCATAGCTGACAAGTAAACACTTATGCTGTGCTACATAGTTTCATCTACTTTACAATAGCAACTCCAATTACTGAGCACCTACTATAACCCAAGCCCTATGTTTTTGATGATTTTATTTATTTTCCTGCAGTATGTTCCAACTGCATGCCAAGGGGCTGTGCTTGTTGATTTCACTAATATTACCCTAGTAGGAGCTACTTAGTCCTTGAGCACTGTGTGCAGGGATTTTACTAATGTACTAAGATATCCTCAGCGTTCAAGTGCCTACTGCATGCCTAGCAGTGTCTTCCTGGGTGACCCCTTTGAGGAGGGGGGAGGAGCTAAATTATGGAATACCTCACTCTTCTCCATGATCTATCTGGTCCATGAGGTCAGAGTTTTTGCCCTGTGCTGTTTGAGTTTTGTCCACCATGGATGTTACCCAACACTCTGTGTCAGGTGAATGTGACCTGGCAGGTGAAGAAGTTCGGCTCTCAGTACCTGAAGCTGACCTGATTGGAGAATTTAAAGATGTCCCAAACATGAAATGCCTCAATCCTCATAGAGAACTATGAGGAATCTTTTACCAGAAAGGTAGGTCCTGGTGATTTTAACTGTCCATAGGGAGGATGTTGTGCTCACCTGCCTGGTAGAGCACAATGGGTACCTGGAGGTCACCAAACACCTTACCCTGGAGGCATCTACTCACCAACAGGACCAGGACACAGGTACAAATTTTGGTTAGGTCTCCACTACAATCCTGGCATTTTACATGGTATCTTTTTTTTTAATGGTAAAAGTAGTAATTTGTGCTTGTTATAGAAATATCTAGAAGTCTATAGATAGGCAGAATTTTGAATTAAGCTCCCTCCCCCAAATCCTAGGTCAACATAGGTAAGAGTTTGTCACGTATCTCTGTAGATCTCTTGACATAAATACTCATTAAAGAAAGAGCAAGGGAAGAGGGAGATCATCTATTCACAGCATCCTGCCTCTTGCTCTCTTTATCTAACAGTTACTGTGTTCGCCGTTCCATGTCAAACCCACCAGCCTCCTTCCTCCTTCTAAACACTATTTAGTCTCTATTTCATCTTAGATTTTTTAAATTCCCATCAGTAATGTCATGCCAGCAAATACCCACACCTACTGCTCTGTGAAATTCCAAAATGGGGGTTCTGAAGATGTAGTTTGAGCCTGGACAAAACACTAAGGTGACAGTGAGTGGTCACAGCACAGGCCTCCTTTGTTCCCTGATATATGACAATGTAGCACCAATAATCACAATCATTCCCTGCACATTTACTATATGAAAATGTCCTTTCATCTGTGATCTCCTTTCCTGCTTTAATCATCCTATGAGTTTGGAGCTTTATAGATGGGACTCAGGGAGCAAATGGGAGGTGTTGTAAAGATGTCTTATCATCACACCAGGTGACTGGACTAAACTAATCAGTCTATATCTGAGTCTCTGAGGACCAGGACCATCAGCCTATACAATGAACATGTGCTAATTAGAGACACACACACACACCCCCTCAGCTGGTCATTGTCCCAAAGACCTACAGAGGACTCCTTTATGTGAACAAAATATGTCTGATTTCTCTCTCATTTAACATCAAGATGGGGTCAAGTCAGGATTTCAGCCTTTACTACAGGGGAACTTTTAAAGGCCTACATTGCTCCTAACATGTCTTATGATGTTGTCCTATCTGCTGGGTCAGTTTACATCATCTAGTGTCCATATTTCTGCCTGCTGGAAGAGTAAACATAGGAAGGGGAGGACAAATAATTTCCCTGAAAATAAGAGACATATAGAAGTTGCATAAATATGTCCACTAATAGCTTAGTCATGTTTGCACATCTTGATATTGGAAATATGTCATTTCTCCTTTTTTCTTCATCAGTCTTGGTAGAAGCTTTTCAGTTTTATTGATCTTTTCAAGAAACAGGCTTTCTTTCAGTGATGTTCTCTGTTGTTTTGTGTTTTCGATATCATTCCTTTTCTTCTCTTTACTTTAAATTTCTTTCCTTCTGCTTGTTTTGCATTGATTTGCTCTCCCTATTCTAATTTTTGTAATATTATGATTCTAATATCATAAACATTCCCAATGTAGATGATATAGGGAAATAAAAAATAACGAAACTATTGTTTATTTAATATACTGTAATTTGAAACATTAAAACATTGAGAATTAAAGTGTTTTATTTCCTTGTAAAAACTTATCAAGAGTGTTTTAAACAGTACTTGCCTTCTCTTTGTACAATTTACAATGTAGAGCAATAATCTTTTCTATGCCTTGATGAACTATCAAACTCCTTTCTAAGTTTGAATCACCTTTCAACATTTTATCTCTGAGCTTTTGATGTTGTGAAATCTTTACAAAAATTCCTTTAATTAAAAATCTTTGATGATGTCACTTCCTCTGGAACTTTTTCACCATTTTTCTCATTTAACCTCCTCTGGCTGCATATCTAAAATTTTTCTAACAGTATCAGTGCTAACACTCCCACAGTAAGCTTTTTATTTTATAATTTTACTTACGTTCAATTTGAATATCACTTCTGGCAATATTACTTTTTGTTTCTCCATTGCACTTTTATATTTGTTGCCAATTTTTATAATTATTCATTCCTATAAAATATCATGTGGGTTCATCATTGAGAGACAAAGAGACAACACAATTACTATTGTCTGTATGTAAACTTAGTGACAGAATCACAGAGATTCATCATTACGAAGTTTGAAAAAAGTAATGTGACTAGTTACTTATCATGATGTGCATTTGTTGGTTACGTAGTGATTCGTGGAATGAAGAAGAGGTAGCAGCAAAGTGTGTACTTTATGCAACTGCTCACAGTAAATTTACTGTGGTAACTGAAATTTGAACCATGTGTTAAGGCGCTGATGTTATTTCATGAAACTGGTAACTCAAATTTCTACATATCAGCACTAACCAAAATGAGAACTATCTTTATATGTTTGTCTCCTCCTCAAATTAGATGCCACATCTAACAGAGAAGGTACTATCTGTATACTCATTTGCCAGAATAGTGACTGTCATATATTAAGCCATCACATTTTTTTAAGTAAATGAATGAATACTTCACTTATATTGGTTTCTACTAGATGATGGATTTTAAAATAATATTTTTCTTCATTCGATCACTTGGCTCTTATATTCTAAAATCATTTTATTTATCTCTCTTCTTTGAGTTTAAAAAATCCCATATAAAATACAACATTCTTTAGAAAATAAGAAAATGGGGAGTTATAACAGCAAATAAAACATAAACCAACTGATTGGAGTGTATCAAAAGAGTGTAGGAACCAATTAAAAGAGCTCTCAAAGGCTAAAACTGGAACAATTTAAGCAACATAATAAAATAGTATTAGACTACTCTTTTTAATAAATGCTTCTGGCACTACTGGAAATCTAGGCATCCACATCTGAAGAAAAAGGGATCTAGACACAGACATAATAACCTTCACAAAAGTTGACTCAAAGTGGATCACAGGTCTAAACATAAAACAGAAAACTATAAAACTTCTATAAGACAACATAGTAGAAAATCTAGATGACCTTTGATATGGCAATGACTTTTTAAATAAATCAACTTTATATTTTAAAGTTTTGGGGTCACAGAAAAATTGAGTAGAAGGTACAGAGATTTTCAAAATTTATCTCTGTCTCTACACAACATAGCTTCCCATTTTATCAACATCTCCTACAAGAGAGATATGTTTATTACAATCTATAAACTTATACTGATATCAGCAACACCCAAAGTCCATAGTTTACATTATGATTCACTCTTGATTGTACATTCTGTGTGTTTGGACAAATGTATGATGACATGAATTCACCTTTAAAATATTATACAAGATAGTTTCATTGCCCTAAAAAAATCCTCTGTCTTCTGCCTATTAATCTCTCTTTCTACATAAATCCCTAGCAACCACAGACATTTTTACTGTCTTTCTAGTTTTGCGTTTATTAGAATGTCCCATAGTTGGAATCACAGTATGAAGGCTTTTCTTTTCAATTAGTAATAAGCATTTAAAGATCCTCCATATATTTTCAGGGCTTGATAGCCTATATCTTTTTATTGCTGAATAATAAATATTCCTCTGTCTGGACATACCACAATTTTTTTACCTGTTCAGCTACTGAAGGTCATCTTGTTTGCTTTCAAGTTTTGTCAATTATGAATAAAGCTGCTATAAACCATAAACCAGAATTTGTTCCAGGCCTTTCTTCTAACTTCTGGTAATCTCAAACATTCCTCAGGCTATCGGTGACATTCTCCCTGTGTTTTTACATCATTTTCCCTCTGTGCATGATAGTCAAGTTAAGCTGGGCCTGAACTTCGGATTCACAGAAACTATGAAATAATAAATATGTGTTTCTAGGCCACTAAGTTTATGGTACCTTGTTACAACAGAAAACAAATACACTAAGACTGAGAAGTTGATTAAGTCCTCCATAGTTTTGTAGAACTTACCTTGCATGCATTTTGTGTATCTTCCATGAACTCAATGTCAGTGCTGCTTGTGTTATACCTGAGAACACATGACAAGAGCAATTAGTACTAAGGAATGAGATTTTGTTGAATAGTGTTGAGCTATCATTGATAATGCATATCTCAATGTTTATTTGGCAGAGTTGTAAGCAGGCTTCTACATGGTACAAAACCTATTTTGAACTATTTTTTTGAAACATAGTGGAGTGAGAGATGTCCCCAGATCTCTTCCTTTGAAACAACAATAGCTGAATATCTAAAACTCAATGGAAAACAACCAAACTGCACACAAGCATGTCTGAGCATGGGATCTACACATAAGAGCTACCACAGATCAGAACCCCAGGTGCCAGGCAATGGACTGGGAGAAATAAAAAAGCTGCCTCTTGCAGCTGCTGGAGCTACCTGTAGAAGGAGGGGGAGAGGAGAAGTTGTGGCAAATTCATGAGGGGAGTTGTGGCAAATTCATGAGGGGAGTTGCCTGGGAGAGTTTGAGTTCCATGTAGCCATTGGCAGGGCCCAGTCATCAGGGCAGAAAGCAGAGAAGTGAGATGGCAGAAAAACAACAGTTGATTTTTACCAGCCAAGGTTGCAAAACCAAGGCTGAACCTCAGCCCCCATTCCCCAACCTAGAGGGCCCCTTACCCTATACCTTCCAAGACCGAACACCATGGAGCCCTAGAGGAATCTGAGCAAACATTACTGACATTATTGTTAACACTGACAGGAACTGAGGGTAACCAGTGTGATTAAATATCTACAAGAAAAATTTAAAAGCGTTATTAAGACTATATAAAGCAGGGATCCATGAGGCTTATATGTCACCTACTGGAAACCAAAAGAAAAGTGCAGCAGGTTAAAGAGAAATCTTTATATAATAAATCTTCTTTCTGGAAAAAAGAGCCGAATACATTTCCATTAATGCCCAGGCAGAGTAATAGTCCATTAAACACCATGAACAACCAAGGTGACAAGGCATCTCAGAAAGAAAGAGAATAATCTTCAGAAAATAAGTTTACAAACATAGAAATATGCAACTTAAATGACAAAGAATTCAGGATGGTACTTCTGAAAAAACTTAGTGAGTTCTGAAATGAGTCATATAAATAATTTTAGGAATTGAAAAAACATCTAAATGAGCAGGGCAAGGAAAATAAAACCCTCAAAAGGAACCAAATAGATATTCTGGAGATAAAATAAACACACTGCAAGAATTGAAAAATGAAATAGCAAGCTTGGGAAATAGAGTTGACCAACTAGAGTAAAGGATCAATGATATCAAAGACAGAAATCTAGAAATAAATCAGAAGGAAGAAGAAGGAACTGAAGAACGAAAAATAATGAAAGAGAAAATCAAGAACTAGCTGATACCATCAAGAGAGAAAACATAAGAATGATACGCGTTATTAAAGGCAAGGAAAAGGAGCAAAGACTAGAAAGCATTTTCAGACAAATGGTGGACGAGAATTTCCCAAATCTAAGGAATGAGCTGGAACTTCGAATTCAAGAAGCCAACAGAACACCCAGTTACCTCAACCCAAAAAGGCCTTCACCAAGATACTTTGTATTAAAATGATAAAAAGTCAATGACAAAGATAGAATTCTCAAGGCAGCCAGGGAGAAGAAAGTGGTAAGTTATAAAGGAAAACCCATTAGATTATCATTAGACTTCTCAGCACAAACCTTACAAGCCAGAAAGAAACAGATCAAATATTTAAACTATAAAGTGAAAGGAACTACCAGCCTAGAATAATGTATCCATCTAAGCTCTCCTTTAGATATGAAGAAGAAATTAAGATCTTGTCAGACATACAAAAATTGAGGAAACTCTCCACTTCAAAGTCTGCACTACAGGAAATACTGAAAGGGGTTAACTCACCTAAAACAAAATGACAAAAAATTACATAATTAGGAATAAAGTAGCTATCAGGCAAATAGAAGCAGAAGACTGCAACCCTTACTAAGAATGGGACATTATAAGCTTAAATAATAAGAGAAGTACTATAACAAGATAGTAATGAACATGCAGCATATATAGAGACAAATTGAAATAACAATGACTGAAAAGGAGAGGATTCAAAGACCCAAATTCCCAAAGCAGAATGGAGATAAGGCAGACACAGAAGAAAACGAATGACTGTATATATATATATATATATATATATATAACTATTCTTTACATATTCGTAATGGTAACCGTACACAGAAGATTCAGAACTGAAGTATATAACATAAAACAAGAAGACCCAGAGGCAAAACCTACAAAAGCATACCAAAATAAAGAGAACGGAAACACAAAGGCAAGGAAGCAATGAAATGCCAAATTATCAGAAAGCAAATGATAAAATGGCTATGAAAAGACCTCACATTTCAATAATCACCCTAAATATAAACACACTGAACTCACCAATAAAAAGGCACAGAGTTGCAGGATGATTCAAAATACAAAACCCAACCACATGCTGCTTCAAGGAGACATATCTCAGCTCCAAAGACAAATATAGACTCAAAGTGAAAGGATGGAAAATGATATTTTAAGCAAATGGTATTTGGGGAAAAGCGGGAGTAGTGATACTAATATCATACAAAATAGACTTTAAAATAAAAAAAGTAAAGAAAGATAATGAGGGACACATCATAATGATAAAGAGAATCATGAACCAAGAAGACATAACAATTATTAATATCTATGCTCCCAATCAGGGAACTCTGAAATATGTTAAAGCAATTACTAACAGAACTAAAGAGAGAAACAGACCAAAACAGTATGGTAGTAGGGAACCTAAATACTCCATTGTTGGATATGGACAGATCATCTAAACAGAAAATTAATAAGGAAATAACACCCTTCAATGACACATTAGACCAAATGAATATAATTGACATTTACAGAGCCTTCCATCCCAAAACAGCTGTTTATATGTTCTTCTCTACTGCACATGGAACATTCTCAAGAATTGACCACATACTGAGTCACAGAGATAGCCTCACAAATATAAGAGGGTTGAAATCATAACAACCATATTCTCTGATCATAATGCTTTGAAATTAGAGATCAACTGCAAAAAGAAATCAGAAAGAACCACATGCTACTAAAGAATAACTAGGTCAGAAAAGAAATAAAAAGAGAGATCAAGAGATAGAAACCAACGATAATGCTAGTACAACATATCAAAACTTTTGGGACACAGCAAAAGCGGTTATAAGAGGAAAGTTTATATCATTGCAGGCCTAGCTCCAAGAATGAGCCCAAAAAAACAACCTAATGCTTCATCTTAAAAACTAGAAAAGGAAGAATAAATGAAGCCTAAAGTCAGCAGAAGGAAAGAAATAACCAAAATTAGAGCAAAAATAAGTGAAATTAAAAACAAAACAAAACAAAAATAATAAATGCAACAAAGAGTTGGTTCTTTGAGAAGGTTGATAAAATTGACACACCCCTGGCTAGACTCACTAAAGAAAAAAGGGAAAGGACACAAATAAACAAAATCAGGGATGAAAGAGGGGAAATTACAACTGACATCGGAGAAATACAAAGGGCCATACAAGAATACTATGAAAAACTATATAACACCAAATTTAATAACCTAGAAGAAATGGACCAGTATTTGGAAAAATATAATCTTTCTAGGCAAATCAAGAAGAACTGAAAAATCTAAATAGAATGATCAGCAGTATAGAAATTGAAACAGTTATCAAAAACCTACCAAAAAAGTAAAAGCCCAGGACCAGATGGCTTCACCAGTGAATTCTAACAAACATTCAGAGATTTAATACCTATTCTCCTCAAACTCTTCCAAAAAAATCGAAGAGGATGCAATACTTCCCAACACATTTTATGAGGCAAATATTGCCCTAATGCACAAACCTGGTAAAGATAACACAAAAAAAAAGAAAACTACAGACCAATATCTCTCGTGAACACGAATGCAAAAATCCTAGATAAGATACTAGCAAACCGAATACAGCAACATATTAAAAAGGTTATACACCATGAGCAAGTGGCCTTCATCCCAAGGGCACAGGGATGGTTCAATACATGCAAATCAATTAATGCAATACATCACATAAACAACTTAAAAAATAAGAATTATATGATCATATCAATAGATGCAGAAAAAGCCTTCAACTAGATACAGCATCTATTTATGATCAAAACACTTCACAAAATCGGTATAAAAAGAAAGTACCTTAACATAATAAAGATATGACAAACCCTCTTCACTGAGGGTTATTATACTTAATGGTGAAAAACTAAAAACCTTCCCTCTAAGATCAGGAACAAGGCAAGAATGTACACTATCATCACTGATATTCAATATAACATTGGAGGTCCTAACAAGTACAATCAGGCAAGAGAAAGATGTAAAAGGCATCCAAATAGGAAACGAAGAAGTCAAACTGTCACTATTTGTGGATGGCATGATTCTCTATATAGAAAACCCTAAATATTCCACAAGAACACTACTAGAAACAATAAGCAAATACAGTAAAATTTCTGGTTACAAAATCAATGTTCAAAACTCCATTGTGTTTCTATACTCTAACAACAAAGTGTCAGAAAAAGAAGTGGAAAAAATAATTCCTTTTGCAATTACAACCAAAAGAATAAAACACCTAGGTATAAATCTAAGGAAACATGTGAAGGACCTATATCATGAAAACTACAAGACTCTATTAAAAGAAATTGAAGCAGATATAAAGAAATAGAAAGATATTCCATGTTTTTGGATTGAAAAAATCAATATAGTTAAAATGATCATATTACCTAAAGCATTATACAGATTTAATGCAATCCCCATCAAAATCCCATCAGCATTTTTTAAAAATATAGAACAAAAAATCATCAGATTGGTATGAAAGCACAAAAGACCCTGATTGCCAAAGCCATCCTGAGAAAAAATAATGAGTTTGGAGGCATCACTCTGCCCAACTTCAAATTATACTACAAAGTGACAGTAATCAAAACAACATGGTATTGGCAGCAAAACAGACACACAGACCAGTGGAACAGAATCGAGAGTCAGAAGTAAACCCATGTTTATATGGGTAAATAATTTACAACAAAAAAAAACGAAAAACATACAGTGGAGAAAGAAAAGCCTCTTCAATGAATGGTGCTGGGAAAACTGGAAAGCCATATGCAAAAGAATGAAACTAGCCTGTTGTCTATCACCACAGACCAAAATTAACTCAAAATGGATTAAGGACCTGAATATAAGACCTGAAACAATAAAATGCATAGAAGAAAACATAGGAATGAAACTCAAGGACCTTAGACTTAAAGAAGATTTTATAAATTTGACCTCAAAGGCAAGGGAACTAAAAGCTAAAATAAATAAACAGGACTACATCAAACCAAAAAGATTCTGCTCAGCAAAAGAAACTGTCAACAAGGTAAAGAGACAACCATCAGAATAGGAAAATATATTTGCAAGCAACGCCTCCAATAAGGGCCTAATATCCAAAATATACAAAGAACTCATATGACTCAATAACAACAAAAAAAATGATCCAATCAAAAAATGGGCAGAGGATCTCAACAGACACTTCTCCCCAGAGGACATACAAATGGCCAAAAACATATGAAAAGATTCTCAACATCACTAGCTGTTAGAGAAATGCAAATCAAAACCACAATGAGATATCATCTCACACCTGTTAAAATGGCTATAATCAACAGGGCAAGTAATAACAAATGCTGGAGATGATGCGGAGAAAAAGGAACTCTCCATCACTGTTGTTGGGACTGCAAATTGGTACAGCCACTATGGAAAACAGTATGGAGGTTCCTCAAAAAACTAAGAATTGATCTATCATATGATCTAGCAATCTTTCTACTAGGTATTTACCCGAAATACTTGAAAAATCCATATCTGAAAAGATATTTGCACACCAGTGTTCATAACAGCATTATTCACAGTGGCCAGAACATGGAAGCAACCAAAGTGTCCTACGATAGATGATTGGCTAAAGAAGCTGTGGTACATATATACAATGAACTATTAGTCAGCCATAAGAAGAGATGAAATACTGACATTTGTGACAACATAGATGGACCTCGAGATAATCATGCTAAGTGAATAACCCAGAAAGAAAAAGTTGCAAATCACATGATATCACTTATATGTGGTATCCCACATAAATCTAAAAGCAACAAGTGAACAGGACAAACAAACAGAGACTCATGGTCATGGACAATAGACTAGTGGTTACCAGAAGGTAGGGGATGGAGGAGGAGGGGGCAGGTAGGTGGGGTCAAATATAAGCAGGTAGGAGGAGAGCAAAGTGGGTAAAGGGGATCAAATATATGGTAGCTGAAGGAAACTGCACTTTGAGTGGTAAACACACAATAGAATATGCAGATGTTAAATTATTATGTAAACCTGAAAATTATATAATTGTTTTAACCGATGTTATGCCCAATAAACTTAATTTTTAAAAAATAATAAAAATAATAATATTTAAAAAATAAAAGTTTGAGTCATCAAGAAAAACAAACAAACAAACAAATAATGCTAAATAAATAAATAGAACCCACAGCAGGCATGGAAAACAGGAAGCATACATCATTTTTTATAGAAGAGGAAACTGAAAACTATGAAAGGGACTGATCTTCTCCAGAATCTCCAAGATGTCAGTGCTGGAGTCAGGCTTTGAGCACAAACCAGCCTGATGCACAGCCAGGGCCCTACCACTGAACTCCAGGTCAACAGAAAAAGGCCCCTCAGGTACAGTCATGAGTATGTCTCAAAGGTTTTCAGTTTCAGTTTCACAACAAAACCACAGGAGAGGTCTTATTTTTCTGCTGTATATGTTGTATAGATAAGAAAATAGAGGTTCACAGAGTAAGTCATTTTCTAAGATCCACCATCAAGCCAGCCCTAGAGGAGGCAGTGACCTCAGGATGAAGAGATCCACAAGCCCTTACTTCAATCTCTTCATTGTGCTGCTTCCACCCACATTGAATTTTTAACAAAATAAGACTATAACAAATGTGGTGTTCTGTTACTTGCTCTTTCACTGATAATAAATTAGAGAACTTCTTCATGCCAATATATGTGTCGACCTCATCATCAACACATCCCAATATAATACTTCCAGGTTATTAGTTTCAGTAGGTAAACTACTTTTCCATTGTGTATATGTACTCTCACTTGTTTTACTCACGGACACTAGCCTCACATCAAACTTTTCTATATTGTAAATAGGCTATGATTCCCATTTCTTTACAAAATGTGTTCACTTTCTGTGATTCTTTTGAATTAGTTCCAAGAAGAGGAGTTTCTAGGTCAAAGGGTATGAGTGTATTTCAAAGGCTTTTGAAATATAGACTTTTTTCTAATGAAATATGGATGTCTCAATGATAGTAAGATGTGATGTCAACCATACAACATGAGAGCAGCAATGGACACAGGACATTTTGAATATTTGAGACCAGAATAGATTTGGTTAAAGTTTTTAATTCTGCTTATTAAACCATGGGTTATCAAGTGTGTGCATATCACGTGGTCATGACAATGATGCCATATTGCCACCTAAGAAGGTGTCAATTCACATTCCCACCAGCAGTACCTGGGGGTGCCTGCTTAGCCATACCCAGGCAACACTACCAAATTGGTGAACTTTTTCATTTTTTGCCAAGCTAATATTTTAAAAATTGTGTCTGTTTTTGCTCACATAAGAGAGTAATGTTTCATTTTATTTTATTTTTTATCAAACCGCAGACTTGTCATCAAATAATCTAACCAAAGAAAAAATGTACAAGTAAATAATAGGAGCCCACACTCCAATCCCACTCCCTGGAAGCAACCTTTTTAAAAATGATTTAGTTTGTTTTCTTCCAGATAATTTTCTGCCATAAAATGTCACTTTGATCATAGCGTAATTCTACATATTTCCTTGGGTTCAATTCCAGACTCTCTTCTGCTTCACTGAGGCCTCTGCCTGTCTTGGTAACCACCAGTCTCCATGATTATAGCCTAAAAATGCTTTTTTAATGTTGAATATGCTGAGACCTGCATTCACTTTTTAAAAAACTTTTCAGATATTCTGTTATGAACATTAGCATTTGCTGTCCGATTTGTGTGCATTTCATAAATCTACCAGGGTCATCGAACATCTTTTCATAGATTTGTTTACTGCTGTGGCCTCCCTGTCTGTGGGCTTTGCCTATCAGATGATGGAAAGTGTCTATCTTGCTTCTGTATCCCTCTCAGCATTCTGTCCAGCAATTTTTCCATCCCAGTAGTTAATACATGATGTAGAAAGAAAAAGTTAATAGGACATCAACTTCAATCTGGATCCAGTTCCCTGGACCACAACCTCAGCCCCAGAAGGGTCAAAGCAGGGGACTTTGAGCTGACTTATGTTTCCCTCTAGGAGGGCAGGTGAGGAGCTGCAGGTGACTCAGC
The DNA here is from genome assembly GCA_004027375.1 of Macroglossus sobrinus. Lineage (NCBI taxonomy): Eukaryota > Metazoa > Chordata > Mammalia > Chiroptera > Pteropodidae > Macroglossus > Macroglossus sobrinus. The sequence goes on along the minus strand of PVKZ01001204.1, from coordinate 398,689 downwards.
CTGAGAAATCAATGTCAGTCACAGCTGGAGAGACAACTACTCTGAACTGCACCCTGACATCCATGCTTCCCATGGGGCCTGTTCAGTGTCAAGGGGTCAGGACTAGGCCAGAAGTTAATCTACAGTTTCATAGGTCACTTTCCACAAGTAACAAGTGTTGCAGATACCTCAAAGAGGAACAACATAGACTTTTCTATCCGCATCAGGCAAATTGTAGGTGTAACATTGTAATGAGATCAGCATGAGATGTCTCAGGACAACACTGGACACCAGAAGATAAGGAGTAATGCCTTCACAATTTTTAGGGGAAATGATTTCCAACTTAAAATTCTATGCCCAGCCAATCTGTTAAGTTTACAAGGTCATCAAGAACTACCTTTCATGAACCTTTTTTGCTTTACCAAAATAGGGGTTAAACAAAGAAAAAGTAATAATGGAAACCAGAAATAAGAGATTGCAGACCCATTATAACAGCTATGAAAGAAGCACAATTGTTAGGCTAGTGGGACTACCCAGAAAAGAAGGAATAAGAGTTTTAAAAAATATATCTCAAAAAGATAGACTTGCCAGAATATTTAAATAGGCTTCAAACTCTTGCCTACCTAATATTAAGATTGTGTTGAAATATTAACCAAAGCTTTTAGAAAATAAAAAGCAATTAAATATATATCGACACACAGAAGTCAAAAATCTTCAACAAAGAGCATCAGAGAATGAATAAATGAAGGTAAATTTTTTTAAAAAATCTATAATCTTCATGTATACAAATAAAAACCAGTTAGAAGATATAATGGAAAAGATGAGCAGATTTAAATTAAATTAAATACTTAAGGCAATATCTACCTAAATAGTGATCAGGACTAGTATTACTTTTTCATTAAAAATATGGGCAAACTCTAAGAAACAATGGTTAACAAGACACTGGACATCAGGCAGCAAAGGACAGTGATCTCTGAAAGATGAAGGGAAACAATGAGGTGAGACCTAAGGTTGCCTCTACCTTACTCTCTGAGAAAGCTTTCAGGCCACCAGGCAAGAAGAGATAACTGAAGTAGAGCCTAGAGATCACACTAAGTTAATAAGGAGGTACTTGAAGTCCAATAAAGAGCAAGATGCCTAGTTTTCACTCAGGTATCAGAGGAGAGAATTTCACAGAGAGAGAATGCCAAATATCTGAGGTATTATAGTGAGTACTGAATGTGTGTGTACTTGAGGATATATGTGTACATGGGTGTATGCACTTGGACTCAGAGGGAAAATCCCTGGACCTCACAGAAGGCCAAGAATAGTGCCTGTTCCTACCAACTTGAGTGAAAAACTCATAATTCATGGGGATCTGATAGAGTACAAAGAGAGTTCTGCCTCAGCAGAAGGGAAAGAATTAGCTCTAGACCCAATGATACTGTGGTTGTGCCTCACAAAGCTGAAATACAACACATGAAAGCATCCTCTTATATCATCTAAGCTCAGAGAGGTGAAGTGACCCCCCCACACACACAAGACCAAGGTGTAGTCTTAGTTCCTGAGTCTGGGGTGGAACCAAACCTGCCTGGGAGTGAAGTAATATAAACAGGAAGCCAAGTTAATCCTGATATCTTTCTGTCACCAGGTGCCAGAGCATCTATCTCCCTCTTGTGGATCCTCCTCCTCATGCTTGGTTGGAAGTCCTTTCTCCTGACTGCACTTTCCATCATCTGTGTCCACAGGAGAAATCTTTAGTTCTAGTAAGGAAGGGCCCCAGATAGGAGTTAGGCTCCCAGCAGTGAGACTTCAGGCCAACAGGAGGCACTGTAAAAAGTATGTGGTGCCTACAGCTCACCTTTACACTAAAGACATGTGGAATCCTGAAGAGTTGCAGCCAAATCCTTTCAACCCCTCTCTGCCCCTCGCATCTGCAGGCCAAGGACTCACAAAGATGCAGGCATTCCCGGTCCGGGCAGGAAGAGCACTTAAGAAAAAAAAAGGGTGTCAGTGTGGAGTGAACATTCTTAGGGTAGTCTCTGAGCAAAGGTCTGAAAAGAACCAAGACTTCGTCCCAGCTTCCTGCTTTTTCTACAGGCCCCAGGTACGGCAAGGCCCTCCTCCATGACTTAAGACCCTCAGTTCCCTCTTGTCTCATTTAGAAGGACTGATCCATGAGGACCATTTGCCATGCTGCTACTACCCCAGTTTCTCCTGTCTCATCTGCCCCTGAATCATGTTCAGCCCCAGTTGTCCCTCCCTGTCTCCTGCAGCCCTCAGAGAAAGTGAGAGCCTGGATAGGAAGGTCAGCAGTGAAAGGGGTGCTTTCATGTCTTCCCCAAGAAAGAAGCTTCTGTGGACATTCTGACCCAAAGCAAAAACCCAGCAGAGGCAGGACTGGCTCCCACCCAAAAGACACAGATATCTGCAATTTTGAAGGATACTTCCTGGCTCCTAGGAAAGCCCCTTATGTACAAGCTCTGCCATAAAATTTTTACAACCCCATCATTAAAATGGGATTAAAGAAAACTTACGGACCATAAACATATGAAAAGATATCTAATCTCATTAGTAATCAGCAGAAGCCAAACAAAACCACACTGCAATGCCACTTGTCCTTATTTGAATAGCAAAATTAAAGAAATAACTGGCTCTTTTTTACATTGCTGGTGGGCACAACTACTTTGAAAAATGTTAAATAGAACATTCGCATAACCTGTAATCTGGTATTTCTACTCTTGGGTTATGCCCAAAAGAAACTCTTGCACATTCACACCAAAAGATATGTACAAATCTATACATAATAGCATGGTTTAAAGTTAGTAAAGCCTGAGAACAATCTAAATGTGCATTTAGATGACAGGCAAATAATAATTCAGTAGAATCACAGAATGGAATGCCATACAGCAGTAAAAAATTAATGAACTACAGCTATACTTAATAATATGAATAAATCTGAACAAAAAATATTAGGGAAAGTAAACCCCAGCAGACTTTATACAGCATAATATTCTCTTTGTAAAGCTATAAACAACTAACAAATGATTTTAGAAATATGTATAAATATAATAAAACCTTATTTTGGGTGAAAAAAAGGAAGAATGAACCCAAGATTTTAAACTAGCAGTTATTTGCAGTGGGGTGCAGAGTTATGAAAAGAGTAGGTACATATAGGTAGATGGATGTTAATATCAGGTTTCTAGCTTCCATCCTGGGTGATGGTTTCATGAATGATTATATAATTATAAACAAAAATAAAATAACAATATCAGATTAATAGACATGTATGTAACCAGGTAGGTAGACAGATGAATGAATGATTGGAAGGGAGGAAAAGAAGAAGAGAGAGAGGGAGACTGAGTGGATGCATGAATGGATAAATAAGTATATTAATAAAAAATATTATGTATGGATCAATGATAAGGGTGTCATAAAGCAAGGTTTGTGACAGGTACTATTTTAAGTACTTAAGATCCAAAGGGAAAAAATAAATGGAAGGACATTACCTACAAAGTACCACATTCCTTACTATTATGACATTCGATGATTCCACATGAGAAGGAAAACACAGTCAATGGGTGCCAGCATGGGTATAGTACTGCATGCGCAGTATCTCATTTCATCCTCATAACAGTCCCACAAGGTGGCACCATTCCCCACTTTGCAGGTGAAGGATATAAGAGAAGCTACTCAGCTTTGCTCAGATAACAAGAGGTGAAACAAGGAACCTAGTTTCAAACCCAACTGTGCTCAGTGTTTTCCAAAGAGTCACACTGCCTACAGTTCTAGAGACAATGGGGAGATTGTGACCCATCGTCATTCTGTTGCTTCCTAATCTCTCAGGCTCACTTTTCTATACTAAAGCCCATCCCATGCCTCTGAGTGGGGAAGAGAAAGAAAAAACACATGCTCTTTTTCAGGTTTAAATGGTGGTCCTGGAGTAGATCTAGGGATAGTCCTGAACCCCCAAATGGCCCTGGTGAAGATCTAGGAGAGGTAGTGTAGTCCAAGCTCTGGAGAAAGGCCCTCTGTAAAAAAGGAAATATGGCCATGGGAAATAGGCATCCTACTGTATTTGTTTCAATATGGCCTTGATTCTTTGTTCAAAAATGTCGCTGAGATAAAGGGGCTGAGCCTAACTTCCATTACCCCTCAGACATAAATCTCTTCTTCAAAATTTTCCACTCACGATAGAGCCACTTCAGCTTCAACAGCTCCATCCCCAGCCTCCAATACTGGGAGCCTGGGGGATGTCTTGGCCTATTCCCCCTCACCTCCCACTGGAAGCAGGGCCAGGGCTCTGACAAAGCAAGTAAAACGCCCACAGGGAGAAAACTTTAAAGAGACACTCTTTATCAGGGTCAAGCAAGAACAGCACCAATGCTTGTACGACCTGCCACCTCACATTTTGTGTCCTAGACACCCTAAGTCTCCAAGTCCCATGAATTCTGTTTCCTCCTATTCATCTTCATAGTAGCTCAGATCCTCATTGGCGCGTACCTCAATCACTGCAATAGCCTTCTCACAAGTCTCCCTCTGGAGCCTCCAACCTGTTTACTACACAGACATCAGAATTGTCTTTTTAAAAACATTTGCTCAAAGACTTTAGACGTTTCCTCATTCCTTAAGTCATATCTCAAGAAGGTGATAGTAATGTCCCCAGTGTCCAATAGGTTGAAACCAGAAGGAAAATGAAGCAGCCAGAAGGGTCCCAGCTTGGACAGGAACATTCTTCAGTCCTTTAAGGAAATGGCTTGTTCCAAGCAAGCCCAATCCAGAGCTTCCACACAAATAATAGCTCATCACAAAGGAGGTTATGCCTTCATTTATTTGACAAATATTCTTGAGTTTATACCATGTAACAGGCACTGTGTTAGACACAAAGGAAACATTGGTGAACACTGATACAGATGGCCCCTACCCTTGTGGAGTTTACAGTCTGATGAGGACAGATAGAAAAGACAAAAAGGAGAGAAGAAGAGAGGGAGGGAGGGATGCAATAAGAAGAAATAAATAAGAATATAATGTGTGATCTGAAGAAAGAAGGATACATAAAATAATGCAGAATTTCAGTGACAGAAATATCCACAGGGGTAAAGAATTAAGTGGCTGCTATCTAGAAAGGATAGGAGAGAAAACTTTTTTGAAAGGGAAATATTTGAGTTTATATCAGAAAATTGCAAGAGCCTGGGGAAATATACTATTGTTACAGGAACTGAGCCAAGACCTCATATATGAAGGAAAGAAAGAGGAATAGTGCCAGTGGGGCTGGAGTTTGAGAGCAATTAGGACATGGAACAAAGCTGAGAAGATGAGCAGGAGCCAAATCACACAGGGCCATCAGTTATGGTAGGGAGTTTGAATTTTACTCTAAGAAGAATGAAAAGACATTATAGAGTTTTAAACCACAGAGTAAATTAACAAAATCTGATTTACATTCTTAGAAATCACCATAACTCTTGTGGGGTAAGTAAATTAGAGGAAAGCAAGTAATCAGAAAATTCAGATGTGAGGTTACTACAGTCAACCAGGGGGCAATGAGGCTGGCTCGAGTTATGGTGGTGCCAATGGAGATGAAAAGAAATTGACTAATGTTAGGTGTACTTAAAGACACAAATGATGGGGCATGTTTGGGGACTGAATGTGAAAGGTAATGGAGAGGGAGGTATGGCTTCCTGGGTAGGTTAAGCAAAGGATGAGACAAGAAAGACAGGTGGGGAGAATAGGTTTGGTGATGGAAACTATGTATTCAGTTTTTAATGTTAACTAATGTTTGTACATCATCCAAGTGCAGATGTTGAGTAGGCATATGGACATATATGTCTGGAGTTCAGGAGAGGGGTCAGAGTTGGAAAGATATTTTTAGAGTCCGTTTGTCTGCAAAGCTGGTTGCCAGAGCAGCTAATCAGCAGAGCCAAAATAACCGTGTTTTCCTTTCCCATCCTTCTTGCCTCCCCCAAAGCCCTTGGATACAATGCTGTCTCCAGGCTCTGGTATGTAGAAATGGATTGGAAAGGGAAGCAGAAGGACAAAGTGTTTCCATTTATCATGATAGCATTATTTCACACACATTTTTCTTTTGCATTTTCATACGATCTTTACAGAGTTTAGCAATGTCCCTCTTGTCCTCTGTCACCCTGACCTATCCTGGTGATTCTCAGTAGTCTCACTGGACACTGGGGAAAGGACAGCAAAGAGAGTGATATACAAGGAAAACACCATGTGGGCAGTGAAAAATCCGAGAGATGCTGAAACTTTAGCATCCTGGCCAATCTGAATTGGAAAAATTCTTGACACTATCTAGTCCAATCCCTTCTCCAAAACCCCAGTTTGCAAATGGGGAAGTTGTGCCTTGGAAAAAATAGATAACATGAGCAAGATAAAACACTGCCAAGCCACCTTACAGGTAAGCAAAAGATATTATGTTTTAAAATTTTTCCATGATCTAACATAATTTCTATTTTAAGCACCTTTTCCATAGACTTAACTTTGGTCAATTCAAAATCTCTTTGGTCAAATCAGGTTCCCTCCACACTCTTCATCCCCAGTGGTGTCTAAGGTACCTTTGCGACATTGGTCCATGCAGGCATCTGTTAACATATCACTCACCCTGTACTACACCTAACTATAGATCCACACAGGTGCCCCTAGAATTAACTTCTTCCTGATCTCAGGGCTTTTCTACATCCACTCACTTTCAGCTCTGCCTACAATCCTCTTAAGTGCATTGGAAAATCTGGCTATTCTGGGACCCCAGGACACTCTGCAAAGTGGTCTTAGGTCCTCTTCACTTAAGCAGAGCACATACCTGGGTTCTACTCTTCTGTTGCCAGGCAAGACTGGGGACAGGAACTCTTCAAGCCATGTCATTGGGTAGGAAGGAACAAGTCTTGACTCTCTAGTCCCTCTAAATTGGACCTGTGGTTTGGGGAGCAAGTTACAGGACCCTTCTCAGGGCCCCACCAGTGTTGGTTCCCCCAAATTTCACTCTCCCATAAATCATGTAATTTTATATGGTCTCAGAAAGTAACTGAAGTGTGCTTATAGTGAGGGAGACAACAAGGAGGGAGGGATGTCCTCTACAGGAGAGACTGTGCTTTTCAAAACTTTTGCATCTTTCATCTGGATCTCAGACTTCACAACTCAAGGATGCATTTATTTTCTATTTTTGTAGTGACAGCTTTCCTTGAGACAGATGCATTACATTTATCTGCTGCCTAATTTGGTCACAATAAAACACACAACACCAAAGGGAAGGCATCCATAAAAACTGAATTGCAGAGCTCTGCAGTGACACCAACATGCATGTTTTATAACTATATTTATTTCAGAATTCTTAAACATTAAAATCCGATGCACCTCAACTCCATGAATATACTCAAAAACATTGAATTGTACACTTAATATGAGTGAATTACCTCAAAAAGTTATTAAAGGAAAAAATTACAATGTCGGGATACTGTAAGAAGTTATTTAATTTGGGTTTTTGCGTTTTTTTCCCTTTTTTACTAACTTCAATAGGATGACTTTGGTTAGTAAAATTATACAGGTTTCAGGGGGGAGGTAGATAAGAGTAAAGGGAGTAGTTCTTTGGTTTTGTTAATTTTAAAAAATTTGACTTTGGGGGGAAAATTAATACATCTGACTACATGAAACAAATGTGCCTTATTCCTACATGTTTCCAACATTTGTGGGAATGTGAGAAGAGAGAAAAAATGAGTTGCATGAAAGTCGTTTGGAACCCTAATTTTTCCAGATTTTCTGATGAAATCGATATATCGGACTTGGTGGATAAAAGCAAAAAGTTATGTCAAGGGCAAGTTCATATAGTGGGATGGATAATATACTATGTGCTTCTCAGAACCAAAAGCTCTGAATCTTCTGCCAACAGTTTCTATGATGCTTTAATACTAAATATTAGATTCGACCATGTAAAAAGTTTTTTTACCGAGTCTGCTCTGCACAAAGGCAGTCAGCTAGAGGAATTAAGTACCCAGCCCATCCCAAAAGCCTCCAGCTCGCTTCCCCTCATATCTGATTGGTCAGAATCTTAACACATGTCCCCGCCTTAATTATTCATCCAATCACATGCCAGGAGGTGGGGCTGTCAAAACTGATGTGGACCAATGAAGAGCCATCTCCTGGGACTGGCGTAGAGCCTAGGTACCACTGAAACCCATTGAAGGCAGAATTGGGAGGTTCTGTTTAGCAAGGTGGGAGGGGGATACTGCTGGTACAATTGGCAAAACTTGTAAGGGATCCAAAGATGAGATGGTAGTAATGTGTCTGTGTTAATTTCCTAATTTGGATGTAGGAGAATGTCCTTATTTGTAGAAAATACATAACAAATATTTGGAGATAATAAGGCAACATGTCAGCAATTTATTCACAAATGTCTCTGGAAAAAAAATTGTTTGCCCTACACTTGCAGATTTTTTTAAGATTTAAATTATTTCCAATTTTAAAATGATTAGATATTCTTGTCACTACATGAGATCTTACTGTATACCAGACTCTGTTCTGAGTATTTTATGTGTATGAACTCATAAATAGATGTCAGGAAGCAGAAAGGGAGGAGAAAAGGGAGTCATTTTGAGGTCTAGGGTTGCAGATAGATTTTCCTGGTCCTGACAGCTCTAACAGCTTATCCCATGATCTGTGGCTAGACATTACTAGGAACCATAATACTTAGAAAAAGCATTCTTTAGGGAAGAAAGCAATGACTATTGGACAGTAAAGAAAGATTGTGAGACAGTTCTGGGCTTGGACCTAATGTTTGTCATTTTCTTGGCTACGGAAAGATACATTCTCTGATGTGGGACATTGTCACATGCTCTCACCAGGTTCCAGGAAGAGAAGGCAAGAAAGAAGCAATTCTTTACCTCACCCCCACTGAGGGGTAGGGCTGAAATTCTTTCTTGTCTCCTTTCTGGCCCCAGGCACTCTCTTGCCCCTGCCTCTTTCTTCTTAAAGTAGATCTTCTGGTTATCAGAGCATGGAGCCCAGGCACCATGGGCAGGTACGTCTAGCCCACCCACACAATGCCCTAGCCATCTCTACTAGCGAACCTTCTCATGAGACCCCTTGTGTGTAGGAATGAGGACAGAACAGGAGTACTGGGGGACTGAAGCCAGAGGCTAAGAGAAGACTGAGACAAGAGAGTCTGCACAAAGGACTACGACCTTTCCAACTTCTATCCAGGTGAAGTTCACTCAGCCCTCTTAAACAGACACCCTTTGTGTTCCTGTTCCTGTAACCAGTCTGTTGGATATAGTGCACTCAGTAGAGTTCAAGGAGAAAGCTGCTTCATTCTTCTTCACACAACCTTTCAGATAAGCTCCACCAAGTTATTCCCTCCTTTATTCAGGTGATAAAAACTGCAATCTCTCATTCAGCAGTTTCCTCTCCCAAAGCTGGAGCCAGCCTTAGATTGGGAAACCTGTGTGGGGCTGAGTAATGCGTGGGCTTCTTGGCCATTGCTCACCTTGCTCTTCCATTCATTCTCCCTCTCACTGCTACCTCTGGCTTTCCCCAAAATTCAGAGAATATGAGGAGAGAGTTTTCTACCCATTTTCCTTTCCTGCTTCTCCCTTTAGTGACACAGTCGTAATTGGTGGATGGAGAAGTTCAAATATAATTATTTCAAGCCGTATTTTTTGTGAATTCCTCAGTAATGTCTCTCCAGGGAACTTTGGGCTGCAACTTCAAGCAGCTGGTCAGCCCCCCTCACCTTACCTCTTCTGGGTGTGAGACAGTGAAAATTCCAGAGGACTCATATTAAGCTCACTGAGGGTATTCTTAAAACCTTCAGTCAGCCTAAGGTGAGGTTAAACTCCTCTTCCCTTTTCTAAGCATTTCCACAATCCATGCTCTAAAGGAATCCCCACTCTGATATATTGCATGATTTGTCACCCAGCCTACTCTACATACTTTCAGGGTAGCTGTCGGACTATCATTGCAGATGTGGTCTTTGGCAATCCCGTTTGCACATCCTGTGTAGACAGATGGTCCAGCTTGTCAACTTGCACAGATGATTGACATCTCTTGTTCTCAATTTTGGAGACTCAATGACCGAAGTAACATCATAAAATCTGTTATTAAACCTTGCATGCAGTCTTGATAATATGCCAGATACATTTTTGTTTCATTTAATTCTTATTAGCAGACAGTGGATCAATATTATTATCCTATTTTAGAGAGAAAGAAATAAGGCTCAGAGAGTCGTAATTTGCCCACATTCATGCCACCTGATAAGACCAAGGCCAGAAGTGTTATTTCTGTCCTCACTTCAACTGCCTCTTCATAAAACTCTTCATAACATCTCTGCCTCTCTCCACCCCCTACTCACACGCACACAGACACAGACACAGATACACACACACACATGCGTGCACACACACACACACACAAACACACACACACACGCTAGACATTATGATGCTCTATCTCCCAAGTTCACTAGCAGTTCTTGGAGAATTGGGAATCTGAAAGAACTCACAGGTACCTACCACCCCTGGTCACACCTGCCTATTAATTTAGGTCATTTACAGAAAAGAAAGTTGAGGCAGCTTCAAAAACCTCACGTTTGCCATTTGCTGATGTCCACGCATCTGTCCTGCTTCATTTGTAGAAGCACAATCGTGCCTCTCCTTCCCTTTTACCTTCCAAAGCTAAGCAAGCACCTCTCCTCAGTAGAATCAAATCTAGAACAATGCTGACAGTTCTGGAAAATGTGGTTCCAGGCTTTCAGTCCTCCAATAAAGAGAAGAGCAGACAAATGGAGATAAAGGTTATTGCAAAAACACCATGTTGCTATTGTTTAAACAGGTATTTATTTGATTGCTGATGAGGTTGAATGTTTTCCCTAACTTGCTTACTGTGTTTTCCATTTTGTGGTAAACAATGAACAAGTTATTGTTTCAACAAAGTTCCATTTTTGTAAGAGAGAAAAAGCCAATGTAAGTATATATAAACTTGTGATTTACATATACCTCAAGTGTCCCTGTTGAAAACAACTTAGGCTAAATCCTCAAGATAGTAACAGGCACCACTGTTTCTGTGAAAACAGGGCACACTGACCAGGAGGAGAATCACTGCTTCTAGTTACCGAGCCGTTACTGGGAGCCAGTGCCCCACATGCTATCACATGGCATCCATTTTATAGGTAAGCAGGACAGGTTAATATTTTTTAAGTACAGTTTAATATTTTTAAATGCCTTGTGCAGTTTCCCCTCACAGTAGTTCAGTTCCTTTCAGGGAAGCTCTGCCCCATATCAAAGCTGGAACCTGAGGTTTGGTGCCTTGAAGATGGTGCTGAGGGCAAGAATAAAGAAGACCATCTGGGAGAATTCTGAGGTTAGGAAAGTCCCTACAGAAGGAAAATAGGGAAATACTTCCCCTTATGACTTAATGGAGAGCAGAAATGAGTGATTCGGGCAGGAGCTGAGATGGCACCCCCACTACCCTGGGGTCAAAATTCTGGGCTGGGGGCGGGGGTGGTGTATACAAATCCCAAGTATGTTTAGAGATTACTAAATCAGAAGAGACCATGGCCTGGCTTCCTATGGTGTCCAGCAGCCATGTCCAATCTGGCTTCTGAGCAATAAATTAAAAATAGTGAAGGAATTAAATATCTCCAGAAACTGGTGATTATAGTTAACCTTAAGGAAGGTAATATCTGGGAACCTTATAAAGGTTCTTCAATCCTACAAATTCTGAATCCTGTGAATGCCCATGGTAGACAAGTTGCCAAAATGTTAATAATTACTCCCTCCCTATATTTATGCCCTTTTCAACATGATTCTGCAGCTCCTTCTATCAAGAGGTGAAGTCTGTTTTCTATCCTTTGAATATGGTATGTCTGATGAGCTGCTTTGGCCAAAAGAATGTGGCAGATATGACATCATACCTTGCAAATTCTGTTCTTTCTCAAAACTGTCCCTCTCATGAGAACGAACCCAGACTAGCCTCCTGGAGCATGAGTAATCACATGGAGGAAAGCTGAGATGGCCCAGGTGACAGCCAACCCCAGTAGCAGAGCTACCTAGCCAACTGCTGCTGAACTCAAGCGCTTTAGCAATTGTGAAGATGAGAGAAACCATGGTATTGAGCCCAGACAAAATTATCAACTCATAGAATCATGAATTAAATAAATGATTATTGTTTATTGTTTATTGTTCATAAAACTCTTCATAACATCTCTGCCTCTCTCCACCCCCTACTCACACGCACACAGACACAGACACAGATACACACACACACGTAGCTGACCAAGACAGTGCCTGATGTAATAAAGTAAATTAATTTTTAGTAAAACATGGGAAGAAAAGAAATAGTTGAGGAAAAAAATCCACACAGAAGAGCAGATAATTCAAAAGATCCCCTGGGAGGATGACATGGAGATGCTGAGAGTCTGGTGGAATTTTCTAGACTGTGCTCAGTTTAAAGAAGCTCTAATATATGGGTCTCCTCAACAAAAGAACAGTAAAGGGAGCAATGGGATTTAGCAATAGTGCCAATGCTAGGCTTGAAGGGACAGACAGAACAGGTCACACCTCAGCAGACCCAGTGCAAAGTGCACAGGGACCAGGCCAGACCAACCTCCTCATGGCAGAATTAGAGCCCAAGTAGTATTCAGACCCAAGGATGCCATCCTGTCCCAGACAGAAACTTCAGCTACCTTGGCACCCAGGAATAATAGAGTAGGAAGAGGGAGGGAAGTACTGAAAGCTTGAGCTTTTTTTTTTTTTCTGGAAAAGACTGAATTAACCTAAAAAAGGAATGATGGCAATATATATACAGTACATACTCCACCCCATACATGCAACCATATTTTTATTTGTCTTACAGATTAGGGAACTGAGGCACAAAGTGCTCAAATGACTGTAATGATTAAGTAAAGCTGAGCTTCGAACCCAGACAGTGCAGCTAAAGAGCCTGGGTTTACTTTGATTGGCTCAGAAACAAAGACTCAGAGATGGCAAGTGAGTTTGAAAGGTCACACAGCCAGGAATAAGCAGACTCAATATTTGATCCAAAGTCCAGCTAATGTGGGCATACACTATTTTAGCCATGCTCACCTCCCTTGTAGGCTGTTGAGGACAGAGTCTGTGACAAGTAGCCATTAAAATTTTGAAAGAATGCTTACAGGATCTACTGCTCAGACATAAAAACCGGAAACCCCTCTGCTATGCTCTTTCCTCTTGCATCAGCAGCTTCATCTTGCTGTAATAAAAACACTTCCTCAAATAGCCTTGGCCACAAGAAGCAGAAACAGCCTTGCCCACGGGACTCCAACACGCATCAGAGAGCAGAAAGGCCACCAGTCTCAGAAACAATAGGAAATATCTCGTGCCACTCATCATGCCCACCCTTCCCCGCCGGGCCCACTCGCCACCCTACTTCCAGCTATTGGCACTGCTCCTCTCAGGTGAGTGGGATCTGGAACAGAAAATAATCCACCCCTGACTGATCCCAGAGAGGTGCCAGGTGCTCTGGCATGCCTGGAGGGGCTCGACCCCATCAAGATGGAGAAGGAGGAGGAAGCTGAGAACTTTTCTGACCCCAGCAGAGCACAGACTCAGTGTTCTAAGAAGCAGAACTTCTTGGACATCACAGTGAAATTAAGCTCCTGCCAGATGGGTTCTGGCTAGGACACTTGTGTGTCCATGTCAGATGCCATAGCTCTTCTACAAAGCAACACAGCTAATGGGACCATTCTTTAGAAATGCGGTGAGGTCAGCCCAGGGCCTGTGATGAAATTTGCAGGGTCTAGTGCAAAATGAAAACTCAGGTCCTTTTTTCAAAAAGTATTAGGAATTTTAAGACAGCAACAGCAAAGCATTAACACAAGCACAGGGCCCTGTGTAACTATATACATCAAATGCCCATGAGCCAGTACTGGCTCAGCCTGGGACAACGCTGGGCTCAAATCTCACCACCAACCGTTTTAAGTAACTTCTCTATGAACCTCAGTTTTCTCTCTCTTTAAATGGGGCTAATCATAAGATCTATCTTTAGACTTTGTTAGGAGGATGCAACAAAATAATATCTATAAGCATAGTTGACCCTTGAACAATGCAGGTGTTAGGGGTGCCAACCCCCATGCAATCAAAACGTAGCCTTTGATTCTCTAAAAATTTAACTGATAATAGTCTACTATTGACCAGAGCCTTACTGATAAACAGTCAATTAACACATATGTTATATGTTATATGTATTAATACATATGTCATATGTATTATATATTGTATTCTTATAATAAAGTAAGCTAAAGAAAAGAAAAGGTTATTAGGAAAATTATAAGGAAGAGAAGATAAATGTATATATAGCACAGTACACATTTATTGAAAAAAATCCACGTATAAGTGGACCCATGCAGTTCAAACCCATGTTGTTCAAGGGTCAACTGTACCTGGCACAATGTAAATATTTAATAATTGTTGGTTATTGTCATATCCATGTCTTCTCTAAGTCAGGATCAGGCTGCATTAGCTCCGGAGTCTTGGAGCTTCTAAGTATTGCTTCGTCTCTAAACCCAGAACCCTCTGATCCACCAGTAAGAAGCTTGGCTCTCAGTAGGCTCATTTCATCTCTTGCCCATTTGGCTCCCTGCCCCAGGCCTTACTTAGATCTAGATACCATTCATCACTCCTTGGGTCTTCCAGGATGGTCACCCCCAGGAAAGGCCCTCGTGAAACTCAGGAGTGGGGCTAGATCTGGATGCTCCCTTATTCAGTGGAAATTACTTGAGACACCACTCATGTTGGACTAAGATCCACCCACGTGACCTCATTTTAACTTAATACCTATTTACAGACCTTATCTCCAAGTGGACTCACATTCTGAGGTACAAGAGTTAGGACTTCAACATAGGAATTGCAGGGGTGGGGTGCACCATTCGACTTATAAATGGTAATCCTGGGAAAGTTACCTAACCTTTCTGTGCACTCAGTGTCTTCTGTTCTAAAGTGGGGATGATGCTGCCCACTTCATGGGAGCTTTGGGAGGAATACATGTGATAATATATGCATTGCTTGGTACATGGTGAGCACTCAAGCACCATCTATTATTTTTTAAGTTCTTCAATCATAAATTTGTTTTCTCCAGCCAGTTGCCTCATCTCTTCTTTCACTTCCGTCTCCAACTATACCCTTAGAGTGTCCTGAACAGTTTGTCATTGGCCAGCTAATGACTAGTTTATGTTAAGCTCGCCTCTTAGGGCTCCAAGTCCCTCCTGTCCAGTGCAAAGCCTTTCTTCCTCTATTGTAGGAGCCTCTACATCAAGCAACGGGAGTGAGCTGCAGTTGCTGCAACCTGAGGGTCCCATACTGGTGGCAGAAGGTGAGACGCTCTTACTGAGGTGTACAGTGATCAGCTCCTGCATTGATGCCATGGTAAAATGGGTTAAGGTGAGCAATCAGGACCAACAGGAAATTTATAACTTCAATCACAGCTTCTTCCCTGGAGTGACACCCCTGATCCAACGGACATTGGAGCCACTTAGTTGTGATTATTCCATCTATATCCACAATGTCACCAGGGGGCAGGCAGGAATCTACCATTGTGTGAGGTTCGATGGCTTGAGTGAGCACTCAGAAATGCAGCTGGACAAGGGCACCTCAGTGCATGTAAAGGGTAAGTATTGGGCTCTGCTGTTTATAACATTCTGCTCTGACCTATCTCTGTACATCAACTTTATCTGCAATCATACTGTACACACAAAATCTCAGTGGCACACAACAATTAGTATATCTCACTCACATATTTATAGGCAGCTGGGGTGATTCTATTCTACATGTCTTCTTATTCCAGGGCCCAGACTGACCAGAGAACATTTTTCTCATGAAAATGACAAAAGCACAAGAGGGCAAGTCCCAATATCCCCAGCACATTTCAAGCTTCTACTTCCATAATGTCTGCTAACAGCCCATCAGCTAAAGCAAGTCACATGACTCAGCTCAAAGTCAAGAGAGAAGGAAATACACCCACCACCATGAGGTCATGGCAGAAATATGGATGTACCAGAGGAGAGTCAAGAAATGGGAATGATCATTTAATCTACTACACTGCCCAAAGTCATGCTGTTTATACGTTCACCAATAATAACCTCGATACCCAGATCCTGGGTCTGTCATTTAATGGAAGTATATTCTTAAACCAATCACTTCAGCTCTATATACATCAAGTGCTTAACTTGTAAATGAGGCAACATAACTCCTACTTCAAGAGTCATTCAGGTGATAAAATGGAAGCACAGATGTTTGTGAAACCACTCTATAAACTATGGACATAGAAAAGATCTGTATGTGGTGGGGGTTCATTTTAACCTGATGCAAGCATTTCAGGAAGTCTTCTCTGACTCCTTCTAAGCTGTGGCAGGTTCTGCTCTGGGTCCTGCAGTCCTCTAGGCTTCCAACCTCAGAGGGATTTTCTAGACCATCTCCACCATCAGACTGAGACTTTTTTCAGGGAAGGACATTTGTGTCTTTTTGAGATTTTTTTTCCTCAGTCCTGGCATCAACACTGAAAACTTCTTTACTGAGTGAATCAACTAGTGAGTAAATGAGGATTGTGGGAGGGAGTGGCTAAGTGAATAAATCAAGGAAGGAGGAAGGCAAGTAAGGTATGAGGGAGGAAATGAGTGGACAATGGAAAAAGAGAGGGAATACAACAATGACCTCTCTTTGGCTTCAGAGGCTGGGGACCTAGAGCCAAACCTCTGGATCTTACAGCCCCAGGAGTTGGTGTTGGCAACCACTGGAGATACTGTCTTCCTGAACTGCACAGTGCTTGGAGATGGCCCTTCTGGACCCATCAGGTGGTTTCGAGGGACCGGTATGAGCCGGGAGGCCATTTACAACTTTGAAGGCATCTCCCAGCCCAATGTGACAGCAGTCCAGGGCTCCAAAGGTGATTTCAGCATTCTTCTGCAAAGCATCTCTGCTGAGTCTGCAGGCACCTACTACTGTGTAAAGTTTCAGAGGAAACCCAACAGGCAATACTTGTCTGGACAGGGCACCAGGCTGAGAGTGAAAGGTGAGACAGGTGGTCTAGGAGGTATTGAATGAGAGGGGGAGGTGGTCCACAAGGAACTTTCACCATGTCCCAAACAAGACAGCTCGTCTCAGCCTCCATGCCTTTACACAGCTGTTCTCTCTGCCTGGAATGTTTGCTCCTTTTCCATGGAGAATTCCTACTCATCCTTTAAGACCAAGCATAAATAGCCTCTTCTCTATGAAAATATCTCCTTCTACCAGGCAGAGTTCATTTCTCCCCATTCTGGGCCACACAGAACTTTGTATAGACCAACCATTCAACACACACTCAGTGCATACCTGTTGACTGATCTGCACAATACTCAGTGCTACAGATACTGCAATGAATCAGATATTGTTCCTACCCCAGAAACAATTAAGCAGGTTTAAATAGCCCTTCATAGTTACAGAGTTTGGCTTCTCACCCCCATCTCAGGTAGAAACTGACAGGCTCACTTTAGTAATCCCAGATTCAAGCACAAGGGCTCAGGAAGTAGAGGGACAGAAAGAAAAATGGAATGCAAGACCACCTCTCTCTCTCTTGCAGCAAAGCCCACTTCTCCCCAAGAAACCCAAGAAACAGAGGTCATCAATCATCATATAATCAGGACATCACCATCAGGTGAGTTTACCTACCTCCACTGGTGTTAACCAGTTCCCTGCAGACGGGGCGGGGCGCCAAAGATGGCTTGACCATCAGAAAGGAGAGGTCTCAGACATTTAGGGCCCATCTGCCACCAAAGAAGTTCCCAGGACTCCATTTCAACTGCAGAACTGGGAACCTAGAGAACTATGTTAAAACTTAATCAGAGAAAGGACTTTCTAACAACCAGTGCTCACTGTTCAGTCTTGATTGAGAGTTAGTGAGCTCCCTCTGATTTCTTGCAAAGATACACTGTGAAACTGTGTATAACAGTTCTGAAGAAGCCAGGCTTCCTAGATTGTGCCCCTTTCTAGTTGTGAGATTATGGGCAGGATACCTCACTCCTTGAATCTCTGGTGTACTTCTCTGTGAACTGGGGGGATGGGAGATAAGAATCAGAGAGCCTACCTCATGGAGCCTATAACTGTGCCTGTCACATCACCTGTTAGCACTCAGGGGCCCACAATAACTGGGGGAAATTGGGAATAGAGGTGGCCAGTTTAGTCTTCCTGATGCTCAGCCCTGTTCCTGCCATTATAGGGAGCCAGATCAAATAATCCCATAATTCGTTTGACATATATGGTGCTGAGTAAATCACTTCCCCAGTCAGGGTCTGTCTCTTCATCTATACAAATTGAATTACTATCCTACTTTGCAAGATTAGTTTGAGGATAAAATTAGGCAATTAGGAAGTGCTCAGCTCAAGACCTAGGACAGAGGAATGGAACAGCCAATAAATGAAAGTAGTTTTTATTATAGTAGGTCTTGAATAATGTCATTTACATCATTTCATTATAATGTTGATAAGATGCCACAGGAACTTAACTCTTGTTTATATCAATTAGCCTGTGGTAAAGTTGGTTTTGTTACACATATTATATGTTTTGCTTAAATTCACAGAACCTATCGACAACGTTAAGTGAGAACTTACTGTAATGTCAAAGGTCAGGGATGCTATCAAAATGATTAAAGGTACAGGGCCTGAGACAAAGGGAGAAAAGGACTATAGTTTCCTCTTCCAGCACAGAAAGGATGTGGCCCCAGAGGTTACAGGGCAGCTGAGCCACAGAGGGCACTGAAGTGTGAACTGTGGAGGGCTTACCTGGGATCCCTTCTGACCTCTCCTTTGTGTCCCTTAGGCCTCCTTTATGTGCTCACAATTATAGTCCTGGGGTTGAAGGCAGTGACCTTGGCTGCACTCCTGCTGGCCCTGACTACCTGTTGGAGAAGCCCTTGCAAGAAGACGTCAAAACCCCAAGCCCAGCAGAACTGTACTCATCTTAGCAAGGGTCATGGAACATGGGTGAGGGGTTAATCCAAAAGTGGTCCTTTGAGTTGATAAAGGGCCAGGGCTCTCCAACCATTTCTCTGCCTCCAATCCCAGCCTCCAGATGCCTGCCCTCCATCCACCCACTCCAGGCCTCATGATGAACTCCAGGATCCCTACACTTAGTTTCAACCCACTTGGTGAAATCCCTTACTTGGCACTGGGCTCCCCTCTGGTGTGCCTCTCTTTCTCTTCTCAGACTGTTCAAGCCCTCTTTGTTTTTCAGAGCCCTATCCAGGTATCTCCTCAAGACCCTGCTCCCTTTCTTCTCCTCTGCACATGTTTTTCAGCCTTCAAGATCCGACTCAGAGTCTTTCCTAGAAGGTATTCCTGAGCTCCTCTGAGCTCACCCACCCCCACTGCCTGTGCTTCTCCATTTACATCTTTCCCCACTATGGCTGGCTTGGGTGGCTATTAACAGTTGGAATGCAGATTTGGCAACTTTAACAAAACTCTTAATGACAGTGGCTTAAATCAGAACAAAGTTGATTTCTCACATAATATCCGAGCATAAGGAGGCCAGGCAAAACAATGGTTCCTTGGTACTGCGTCCCAGAGTTTCTTGATCTTGTTGCTACCGGGTCCACAGCCTAGGCAGCAAGACCAGGAAAGAATGTAGTGAAAGAGAGCATCACCCTCCCTGTCATGGGCACTTCTAGGAATTTGCCCATATATTACCTCCAATTGTCTGGAATGTTTCATATGGTCATACCTAGTTGCAAGAAAGGCTGGGAAATGTAGTCTTTATTCTAGCAGCAATGTTCCCCAGCTGAAAATTTTCACTAGAGAAACAGAGAGTAAATATCAGTAGATACTATAACCAGTAAGTTCCAACTCAGTGACATAGAGGCAGCCTCTTACCTGCTCTGCACAACATCTGAATTCCATCCCAGCTGAAATGCATTTCATTGTGCCACCACCTCACAAAGGCAGAATACTGGAGGGCAGTCATTCTCAAAAAGAGGAGATTTTGATCCCTAGGGGCATTTGGCAATGTCTAGGGACATTTTTGTTAGTCACTATTTGAGTGAGTGGGGGCCTCTTGTGTAGAGGTCAAGGATGCTTCAAAATATTTTGTAATGCACAGGGCAGCCCCTACAACAAAGAGTTGTCTGGCTCAGAGTATCAGCAGTACCCAGCTTGAGAAGCTCTGATGTAGGGGAAAGTGTGCATTTCCTGGAGTCAGACATGCCTGACTTCTAATCCTCAAGGACCCACTACCTTCTGTGTGCCCTTAATGACTAATCAGTCACCTTTCATAATGTGGAGGATAATAACCTGGACTTACCTACATTGTATGAGAACCAATTCAATTCAACATTTGCTGAAGGCTTACTATGTACTTTGTATACCGTGTACACTCTGGATATGTGAATCACCTTCTCCTTTTCCATGTGAACATTATTAGCACCTAGTATGTGGGGAAGTAGAGTAGTCTGGATGTTTTTCATCATAATAACAGAAAAATGAGTTGAACAAGCCTAAGACAATGGAGACATTACTTTAATCTAAGAATTGAATAAATCATTGAATTGCCAGACATCAGAAAGCACAGATATGATGGGCTGAAAAATGTCTCCCCATACACACACACATACCAAAGATATCCACATTCTAATTCCTGGAACCTGCAAATATTACCTTATAGGGGAAAAAAAAAAAGACTTTGCAGATATAATTAAGGAGAGGAGGAGGAGAGGTTATCCTCAATTATCCAGATAGGCCCTAAATGCAATCCCAAGTGTCTTGATAAAGAAGAAACAGAGAAAGATTTGACACAATAGAGAGAAGAAGGAATGTGACCACGAAGGCAGAGATGGAAACAAGTTAAAGAATGCCAGCAGCCATCAGAAACTGGAGGCAGCAAGAAACAGATTCTCCCCAGCGCCTCTGGACTCAGCATGGCCTGCTGACACCTTGATTTCAGCCCAGTGAGACTCATTGAGGACTTCTGGCTTCCAGAACTATGAGAGAATAAATTTCTATTGTTTTAACCCACTAGGTTTGTGGTAATTTATTATAGCAGCCACAGGAAACTAACAGCGGGAAAGCATAAAACTGGGCCTTCAAAATAACGAGAGGTGGTTCCCTGTTCTGCCCTTGAAATCCTCCTCGCGTTGCAGGGCCCTGCCACCTGCCCAATCTCATTTCCCACCAATACCCCTGGAAACAACTCTACTCTGCATCCACCTGTGCCTTGACCACACCATGTTCCCTAATTCAGCCAAGTCTCAGCTTAACCTTTTCCTTCAGGAGGCTTCCTCATACTACCAGATTCACCATGACATCTGTATCACTCTTATTTCCTTTATGCAGCTTAAATTTTCTTCACAGCTCTTACTGCTACCTGAAATAAATATGAGTGTATGTATTTCCTTGATGATTGTTAGTTGTCCCCACTAGAATTTGAACCACCTGAGTACAGAAATCCAGCTTTTCACCATACTAGTCCCTTTCATTCGGTCTGACAATACACCACACACTGATCAATGTGCTGTGAATAAAACAGAAAAGACAGCTCTCAGCACTTCCCTAGTAGAAGAAGATAGACAAAGTGAATAATCAAAGATAAGTAATATGTCACATGGTAGTGAGGGTGATGGAAAAATAAGGAAGAGTGGGAGGATGGAAGGTGCCAGAGCTAGACAGAGGTGAGGCGATTTTATTTAGGGTGGTTAGATGAGGCCCCACCGATAAAGTGACATTTGACCTGAGACCCAAAGGGAATGAAGGAGAGAATTTGCAGCCATGTGGGGGAAGTACAAGGAACAACAAGAGCAAAGGCCCTGAGGCAGGAGTATGCTTGACATTGCAAGCACCAAGCAGAATGCTTGGCACATGTAAACCCCTATAAATATGTGAGGTGATATACAGGGTAAATGTGAAGTTCATGGTCTTGGTAATCTGACTACACAGGCTCAAATATCAGTTCTCCCACTCATCTCTCAGGTAAGTTTGTTTCTTTCAGTGTGTCTTGGTTTCCTCATACATAAACTGGTAATAACATTAAGACCTCCCTTCTAAGGTGGCTTTGAGGCTAAAATGCATTGGTACATATAAAGCATTTACCGTGCCTGGCATATGGGAAGCACTAAATAATTGTTATTAGGTGTTGACAGAATAAACTGCAGTCATCAACCCCCATGTGTCAGGAAATGTGGCAGCCTACAGTGCCTAGGCCCCTCATCTTGTGGCTTCAGCCACCAGAGGGCCCTGACTCTCATTAGATTCAGCTGGAAAATCCTAGGGAAAGATATTGATTGACATGACTTATAAGGACATTCTGGGAAAGTCCCCAAAAGACACAGAGAGAATGTTGGCAAATAAAACAAATGGTGGGTAACTCAGGGCCCTTGGTGACCACTCAAGGGAAATCTGCTATTGACAGATCGAAAGTGTGCAGGGTGAACTGAAAGTCCTGCTGCTCCTATTTTTGGGCCTGGGGCCCTGCACAGGCAAGATGGCCTACAGAAGACAGAGAAGGGGTGGCCACCAGGCTGCGGAAGCCCCCATCAAGGGCCAGTAGGCTGCTCGTGGCTCATCTGGTTTGGGTCTTATGATCTGAACTGTGGCTAAACTCCAGGCCTGTCTGAATTGTAGGATCTATTTCTCTCCTTCCTCTTTTGTCTTCTCCTTTCCTGCTATTCTTTATCTCTTTCCTTCCCTTCCCATGATTCTTGTCCCTCTCTTTCCCATCAAGGGCCCCCCACTGCCTCCTGATGATAAGACCTAGAGCTAAGGGAGGTGGGGACACCACTAAACAGAGGCCTCCTGTATCCTGACACCTGGAAGATGGCAGCCCTCAGGGTCTGTGTTGGAGGAGGGTTTGAAAGGGGGTACAAGGCCTGCTCAAGTACACTTCACTACCACCCATAAGACACATGCACACAGCTCAGTGTACAGCTGTATGTCATTGGGGTAGGGTGTGGGTGGGGGATTCCAGGCCTAGTTAAGCATGGTGTCACACATTTCTAAACTCTAAGTGGTACTATATAATGGCACTTTATATACAAATCATTCCAAACCTTGCTCTTTTGGCTCAACATCTGAGATTTATCCAGGTTGGTTGCCTGAAGCTCTCAATTTATTCATCTTCACTAGAACTAAAGTTGTTCCCGTTACTCACTCTCACACATAGAAACAATTTTACTGTGTCTCCTGGGACATGCATGCCACCTCTAGAAACCAAACATGGGAATTGACCAGCACTGTTCCATAGGCCAAGGAGAGATGGGGTGGCGTAGTGGTTAGAAACACAAGCTCAGAGCTACAACTCTTGGGTTCAAATTCATTTGAGTCTAGGGTTCTCTAACTGTAAAATGAAAATGATAATAGAACTCATTTCATAGGGTTGTCATGAGATTGACTGAGTTAGTGTATCTAAAGCTCTTTTAAGAGTGTCTGAGGCATGGTATGTACTCAATAAACATTAGTGCCAGGTAGTGTGACAGGGAAAAGGTGCCTGGAGGCCTCTAGAAGAAGAGTCAGGGATGTTCTGGACAAAGAAAGAGCTTTCTCAAGTGGCACAAAACCAAAGAGGGGTGATATCTGGGTTCAAGCACTTGAATCCCAGCAGAGAAGCTGTATCTGGGAGCGCCAAGCACCCATAGATCTTTAAGACTGGGCAAGTTGTCATCAGTTTTCAGAGTGGAAATACTTGCTGGCACCCAAGCATGGGCATGGTCCAGAGCAAGCCTTCAGGTTCCTAGACTTTCTGAGAAGTTAGAGGATATTTAAGGTTGACATACTGATGAAGGGCACCAAGACTGGTACTGGGTCCCCTTGCAACAGAAAGAGAGTCTCGGACCACAAAGGTCAACTTCCTACATACCCGCCAAGATCTAGTAAAGCTAAAAAACCTGCTATCAAACCTGAATGTAAACCCTGATTCATTTGACATAAACTTAAAGAATTTGTTGCCTAGTTTTAGAATACACCAAATTTCTCAGAAATTCTACTACTGTGTCATTTGAGGCAGGACTGAACTTTAGATTGTTCACAATTTCATTAAGAATATATTTTATCATTTTGAAAAATTATGTCACCACAGCAATGCACTTATAGTATTTTAATCACTCATAAAACAGCTCTGTACATAGAGGCAAGCATCTAGCTGACTCATTTAATCTTGTATTATATTTGTACCTAAGGATTAAAATACAGATCATTTTACTACAAATTACTTTACCTTTATTTCTCTTGTTAGGACATGATGTTGATTTTTTTTTAATGAGTGTATATTCATTTTATTATCTCTGAATTCCATTTAAAGTAGTAACGGGGTAATACAAAATGTTTGTTATGAAAAGGGGGGTGTGGGACTGAGAAAGCTGTGAACACTAGGCTGGCCCATCTCCCACTCCCACGTTGCTCAAAGGTAGGCCCTGAAGTCCAAAGAGGGTGACAGGTCTGCTCAAGTCACCCATGTTATTCAGGGAGAGCCCAGCACACAACCACAATGAACACTGAGTGTAGTGGCTTTGCAGCCACCTCACTTTGGGACAGCATATTTGCATATCTGAGGGGCCAGGCCATTTCTCCTTGACATAAAGGCATCTGCTCCATGGGAAATAAAATGTTTTATTAACTGAAATTAGGTCATATCCCACAGTCAGCTCAATACTCCTCAGGAGTTCAGGTACCTGCCATGCATCCTTGTCCTCAGATTCCAACCTCTCCATTTCTCACCTGGATGCTCAGATACTCAAGCTTTCATTCATTCACTCCTCCATTAATTTGGCAAAGAGTTATTAAGTGACTACTTAATGCCGGGGACTGCAGGTCGAGGGAGACAAAAGGATAGTTAACATTTGCTGAGGGCTTACTAAGTGTCAGACATTGTTCTCAGCACTTCCCATTAAATCCTCAAACAATAGATACTGTTAGAAGCTCTATTTTATACATCAGGAAACTAAAGCATAGAGAGATAATCTGCCCAAGATCATATAAGCAGTAATAGCTGGGCTTCAAACCCAGGCTGAATCCAGAGCCTGCGCTCTTAAGCCATATCGTGCCAGAGACAGCCACAGCCCCTGCAGTCACAGGAATTGTGGCCCTTGAGGCAGGGGGACACTTAATGTGGAGCCACAGGACATGCACAGGAGACTGTGTGATGGAGCCTGGGGACATAGAAAGGCCTCCTTGAGAAGGGACACTTAAATTGATACCAGAAGGATGAGCAGAAGCTGGAAAAAAAAATAGCATCCCAGAGAGTGAAAAGGGGCAGGAAGGCAAAGAAGCCAAGGACCTAAAAGACAGGATTGTATCTGGGAAGGTGCCCTTATAGCAGAAGCCTGAAGAAAGTGAGGGAGCACCTTGCCTACCCTCTAGGAAAAAGCGTTCCTGGCAAAGGGAGCAGCAAATGCAAATATCCTGATGCAAACACATGTCTGGCAGATTGGAGAAGCAGCAAGAATGGCAGTGCACCTGAGCAGAGGAAGCAAGTGAGAAGCCTAGCAGATGAGGTGGCAGGGCTGGCGCATTTCACATGGGTTTTGCAGACCCTGAGACTCATGTGGAGTGAAATAGGGAGTCACGGCAATATTGGGTGAGAGGAGTGACCTGTTGTTCAAGGTCTATTTTTGTTCTTAGAATGTGAGCAACAAGAGGGCAGGGATTTTGCCTTGCTCGCTGCTGATCCCCAGCCCTGGAAGGACAGTGGGCCCTTGATAACACTCAGTAAATATTTGAACAAGTGAATGAACAAATGACTAAATTAATTAAATAATGGGGATGAATCCATGTATCATTGTGAGTGACTCCTTTAGAAATCTTGCATCCTACATGTACAAGACCGGCCCTACCTCTCACCCTTCGCGCCGCTCCCATACCACCGTTGAGATGCGGGTCCGCGCCGCGGCCGCCAGAGGGCGAGAGCGGCGGAGATTCCCGCTCGGAGAAGTTTGCGTGAGGCACCGCGTGAGGCGGGGCCTGTGGGCAGGCACCGGTCGGCCGGGCCGGGTCCATCTACGGGCGGAACGCAGCAGTGGGGCTGAGGCTGTACGGCGGGGACCGGAGCGGTTTGGGCGGCGCACGGCGCGAAGATGGCGGCGGAGAGACAGGAGGCGCTCAGGGAGTTTGTGGCGGTGACAGGGACGGAGGAGGACCGGGCCCGCTTCTTCCTCGAGTCGGCCGGCTGGGACCTGCAGGTAGTTCCACGAGGCGGGCTGCGTCGGGAAGGCCAAGGGCTGTGGGGCGAGGTCGCCTGGCGAGTCAAGCCCGTAGTGTCCGAAGCGCAGAGTCATCCCGCCGGGCCGCGGCCCGACACAGGCCTCAGGGGCCTGTGGCCGCTTGCCACACGTTGCCAGCTCGGCTTGGACGTGGGAAAACGCAGGCCAGCCCCGGCCCCGACCTCTTCTGCCTGCCTTAGTTTCCTTTTCTGCCTCGCCTGTTCTCTGGGCCAGCGAGACTTTGGGCACTGCCGCAGCCCGCGTGGAGACCGGGATCCTGGGGGCGTGGCGGCCGCGCGGAGTCTCGTATGGACGCTGCGTGGGTGGGAATGACAAGTTCCCGGGTGAAGCAGCTCTGGGGATGAGGTGGTCGTTCATTTTCATTTCTGTAGCCCTGGCCACAGGTGGAGGGAGAAGCACGGCCCAGCATTTGACTCACGCCCCCTCCTACCTTAGTTGCTGGGAGAAACTACCTCTGGGGTGGTGGCGCAAGGTTGGAGCCTATTTTTCTTAGTTACCTTATCAGTAAAATGGGAGTCTTGTGGAGCTTATCGTCTAGTTCACTGGCACGTAATAAATTTTAATTAAGACACTAAGATGAGCTACACGAGGCAGGGATTTTTGTAAACTGTTGAATTGCCTTGCCTAGAACAATGCCTAGTACATAATAAGTGTTCGTTAATTGGAGAAAGAATTGCGTGAATGTTCTTGACCAACCTACATCTTGGGTAGATGATGATTACAATTTATTGAGTACCTGCCATGAGCCAGGTACTGTTCTAACTGCTTTATGCGTCTTAAGTCATTTAACCTTTGCATTTTGCAGGCGAAGATTAGGTAAGTTATTTGCTCAAGGCCTCACTAGCTACCAGATAGAAGAGATAACATTAGAACTCAGTGTTGTCTGATTACAGAGCCCAAACTCAACCACAGTGTGCCTGGCACTTATGATTATTCTTTTAATCCTGGCAACACTGTGAGGTAAAGAGGACTAGCCGCATCCTATAGATGATTGGAAGCTCAGAGAGTAAGTGATACGCCTAAGGTCCCACAGCCAGTAAGTGGTAAGTTTGGGATTTGAACTGGATCTGCTTACTCCATTTAAAATGTTTCCCAAAAGTAAGAGAAAGCATCACGCCTCTACAGACATACAGTGTGAATGTAGCCCCTGTGCAGGGCAGAAATACAAAATGCAGCTGCTTCTGAGAGACCTAGAAGATCACAGTACTACAATTGGCAGTTTCCCCCACACTATATCTAGGGAAACAGAGGCTCATGCATGTGACATGACTTACCTGGCAGGGCCAAGACTTGAATGCCCAGTCAGTACATGTCCCATGATAGCTTTCTCCTAGCAGGCCTCTTATGTCCTGCAAAGGCACATTACCTCCAGCAGGCTGGTTACATCCTGTGAAGGTGTACTATTTCTAGTTGGCTGGTTATGTCCCACAAGAGCTCACTGCCTTCTATAAGGCTGCTGACCTTGAGGACAGGAGCCATGTCTTTTTCATCTTTGATCCTCAGTGCTTTATTTCTTTGTGCAGAGTAAGTGATTGTGCAAAGTAAATGGCTGTCCATTGAGTCAATGAGAGAAACATAAAATCACAGATGGCCAAAAGACTCCCATATTTATTGGGTATGTGTAAAGCTAGGACATAACTATGCATAACTAATAATGGAACCTCTCATCCATTGTGTGGGTGTCCCCATTGCACAGATTAGGAAACTGGCCTCAGAGAGGAAATAAAAGTAGCAGTCTGGACTGGCCTCATAGTTCCTGACTCCTGGCTATCATATTAGAATTGAGAGTAGGAACCTGAGCAGACTGCCTAGGATGGAACCTGGCTCTGCTCTTTATCAACTGTGACCTTGGGCAATTTTCTTCACTATTTCTGTATCAGCTGTATATAAATTGAGATGATAACAGTACTAATTACATAGGGTTTTTTGAGGAAGAAATGAATTAACATGTACAGTTTGCTCAAGCAACATGGCACATAAATGCTCAATAAATGTACACTGCTTTTACTAGATCACATTTTTTAATAAAATGAGAATGAGGAATATCTCCATCCCAGCCTTCCTTCTTGCCTTCTTTTCCTCATAGTAGGTGGAATTTGTTTCAGGAAATATGAAAAATAACTGTTGGGCTATTATCTTTTGGTCTAATTGTCTGTGGCCCCAGATATAGACCTGTTTGTAAGTGTGGGCCATATCTTTATGTCTTTGTTCCTGTGTGCTGTTCAAAGGAGATATGTTAGATGAACCCCTGTTTAAGGATCCCAAGTTACTACCTCTCTGTTTCAGATCGCCCTAGCGAGCTTTTATGAGGATGGAGGGGACGAAGACATTGTGACCATTTCACAGGCAACCCCCAGTTCAGTGTCCAGAGGCACAGCCCCCAGGTAAGGGCCTACTTCAATTATTGCTGCATGGGTGTACTTCCAGCAGTGAAGAGGAGCTATTTCCTGACTTGACCGAGAGTTCAAGTCTGGGGATACAGATCAGTGAGTTCAAGTAAGAAAGTTATACTGACTGGTGGGTAGTAGTTCCTTGTCCAGAAGGAAAACGCTAACTTGAGTTCTCAGAAGCCAAGTTTGTGCTAGTACCTCAGAGGAATTCTGTGAGGAGCCTACCTTCCCCCGATGCCTGCGACCCAGTTTGACCTGATCATTCCTTTCTTATAGAGATAAGGGTGACACTCAGGTAGAGGCTCATACCTGAGTGTGATTTATGGTCTAATCATGGGAGAAACCACAGAAACTACTTTTAAGGTGTTTGAGGGTTTTTTATATGAAATGTAAGGAGCAGCCTTCCCATCTCTGCACATTTTTAAGTAGAAACCAAAGGACATCCTTTCAGGGGTGCTGTAGATATAAAAGACTGGGTCACATGACTTTAGAAAGTTTTTTTTTTTTAAGGTGTTCATTACCCCATTAAGAAGTTTTAGAGAAAATAATCCTGTGTAACCCATTCTTTCCCAATTGATTACAGAGACCTTATGCTAAATAATCTGGTATTAACCTTTATGATCCTATTTGCATCCCCTGTCCCAGCCACCCCAGCTTTGAGGTTCCTATGGCAGATCACTGCTGTGGTCTGAAGTGAGACAATGCTGGTCTTCCAGAAGACAGGCAAGGCCTTTTCCTAGAAAAATGTCTGAACTACAACTTCCTTCTCTGCTTTAGCCTGATTTGCTTCTATTCTCTGGCATATGTTTTCACCAGAAAAACTTATTTGGGTTTAAATTCAACCTCAGAATGCTTAGTGTTTCTTTTCCAATGAAGTTGTAAATTGTGTTTCTCTATAAGCACATCTGAACCTTAAATTACATTTCTTTTGAAGGAATACTAACCCTAGAACTCGTTGCTTCCATAACTTCTTTACATCCCATTTCCAGAGGAAAGGTAGTAGGCAAGTGATCTTATAATTATTCACAGGTGCTAACCTATGGGGGGTGTCGGTGATGGCACTGCCTTGGGCATGGTTATTAGGGTAAGGGCTCTTCTTGAAGCTGCTGATAGAGACCACTGACATCCTGGGGTGTGAGTCTTTCACAGCCACCCCAGATTACTTTTGGAGTGTTGGCATGTACAGAGGGGAAAAAATTGAAACTTAGCCTTTGATGTTAGTCACATATTCACACCTCTCTTCTCTAGTAGTCCCAAAGCCCCATCAAAAGAGTAGTTTAATAGGGCGTGGACTGAGGAGTCTAAGTGCCTAGATTCAAATCCAAGCTCTGCCACTGTGGAGATTTGTGACCTTGGGCAAGTTACTTACATCTCAGGCACTCAGTTTTTCTCACTTGTCAAATGGGAAGGGTAGTAGTGCCTACCATATGGGAGATTAAATGAGTTAATACTTATAAAGCACTTAGAACACAGTAAATGTTAACTGCTATTATCATTTTGTCATCATTACTGTCCATTCTACTCTTCCTCATTCTTGTCTTTGTGTTCCCTGCCTCATTTCACAGCATTAAAAAATAAATATAAAAGTAAAAGAATCAAGGAAATAGAGTTTGACAGTAGGACTGAGGGGGAGTAAAAGACTGAACACATGGAGGCGTAAAGGCATTGCTTTATTGCTTTGGTTAAGCCTCAGACTCAGTACTGAGGGAGCAAGAGGTCACAGTTTGTTGCATTGTTATCCTTGTTAAGAAGGAAAACATTGACTGCATTCTCAGAAGCCAAGCCTATGCTAGCACCTCATAGAATTCTTTATGTGGCCTGCTACTATGCCCCTCCCCTAACCCTATTTGACCTGAGCATTGCAGGATACTTAGTCTGCTGCTGGGTTCTTCCCATCTCCTGGTTTCATCTTCTCAGATGTCTTTCATTTCATCACTGCTGCCATGGAATAATAATTAGTGAGTTCCTCCTTTGACTCTAGAGGTATTCTTAGTGTGGAAACCCTGACCCCTTGGAGGAATCTGAATGGAAGTGAGAAGGTTCATAAATTACCTGATACTATAGGCAAAAGTTTGTGTGCATAATGTCTTCTGGCAAGGAAATTCATAGCTTTTGTCAGATTCTCAAAGGGCTGTGGAATAAAAAGGTTAGCCATTGCTGTAAAAGAAAGTTTAAACTCCTCAATAGTAATAGCTGTCATTTATTGAGCACTTACCAAGTGCCAGGCACTGGGTTAAGCCTTTACGTGTACGTCTCTTTAGTCCTCACTACAACCCTTTGAGGTGGGTACTGTTGTTATTCCCATTTTATAGATGAAGACAGTGAAGCTCAGCATCTTCCCAAGATCACACAGCTAGTAAAACAAGGATTTAATTCAGCTCTGCTTTGCTTTCAACTCTCAGCCAGAGTGATGTACTGCCTCTCCTTGTGGTTATTGTGGGTCCTCCAGAGTTTGCCATGAACCTACCGTTTTAATCTTAACCCCTTTTCCTTGTTTCTTCAATCTTTATTCCAACCAGACTAATTTCTTTGGTATCTCAATTTTGCCTAATTTTTGCTTCTGCTTTTGATTGAGCCTCTCACTTGACTGTGGGGCTTGACAATTTGTATGCCCATTCCTTTGCTTTCTGCTTGTCCAAAGCCTGTGTTTCTTTCCAGGTTTACTTCCATCCTCACCTTCCTTATTGAGTGTGTTTTCCCCAACCCATAGGCAGCACACCACAGTTCTGTTCTTCCAGTCATGACTATAATTCATTCCTTTGACCCATGTCCTCGTACTGCTTGGTGATGTCTCTCCTGTGTTGTCTTGAACTCTTGATATTTAACTTGATATTTTTCTTCCTAAGTAAATCATAAATTCCTGGAAGTGAGAGGGCTAGTATTTCAGAAGCACCCACATTTGTCTAGCTCTGTGAGATATTCTCACCCATGTTCCCTTATACCTCTATAGCTGTGGAAGTAGGTCAGGTGCTCACCATTTCACAGGTCAGGATGCTGACTCACAGCTGCTGTTATGGCAGATTCCAGCCCAAGTCTGTCTAAATCCAAAGCTGCTTCTACATTCCTGTCTAGCACCTTCCACCCCTGTACCTAGCACAGAGTCAAGCAAGAGGTAGTGATTAGTTTCTTCATTTTTTTTTCTTTCATTCAACAAAACTGTACTTTCTTAGAATTTCAGAGACTGCCATTGTCTGGTTCTCTAAAACTATACTGTCCAATATGGTAGCCACTAGCCTCATGTGGCTAAATTAATTAAAATTAAATAAAATAATACACATTTAGTTTTTAATTTGCATTTAGCCAGATTTCAGATGCTCAGTAGCCACATGTGAGACTAGTGGTTTCCATACTGGAAAATGCACATTCAGCATTTCCACGCTGCAGTAAATGTAATCTGACAGAGGACTTTTGTGCCACTTCAGGATGCCAGGGTAGCCTGGGAGATAGAGTTTTGATGCTGAAAAATTGAAATTTCTGGGACATTTTGCCAATTTGTGGAGGACATGGACAAAACCTTTTGAAATTGGTATTGTCTCCAAGACATCTTTATGGTTAGGTAACAGGGCATGCATCAGAATTAACTTGGAAGACTCCTTAAAAGCAGGTTGCCAGACATTTCTCCAGAGTTTCTAATTGAGAAGGTCTAAGGTGAGGCCTGAGTATTTGCATTTCTCACAGTTTTACAGGTAATGTGGATGCTCCTGGTCCAAGGAACAACAGTTTAAGAACCACTGCTCAAGAGTAGTACTCGAAATGTACTATACCATGCATTAGTTTCTTGACTATTCACAGAAAGCCTTTGAGGTTGGTGCTGTGAATGTCTCCATTTTCACTTGGAGAAAATAAAAGCTTAGAGAACTTCATGCCCAAGATCTAAGGGTGGGATGGTAAGTTGGAATTGGACCTCCGTATGTGGACACTAGAGTCTTTCTTTTGGAGGAAGACTCAGACCCATAGCCAGAGCAAGTGGTTTGCTCAAGCAAGTATACACATGTGTATTTGAAGGTGTTTAACAACAGAGAGAGGATTTTTTTTTTTTGAACATTGTTAAATAGAGCATCAAAGAATGTCATGGAAGTTGCTCTCAGCTAGCTCAAGCAGGGAGAGTATTTGCCTCATTGATTGATCTTTGTCCTCCCTTTTCTAGTTGATAGAACCTCAAAGACTCTTCTGACCCCTAGTTTTCTCTTTGAAATAAATCTTCAACACTGAATCAGAGCTTGCTTTGTAGTACACAACTCCTCCTCTGTCTGGCCTCACTAAAGCTTTCCCCCATATCAAAGGGAAACTATTTTCCTCTAAAATATAGAAAATGCTTTTATAAAATGTGTGTCTTGTGATCCTCGAGGACAAATCTAAACTAAGAATAAAGTGGCGATATAAGACAATGCCAGAGGAGGGAGTTAACCTTTCTCACACCCATTTTTAGTGTGCTCTCTTCGTCATACCCCATTCAGCTCTGCTTTTTTTTTCTAAACACCAGTAAATACTTCTTGACTAACCTATAGTAGAAGCAGACAGAGGCCTCCTTGCCCACATATTCATTTCATTTCTATGTCTTGATGATTTTTCCTCCTTCTAATGTGTTACTCTTGCTAGTGTCTGTGCATATGCATGTGCTGCTTTCCTGTGTACCCTGCTGGTCCCCTTTCCCTGCCAGAAACCACCCTTTACCCAAGTGACTCACTGTTCACCAGTTCTTTAGCACCCAGTCAAATGTTGCATTTTTCTGGAAAACTTTTCTTGATATTCCCCCATCCCCACTCAGAACATGAGGCTCTGTGTTTGTATGTTCCATGTGCTTCCCTCTATCATAGCCCCTGTTGCACAGTATTTAATAGATGGTTTCCTGGCTGAAATGCCATTAGCCTGTAAGTAACTCATGGGTAAGAACTGTGTCTGATCATCCCTGTAGACCTAGTATCCAGTTCAGTGCCAAGCACAGGTATTCCCTCAGTATTTAAAAATTAAATGATGAAAATAGCTATTGGGTAGTAAGTTTTTAAAGTTATACAGACCCCTATTCTTACCCACCCACCCACCCCCCGCTTTTAATTTATTCTTGTCCTATGTGACCTTGAAGAAATAAATACCCTCATTATTTTGCACATAAACTTAGGTTAACCCTCTTCTGCAAAGATCCTTTTCCTGCCCCACCAAAACAATCTAACCTCAGTGTCCTATACTCCCTAACAGCTGATGATGGGTTTCCTTTTCCTTAACTACCCCCCTGAGATTATTTTGCTCTTTTTGGTGTCTCTAGCGATAATCGGGTAACATCCTTCAGAGACCTCATTCATGACCAAGATGAGGAGGAGGAGGAGGAGGAAGGCCAAAGGTGAGTCCACAGGAAAGTCCATAATAATGATAAAGTATAAATCATTGTAATGTATAAATCATTTAAAACAAGGGTCCTCAGTCCCTAGGCGGCAGACCCTTACCAGTCCATGGCCTGTCAGGAACCGGGCAGGCAAGCTAGCAAAGCTTTATCTGCATTTGCAGCCACACTCTAGCACTAGCATCACCGCCTAAGCTCCACCTCAGATCATCAGGCACCGGTTCTCATAAGAGCACCGGTCCCTGGTGCTAAAAAGATTGGGGACCGCTGAAGGATAAACATGTTTGGTTATTATTAGCCATTACTGCTGTGAGCCAGTCAACACATATTAAAAACGGTCTCCCTTTCCCTTTAGCTTGGAAGTAATCCTTGTACCCTGATACTGTTGTTTTTCTTTTGGAGTATTCTGAGTTTTTAATTGTTAAAATAATAGATATTTATTGAAGAATATTATGGGAAGGGAAACTAATCGGTAGGAAAGAAAACAGTCATTTGTGATACCACATCCCAGAGGTAACCAAGTATCAATAACATTTTTAGTGTATTTTCAGCTTTTTCTTTTTAATTGAAAAAACAGTATGTCACATAATAAATGATAAAAGACTTCTAAATGTATATTCCCCCAATATACACACACAATGTTTGTTTTTAACTTTTAAGAATGTTATAATGAAATTAGTACCCAATGTAGAAAATACAGAACAGTGTAATGAAAAATATAACATTTATCTATCGTTTGGTAACTACAGTTAATATTTTTGCATATTTCCACTCAGTCTTGGTTCTGTGTAAATATACTTTATTTTATATTGTATTTTACATGATGAAAGTCAGCTAATTTTATTTCTTGCTTTTGTTGGATTAATGCTAAATCTTAAACACTTTTCCATGTCATTAAAATTCTTCATAAGTGTTTTCATTGACTATATTAATAATCCATCATGTGGGATGTCTGACATTTAGATTTTTTAAATTTTTTACCACTGTACATATCAGTGCTATGAACATCTCTGTCTACTAGTCTTTGACTACATTTAAGATTATTATCTTAGAATAGTTTCTAGAAATGAAAATAGCAGATCATGGTCATGAATAATTTTAAGGCACTTGATCACAGGCTTCTAGTTGTTAAGCCAATGTTTTGAGCTCCCTTAATAAAGACCTTACAGTCCATTAAACAGAACTTCATCTACCTGGAATGAACAAGAATGAACTGGCTACATCCTCATTTCGTGAATTTTGCTTCTCCATGGGCTCTGCCTCTGGTCAGCCAAACATTCCTAGGGAACACTGTGTAATAACTATTACGGAAATACAAGTACCTCATCGTGGTCACTCTTTGAGAAGTGGGCTGAGAAATTACATGCGTTCTATTCTGTTTTCCTCCATTTACACTTTACACTGCCTCGAAGCCTTCTTAGATATACTCAAGGTTCAAGAATAAATGTTAATTTCAGAGTTTTACATTCATTGAGTGATAGGCAGTGTTATCAAGTATGTTAATGTTCAGCTCCTAAATGACCTCCTCTCATCCTGTCACATCTTCCAGGCATTGACCTTTTTTTTATTTTACATCCTGATTACTTCCTTGGCCCCTCAGCATTTCAGACCTGATGACACTGGTGGCGGTGTCTTTGCCAGGGACCATGGCTTTGCCTTACATTCCATAGGAAATATCAGGAAATAAAAGGCTGAGACTAATTTCTGTAGGTTCTCAATTCTCCCCACCAGAAACGAACTTAACTGTGAATAAGAGTAATGAGACAGTTAGCCAGGCTGTGTGACTACTGGTTTTCAGACTGAGGTAAAAAAAGTTCTGACTTCATCTCAAGCTTGGCCTATTGCAAAACCCAGTGTGGGTATCTTGGGGCTTGTATTTGAGCTTCTGCAGTACCCTCTCCTTAGTGCCCCCACTGTAGGTAATAAAAATAGCAAGGCAAAGAGGCTTGGGTGAGCTCTTGGTGCAATATCACACCACCTTACATGTGTGCATTACTCTGTGCTTGTTCTTTTGCATACATCTGCTGATTTGAACCTCACGGCCCTGACTTAAGGAGCAGGTAGGTAGGGCATGTGGTCCTTCCTTCCCATTTCAGAGACAAGGAAAGTGAGATTACAAGGCAATCCACTGGCTTGCCCAGGGTCACTCAGCAGAGCCAACACTAGAGCCTTGTTGCTTGTACTAACCATGCCACCGCTACGATTACCGCATAGTTGCTGTGTCCTGAAGAGGTGCTGGCCACCAGATGGGTAATTCCCAAAGGCTGATTTCTAGTTGGGACTCTCCTGAGCTGATGTGCTGTCGTGCATGCCTGGAATGCCCTTCCCTGATTTCTTTACCTGATAATCTCATCCTCAAGACTCAGCCCAGAAGACATCCTTCTTAGGAAGCCTTGACTGACCTCCTTAGATCAGTGTTCCCAGAGCACCCCTTATACTGACTTCTGTTGCTGCTCACACTGCATTATGCCTGCCTGCCTCCTTACACGTGTCCCTAACTAGACAATAAGTTCCTTAAAGATGGAAGCTGTACCCTTCACCTCGGTGTGACCAGCACCTAGCACAGAGCCTGGCACATGCTTTATTCCTGTTTTTGAAGTATATTTGGTGTTAGATGTGTATTTTCTGCACAGGTTTTATGCCGGGGGCTCAGAGAGAAGTGGACAGCAGATTGTTGGCCCTCCCAGAAAGAAAAGTCCCAACGAGCTGGTGGATGATCTCTTTAAAGGTGCCAAGGAGCACGGAGCCGTAGCTGTGGAGCGAGTGACCAAGAGCCCTGGAGAGACCAGTAAACCGAGAGTGAGCATAGAGGATCATTGTCTCTGGCTACTGGACTCAGGTTCCAGAGTGGGTGAAGGAGGCCTTCCTCACCCTAGTAGTGAATAAATTCGTTTTGTTTTTCTTTTGCTCACTTATCTTCATGCACAAGAGAGCAGCTCAGTTTCTTCCACCCTTTAACATGAAATCAATATTTGGGACAGAGTTTTCAAACCTGTGGCGCATGATTCTAATTAGGTCCTACACACATTTTATGTGGCCCATCTGATTTGATTTACTCAGTGTTTTGCTTTATTTTGTCTTAATTGAATTAATAGCCACCTGTTTGATATAAAATCTGGATTTCTGTCTTGGTAAAATCAAAAATTTTTCAGTGT
Source organism: Macroglossus sobrinus (assembly GCA_004027375.1). Lineage (NCBI taxonomy): Eukaryota > Metazoa > Chordata > Mammalia > Chiroptera > Pteropodidae > Macroglossus > Macroglossus sobrinus. The sequence continues at coordinate 361,649 of PVKZ01001204.1, read as the reverse complement.
TGTCCTCTACCCAGATTTCTACCTGGCCATGATTAAGTAGAGCTAGTAGCAACTGCTTTCTTTAGCCAAGCAGCAACTGCCATCTCCCAGTTTTTACCCTAATCCATTTGATGGCTTTGCCTGGGCCTGTATCTCTGAATTTGATACCCAGAGAAAGTGTTATATCTAGTAGTTAACCAGCTTTCAATACATCATTGTATCTGAGTAACCCAACCACCATTGACCCACTCCTCCAATGTTTATGAATTTGTCTTTTATAGCCATTTGCAGGAGGTGGCTATCGCCTTGGGGCAGCACCAGAGGAGGAGTCTGCCTACGTGGCAGGAGAAAGGAGGCGGCATTCCGGCCAAGATGTGAGTGTGCGTGCATCTACCTTCCTTAGGGTGGATGATTGTGATCTGTTATGCCATTTTTCAGAAGGGATTGGTCACATTAATCGTGAACAGTCAGCCTCTTAAAGGGAAGAGACAGTGCTCTTGCTTTGGTCTCAGGCTTACCTAAAATCAAAGGCAGCTCTCATCTGGTTGGGCATGGGGGCTTGTGAAAAGGAATGGGCAGAGGGGATAGACAAATGAAGGAATTTTCTGAGCATACCATGGCTCTCAAGAAGAAGGACAGTGTATCTGGGGTTCTCTGGTCGTATGGGCACAGCTAAAGAATTTGGTCTTCAGACCATCCAAAGAGACCTGAAATGGAACTTTCAAAATCTTTTCCTTGCTATTCAGTCCTTTTCCCTGTGCATAAGGGTCCCCCCCCTCCAATAAGAGTAATGATACTATATAACAATTTTGAAGTTTTTGAATTTAATGTATGCCATAAACTTTTTCATATAGCCTTGTCACCATTAGTTTCTATAATATATTTGTGTTTAATCATTTTGGGTTTTATTCCAAAATAAAGCAAGCAAGAATAAAAATTCTATCTGCCTGAGGCAACAGCTGCTAATATGTTGGGTTTTAGCCTTCTAGACCCTTTTCTGTGACTACAGGGGCTTGTGTATGTCATTTTTAATGACTGGAAAATAGTCCATGAGTAGTTTAGATGAGCACAAGCTACATGCCAACCACACTGGCAACCCTACAGATGAGGAAGCCACAACTTCATTTGAGTTTCCTGCTCAGAGTCCCTGAGCTAGTGAATGGCAAAATGAAGGTGCAGACCCAGATCTGTTTAATTCACAGCCCATTCTCTTAACTTGTGCCATAGTACCTTATTTTAGGTTAATTCTTATTTGGGTGGTGGTTGATTTCCTCATGCATACGTGTTTATGTGTCTTTCTGTCTCTGTTTTAATAATGACCCAGTAAAATAGTAAAAACCTGCATAGTAACATGCAGGTTCACAGTAGTGCACTTGCCAAGACCCTGACAATATATGGACTGCTTGCCTCCTATTGTCACAGGTTCATGTAGTGTTGAAACTCTGGAAGAGTGGATTTAGCCTGGACAATGGCGAACTTAGAAGCTACCAAGACCCATCCAATGCCCAGTTTCTGGAGTCTATCCGCAGAGGGTGAGCAGAACAGCCCTCCAGTTTCCATGTCAGTGGGTGAGATGGCAGGTAGGAAAGAAGAGGTTGATCTCAATGTGTATTATTTAAGAAGTAAATATTGAAGCAGATTTAGCAAAGTTGAGATGCAGATTCAAAGATCTGCTCCAGAAACTTCATGTGTCTATTTTCCCCCTGTGGGCCTGGGGCAGTAAATGACTAAGTAAGACACAGGCCTCTGCCTTGACTTTGAGCAGGCAAGAGAAGGGGGAGACAAATAGGTAGCCAGCAGTTTTCACAGTTGGAACTGAGAGGTTTATTCTCACACCCATCACTGTCATTCTCATCCTGCTCGATGTGGACCCTAACATTGCCTTTTCTCATGCAGGGAGGTGCCAGCAGAGCTGCGGAGATTAGCTCATGGTGGGCAGGTGAATTTGGACATGGAGGACCATCGGGACGAGGACTTTGTAAAGCCCAAGGGAGCCTTTAAAGCCTTCACTGGCGAGGGTCAGAAACTGGGCAGGTAAGGAGTAGCACAGGCAGGAGCAGACTGTGTTAGTCATTCTGCCAAGCTCAGCAGACCCAGTCTGTATATCGCTAACTTTTTATATATAAATCTTTACAAAATACTTCACATTTTATTTTTGTGGAAGGAAGAATATGGAGATTATGGGCTTTAATGTTACAGACCTGAGTTTAAGTCTTCTTAACTTTCTTTTTAGATGACCCTGGACTGTATGGATAGCCTCAGTTTGCTCATAAAATAGATTAATGAGAGTCCTTTCTTCCTTGATACTGTTTCAGGGAGCACATAGAGCATTGCCCCCACAGTGAGCAGTAAAGGTAACACATTGCTGCTTTGACTCAGTAATCTGGGGAGTTCAGGGCAGGAATGACCTTGATGGCCAAAGGCTGAAACAGACACATATATTCAGGTCACCTGAAATGGGGATGCAAAGGGTATAAGGAATCCCGGATTCTCCCAGCAAGCCCTGCAGTGGCATGGTTCAGGATCAAAAGAGCTCAAGGACATTGTTGCCCCATGCAGACTACAGCTCCACCATGATGGTAGCTCTTACTTCTACATCTGTGGCACTCATTTTGTCACTTTCTATTATTTTCTCTGCCTCGTGTCCTCTGCCACTGCCTCCATCCTGCATTTAGACCCCTGATAGGATCTGATTGGTTCATAGTCACTGTTACTGCTGATAGCCAGAGTTCTCTCACCAGACCCTTGACCAACCCGTAGGTTAGCTGCCTCCTCTCATGGGCACACTTACCTTTGGCCATGGCCATGGGATCATTTGGTCAGTATTCTTCAAAGGGAATTGTGCACATGAGAGGTACTCAGCATAGTGCAGTTTTTGTTTGTTTACAAAGAGAAAGCTGAGGCCCTTGGACTTTAAGGGTTACCTTTGGGTATGTGACTGGTATGTGGTAGAATAGGGACTGGAACCCATGCCTTCTGATTGGTATTCCTTCCCACACTCCTCCTGCACAGCAAGATACTCTCTCTGACTTAGACCTGGAAGCTCTTAAACTAGTCATTGCCCTTGCTCACCTCATCCTCACTTGTAGGGAACAGAGTGTGATCTGCCAGCAGCTGTGCTGTTTGAGTTGCTTGCTGGTCCTCTCCTCCCTCCCCGTCATCCATTCATACCTCATCAAGAGCAAGAGTCATAGCTCAGAACATTAGAGACCAATAGATTGTGATTTATTAGGATCAACGTATTTAAGTCCACCCTGTTCTCATCATTTCATCTACCACATTGAGGCCTATGGGTTAGTCCAGGATAGCTGTTCTCAGGGTGATCCATCTGTAGCTTCCCATCAGCTATGGTAAGCTGTGTAGAGCAGCTAATAATTTTTTTCTTCTATTATTAAAATGTGTTTATATTTTTAGAAAAAATAGAAAATCCAGATAAAGAATAAAAGCTATTTCTAAACCTAACTACTAGATACATCCAGTTAGTATCTGGAAAGACGTATCTTCCTAGTTTTATATGTGTAAAGAGTGTGTGTATGTGTGCACACATGAGCACGTGTGAATGAACAAGCTCTTTTACCACCTGTTTTGCCTAATCAATGTAGTAAGGCTGTCATTCCATATCAGTATATTTGTCTCTGCAATGTTATTTCTAATGCTAATATAATTTTCTGTCCTTTGTATGTGCTAAAATTTAACCTGTCTCTGCTGGTAAATATTTTAGGTAACCAACAGTATTACAAACAAACTACAATGAATATCTCTAATTAAATCTTTGTATGTCCCTTATTCTTGGGCTAGAAGTAAAATTGCTGGCACCAAAGGTCTTCATATTTTTAAGACATTGTCAAATTGTCCTCCAAAAAGGTTGTGAGTTTTTTACCCACCAGCAATTAAAAGGGCTCAGAACACCATGCACTTTGGTTTGTTTTGTTTCATGATACTAACAAAAAATGGTTTCACTATTGGAAGGCCTAAATATATTTGTGTGCAAGATTCACATCTCAAAAAATGAAAATATTTTTAAAGGAAGTCTATTTTCACAAGATAGGAGTTTATATTTTATTAGTGTGGAGGATGAACCCGACCAGTCAAGACAAAGGTTGATAATCAGGTGTGATGGTTGTCAGCTAAATAAATGTTCATTGCCAGTTTCACTTTCATTTTATTTCAGTTTTGGTTTTTTTTGAAAAATAACATTTAAAAAGGTTTTATACAACTAATGAGATGGGATTTTATCTTTTTAGTCTAATCTAGGTAGACAATTTTTTTTTTTTTTATAAATTTTACTGTGTTTTCCATTTGTCATCTTGTCAACTACAGTGTTCAGGAGCCAAAAGTTCAAGAAAACTTTCTCAAGTTTGCCTCAAAAATCAGTCTTGGGTTTTTTCTCTGAATATCTGGAAAAATACTTTAAAGTGAACAGATTGTTCTCAGTTGAAAAAGAATTATTTTAGTTATATTAAACTTTTGTTGTTTTATGTGTTGAATTTGTTTGGATGAGAACTAACCTGAAGGTTTGGGAAAGACTACATTTGAATTTGAGTAGCAAACACCAAGACTGTATTTGGGTGGGGCAGTGTCATTGCAGCAGAGGGATTAGCTTTGGTTGTTCACAGTGCATTCTGTAGTTTTTATTTCTGTAAAGGGGATGGCAGGGTCTTGGGACTTATAATTTTGGCAACAAGCACCTTAGTGTCCACTTTATTCCCGCTACATAGGAAATGAGCAGTCAGGTGATTCAGATTCTTGATATGAATAAAACTCAGTTTCCCTGTGACTCATTATGATATTTGCAGTGAGATAGTAAAGAAAATCCTCTTTTTATAGATGTCTGATCTGATCTGACCAGTCCTGCCCCTGGGTGAAGTGCCCTCACTGCTACAGATGGCCCAGCCACTGCTGGTGAGGAATGCTCAGGTGATAGCGGTTCTTAAGGATCACCAAACAGAGTCTGGTTCCCTAGAACAGATGCACTTGGCTGCCCTACACAATGATTAGAGCAGTTTGCCACTCCACTGAGGGCAGCATAGGCTGAGAGTGCCTCTCAGTAACCTTCTACTTATAGCCCATGGAAAGGCAGTAGCATCTCTTGAGTGATTTCTGTCCAGAATTTAACAAATATAAGTGGACCCTGAAGAATGACAATAATCAGCTTTTTCAGTGTTTTTCCGCTGTTAGCTAAGTACTATACTAAGCATTACATGTGTGTTATGGCCTTTGATTCTATTTTGATTTCCACTATACAAATAAGAATTCCAAAGCTTATGAGGTCAGTTCACACCCAAGGTCATACTGCTGGCCAGTGCAGATCTGGGTTCCCTCCAGTCTCTGCTCTTATCTGCTATGCAGCATTGCATCCTGGATATTCTTGCTAGCCACATATACTGGTATTTGTACTTCTCTTATATTCTGGGCATGGTGCATTATTTTTAGCTATTATTTCAACTATGGGAGATTTTATTTAACTGTATTGATAAGGACACTTCATCTTGAAGAAATGTTCCTGAAATCAGGTCTAGGTCCTTCTGACTCCCAGACCTGGTAGGAGAATGTGGCAAGTGTTAGGAGCACAGAACCTGGATTTAGACAGCTGAGATTATATCCTGGCTTTACCTTGAACCAATACTGGGATCTTGGGCAAGTTGCTTAAGCTCACTGTGCCTCAGTTTCCTCATCTGTAAAGTGGAGATAATGAATCATTACCTCACAGGCTGTTGTAAGGATTAAGTGAACTAATACATGTAAAGTACTCAGCGTAGGGTCCAGTTCATAAGTGTACACTATATTTATCATGGCTTTCCAACCCACTTTGTTTTTAAGGTGTGTAAGTGAAACAATCAGAAGCAACCAGCCAACTCCATGTATCAGGCTTTCCTTAGCCTTCAGATGATGAGCACTAGCTCTATGCAAGAGCCTGTACTGAGAAGAAAGCCGAAAACATAGGTTATTTTCTTGTATGGAGGACTTCTTAAATGTCCTGTGTTGGGCTTTTCTGCATACATTATCTCATCTAATCCTCACAGTAGAACAATTTCTTGTGCTACATACACATGGAGACACTGGAGACCTAGGAAGTTCAATAACTTGCTCAAGGCCACACCTTTTAGTTTAGTGGTAGAGTTGGGAGCAGATGGTGGGCCTTGACCTGTTTCCCCAACATCACACTGACTCTCCTTAATAATAATGGCTGCAGTTTAGTGGATGGCCTACCCTAAAAGGTACGGGTGTGGTGAAGATGATAGTCCCATCTTACGGAAAAGGAAATAGAGAAGCCAAGATGTTCAGTAACTTGCTGGGTCACACAGCTCATAAGGAAGTGATATGCCAGATTATCTGGGAGCAGGGGAGAAGTTTAAGAAGACATTTTCAATATAAGTTATTATTTTCCTAAAGTAAACCTTTAGAAAAGATTTAGAAAGTAAGGCTGCCTGGTATGAATACACAGAATATAAAGCAAGAGAGCTTGTTCATTGCATAAGTTTTTAAAAATTTAAAAACTGCTCTTCAATATGTGCTTCTGTTTTCTCATCTTTAAAATGGAGATAATACTCATTTCAAAGGATGTTGTGATGATTCAGTGAGACCATGAATATGAAAAGAAAACCTAGACAGTGCCTGCACAAAGTTTAAATATTGTTTCTATTTTATCTTCATCCTCCACCCTTGCCTGAACTGATAATGTCAGCCACTTTGGAATAACAGCTTTTTCTCATTTTAGGTTGGCTGAAAATGTGAGTTTCCTTTCTGACAGTTAGTAGCTTCCATGAATACTTGTCATGTATTTGGAACTGTTATAAACAGCTGAGGAACAGACTTCCTACAGCCTAGTTGGAGAGTCTACCTAACACTCATAAAACTAATGAACAAAACACAGTAGACCTTAGGCACTTCAGGGGTAACATTTAACTTGCCACCATTCCCAGGCATCTCCTGAGGCATGTAATAGTGTAATTTATGTGTGTCCCAGCACACATTTAAGTCCCACATGTACAAGGCTTATGCATAGAAGCAGCTCCTCTCATAGCTAGTAAGCATGACCTGCATTCTCTTCTCAGCTCCACTTTGTAATTCTCTAAGCCCATCTTTTTCACATTTGCAGAAATGAGTAAGTTCACTTTTCAGTTCATCATTCCCAGTTATATGTTCTGGGGCAATGTTTCACAACTGTTCCGTGAAATTATCTGATAATTTGTGTGTATGTACACATGATAACAAGTGTAACATGATGGTGATGCACAAGTTTGCTTTAACTGCATGATTGCTCAAGATCTTTAATATGCCTGTGATGCTGCTCATGTAATATGTGGCATTTCTGAAACCTTCTTGGAGCTATCTCAAGGGACAAGGGTCCCAGGGAGCACACTTGGGAAAGCACTTACAATTGGATTTGCTAAGAATACCCTTAGGTTTAAAGGTTAGAGGGAAGGAATCAGTGTAGAAACTGATCTATTTAGAGGCTTTATGGAGAAGCAAGCAAGTTCTCATCTAATGGTCTCTCCTCTGCAAAGGTCTGGGCCAGGGCATCTCCTAAGAGAAGGGCTGAGAGTGAGGTGTATAGTGGTTTACAGGAAAGAGATTAAGGCTCCTAAAGGTTGTGGAGAATTGGGAGTTCTTTGTGTATTTTGTGCTTCTTAGCCACCCTAAGTACTTTATGTAATTCTTCACTTTAAGCCCCACAGAAATTGAGCAAAGCAGGTATCCTTAACTTTTGTTAAAGATCTTCATTATTATCCTTGTTGAAACTAAGGGAATTTAAGTAACTTGCTCAACACCACGTAACTTCAGCCTTGGTCCATCTGATTCTAAGAACTGAGCTTTAAACATTGCAACAGGCACCATGTCAGGTTCATATTGTATAATTAATCCCAGTGATCCCAGGCACTTAGTTGGCCTTTGGGAAATCTCAGGCCCCCCTTGTGATAGTTGACACATGAATATGCACATGAGTGAGGTTACAATAGGGAATGAAGGCTTGAAAAATCCCATCACAGAAAAAGAGTCTGGGCTCATCCCTCATATTTCATCAGCTCCTGCCAGGCCATGTCAAGCCCGCCTCCACTGTAGACTTGGAGTGCCCCCTCCTCATTCTGCCCTCAGCCTTTCTAACTGAGGCTAAAACTCATCCTGATCTGTTGGGTCCTCCAGCCTCAGTCTCTTCCCACCCTGGGCTGTCATTCATAGCCCTACAAGCCCTTGTTCAGGTGAAGACACTGAGGAAGAAGGGGTTGTGTATCTTGCCCAAGGTTACTAGAGCTGGCAATAACTCAGAGTCTGAGATGAATTCTGCTGGACCTATGATGAGGGCAGGCATTCTGTCTTGGTCATTCCTTGTATCAGCAGCACCAAATATAGTGCCAGGTGCAGCAAAGGCTAAGTAAAAATTTGAGACAGGATTCCCCTCCTGCTAGGGGCCTTGTTTCTGTTCACTTCCTGACATAATCCTCTCTCCTCAGCACTGCACCCCAGGTGTTGAATACTAGTTCTCCAGCCCAACAGGCAGAAAACGAAGCCAAAGCCAGCTCTTCTATCTCAATCGACGAGTCGCAGCCTACCACAAACATCCAAATACGGCTTGCCGATGGCGGGAGGCTGGTACAGAAATTTAACCACAGCCACAGGTACCTTGTGCTGTCTGGCCTGTCTCATTCTACGCATGTCCCAGAGGCTTCCACAAATGGATGGGAGGCAGGGAGCTGTTCTTCCTCCTACACCAGCAGGCACTCCTTGCTTTCCCCAAAGAAGGCAGTGGGTTGGGAAGGTATACAAATCCAAAGCCTTTGGTTCTAGTTTACACTTCTATAAATGTGGCCAGTAACTGCTCCTGTGAGTCTCATTCCTCAACTGTAAAATTAGGGGATTAAATTCCTAAGGGATTGTTTTAGCCCCCAAACTCTTTGGTCAAATGAAATCTCATGCTAAAGACAAAGTGTAGAACAAAATTTGAACAGCTGTGGTTGAAGGAGGGGAGAGGGGACATGGTGCCAACATCCCTCCCACGGCTTCCTCCACCTCCATCCCCATGAAGGGCCTCTGAAATCACTAGTATAATAAGGTCTTTTCTAGATCTGACCTTTGAGAATTCTAGAATATCTGCTTTGCTAGTTCATACCATCTGGGCTGGATCAAAGCAAAATATGCCTCCCCTATTTTAAAGATAGAGAAACTGAGGCACAGGCTGATGACGTGATTAGCAGGAGAGGGTTGTTGCCACTAAAGATATCTGTCAACTCCTTTTTCTAAAATAGCAGTGTCTAAATTTCATCAATCATAGGCCAACTAGAATACACATAGGGGGCTCATTGAATGGCTTGACAGTTTTTGAGTGATGACAAGGTTCACATATGGGTAAGTTGTGAAACAAGCCTTGGGAGCACATGGAGGTGTTCACTGTACTTCATTTTAGGTGCTTGGCATTTAAGGGAATTAACCCATTTCACTCATCTGAGTTCTTGGCCTCAGTTTTATTTCACTCATTAACTCCAGCTTTTTAGCATGACTGCTGCTCACTCCCCAATGTGGACAGCCCATCCGAAGTGCTTACCAGCTAGGTGAGGGGTCTGTTTGCTGAAAGTCTCAGATTGCATCATGGATGTCCAGTTCCTTAGATGTGCCAAATTGTGGATTGCAGGGATTTTAAGGGTTGGGACAGTAAGAAACTTTTATGTAAGATCCCTAAGGAATAAGGCTGTCTGTTTCCATTGACTCCTATTTCATGATCACCAGGTTCAGGACTCAGGCAGTGTCTAGAGAAGGGATTCCTGGCATTCAAGAGTTGCTGACACTCAGTAATTCTTCTCACTAATAGTTTCAGTGAGGTACAAAAGAGACAATATTTTCTGCCCTTGTGGAATTCATGATCTATCTACAGGAGGAGACAGACATTAATCATATCTCAGAATTGTTTGATGACAGACTTGATCAGTACTATGGAAGCAAGATAGGGGATGAAGACCAAGAGCTTGGGGGAGAAGGCTGCCCTGAGGAGGTGGCATTCAAGCTGAGGTCTGACTGAGGCTTTATTAGGATTACAGGAAAAAGATAAGGCAGAGGAGCCACTAGAAAGAGGGACCCAAGTGTAAGCAGGAAGCATAGCATGAAGAACTGAAAGGAGAACAAGGGGAAGGAAGGTGGTATAAAATTAGGTCTTGGGACCACAATGAGGAACTTGGTGTTTCTCTTAAAGAAAATGGGAGCAACCATGCCTCCAAAGGAGAGGTTTGGTCACTGTGGAGAAGGACGGGGCAGGGGGAGATGGGAGTGTATGGACAGCAGAGAACAGCATTGCTCACCCTCCTCTCCATTCACCTCTACTCCACCAGGATCAGTGACATCCGACTCTTCATCGTGGATGCACGGCCAGCCATGGCTGCCACCAGCTTTGTCCTCATGACTACCTTCCCGAACAAAGAGCTGGCTGATGAGAACCAGACCCTTAAGGAAGCCAACCTGCTCAATGCTGTCATCGTGCAGCGGTTAACATAACCACCCAGCCCTGCTGGGCGGCCTCGCCTTTCTCCTATGTCCCCCCACGGCCAGCTGCCCTGTGGGGACTGTCCCTCCTGCCCCTTCCACACACCCAGCAGTCCAGTGCCACGTCTCCTCCGTAGCTCTGGGTTCTTAGAACTCTGTTGGACATTTGTTTTCTCCTTAATTAAATTTCCTCAGTTTTTGTGACGATCAATGAACTTCAAAGAAAAAAATAAAAACAACCAAAAAAATTGAAGAACTATCACCAGCATGTTGTACAGAACCTCTGCCACTTAAGCAGGCTTTGATTGCTTTAAAATCATATTTATCTCCAACGTGTGTGGGAAGAGCCTTCCTTCCATGCTCTCTGCATAACAATCGCTTGTACACAATACCTATCACTAATGTGTCCACCTGCCACCCTCACAATGATTAGTGGAGGATTTCTCTCTCTACAGAGAAGGTAGTGGGGGGACTTATAGAAAGAGGCTTTGCAGCCATTCATTCCCTCGGGAACAAATCTCTCTCCCAGATACATCCAGGCAGCCGCAAAAATCCTCTGAAGTGTGAAGTCAGATTTAGATGTACACAACTCCTTCTGATGAAAATAAATAACTTCCCTGTGCTCCTTCGCTCAAAACCTGGGAAATTTAGAGCTCTCCAAGCCTTCGCTAGTTGAGATTCTAACTACACCTGCTTTCCCCAGCCCTTTCATCCCCCATCATCCAGGCTGCTCTCAGCCTGTTGATTCTCTTCTGCTCTGTCATTGCTTTATTCCATGTTCAGAAATCAGTACCTAGGAGGAAGATGGATATCTTTTCATTGGGAAACAGCTTGTGCCAAGCCAAACAAGAGTTCGGGTATCTTCGTGAAAAACAATAAAAAAAATCACTAAGCTGTGCTTGGCAAATCAAATGTTGGAAGTGGGGTTCCCTTCCTACCAGCTCCTTTTACTGTGCTAGCGTTTGTGAGAGGCCTCTGCTGAGTAAAGTTTGAGAGTAATAGTGCCTGGCTTTGGTGTACAGGTTCTGCCTCACAGTTCTCTGCTGTGCCCTGTTCGGACTTGAAGCAACTTCAGCAGTAGTCCAGCCTTTTCTCCCCAGACCTTCTCCCCCATAATTGTCTTCTATGCGAGTTTGAGAGAGGAGGTTGACTGGGTTCTTGGAAGTCTTTCCACCTCCCTATTACCTGAAACAGACTTATAATCAACACTGACTCAGAATCTCCTGGTTTTGAATCATGACATGCCTCAGTCCTCTTTCTAAGCAGTCATCACTAATCACTCTGGCTTCACACCCTGCCACAAGCCAAGAATCAACACTACTTCCACCCAGAGCTGAGGAAGGGCTTGGGTTTCAACTAAGACATGTGCCAAGAAGGGGACATGGCTTGGTGATTCCAATCCCAAACTGCAAGGGCTGCAGCATCTGCCACAGTGTGTACAGCAGGTGGAGGCAACTGTGGAAACTAAATGCAAGTTTGGAAAAACTAAATTATTGTTACCTTAACCATTAAAATCCAGAATGAGGACAATGGAGTTTTGCACTTTTTAATAGGCTGCTTTGAGGAGGCTGTGTAATAGCAGCCATTGTGAGTACTTCAGCACCTCACAGTATTCTCATTTTACAGTGAGAAACCTAAAGCCCAGGTTGCACAGCTGGTTAAGTGGTAAGGTCTGTCTGCTTCCAAAGCTTGTGCTCGTGACCGCTGTGGGCCATGTGCATACACACTCGACCCCTCCCACCCCGCCTCAGGGTTTCTGCTTAAGTTCATTAGTTCACACCAGTAGAAATCACAAAAACACTACTCAAAACCTGCATCATCTAGAAAAATATAAGCCATCCTGGGATTCCCACCTAGGAAGGGGTCTAATTGTTGCAACCACCACAGTTCAAACCAGCTGGGTGTCTGGTCCAAGATCAGAGCCATTGCCAGCCATAGAGCCAGGGATCACAGTGGTCCAGATTCAGGCTGGGTAAGGATATTTTCCGTCCTAGTTTTCTGGGTGGCCCAGAGAGAAAGTTCCATCCACCCAAAAAAACTCACAGGTTTAAAAAGGATTTTCAACAGCCACTGGTTCTGGGGCTTCTGAATTCAGGGCAGTCGTTCTCACTAGAGACATTTTGTTGCTGGTGGGGACATTTTGGATCATCTGAAAAATTGGCTGGCAAGTAAAGGAACCTCCTGGCATTAAATAGGTGGGGCTAAGAATATATTACAACACATTAGACATTTCCTGATGGAAAGATACCCAAAATTCATCACTGATAAAGACTGTCATGATGATGCCCTTTCTAACAAGTTCAGTTTAAACTGGTATCTACCATAGGTGGTGTTCCTGTCTGGTCTTGTAAACTATTCACTGTGCTAAATAACCCTGGAAGTACCGTTTTGGGCAAAACTGGTTGCTTTCTCAGGCGATGACCACAGGAAGAAACAGTCATGTGAGGCAAGAGCTGAGCATGTCTATGGCTTTAGATGGCATTGCCAAAGTGCCCTCCAGAGCAGCAGCACCCCTTTGTGTGCCCACCACAGTGTGAAGCTTGCTGATCCCCACCGGGCATTCCTTAAAGCTGACTTTGAGCTCATTCCAGGAAGTACCTGGTACAGAAGTGTGGGTTCCCTGCAACTCTATCCTAACCAGTAGCATTTCAGAAGGAACCTGTCGGGACTTGCTCCCAGGGCCAAATAAAAGGAGGTCTTCCTTCTTTAAAATGGGTTTTGCTCGTATCTTGGGCTGTAGTTGTGGCCTCTCGTTGCCACCTCTTCCAGGTCCACTCTTCTCAGGCCAGGACAGGGAAGCAGGACAGAAAACACATTGTTGACTTCCAGTGTCCAGTCTGGGTCCCAGGTTGAGTAAGCTCCTGTGCTGTATTGACTACATCTCTCAGTGGTTCATCCTCACCTCACGTCCAGTCCATCAGCAGGTTCTCTAGGTTCTGTTGCAAATGCATTCCAAATCCAGTCCTCATCACCCCTCCCCTGCAATCTCCAAGGCCCAGCCTCCATCATCTCACATCAACAACAGTGACCTCCTCTTGGGTCCCTGAAGAGCCCCACAAGATGTGGCCCCTGCCCATCACTTGCTATCCCTTTGTCCTGCTTTATTTTCTTATCTCCATCTGATGCGTTACATACTGTTTGTTTTCCTTCGTTTCCTCCACTGGGTTATAAGCCCCACGAAGGCAGGGGAATTTGTGTTCACTCTTGTACCCTGAGCACCTGGCACAGTGCCTGACACATAGTAGGTCCTTAACAAATAACTTAGATGGTTAGATGCACCTGTAAAATGGAGATGAGACCTGTAAAATGGAGATGAGACCTCTCTATTTAAAGGATGAAGGCGATGATGCTTAATGTGCCCCATACAGTAAGTGTTTAGGTAACTGCGCTCCCTCCTTTCCTCCCAAATCAGATCCTTGTTCAGCTACAAGAGGGCATCGTTCTAAAGAATACTTGTAACTTTCAGCAAAGGCTTCCAGGTTCTTCTAAGAGAAGGTAGAGCTAAAAGCAGATGTACAGGTGGGGTGAGAAAGCAGAGTGTGAAAGAAATGCCCCCAGCACTTCCCCTGCCCTGACTGTACTGGACTTAGAAGTTATTAAGGGCCAATTACCCTTCATATTGAGCACCTGAGATACTAAAGGACCAGGACTTTAGCCATCACTGATAACAGCAGCTATCATTATTTAAGCACAACTTTCTGCCATGCCCTACCTTACCTCACGTAGTTTGTCAACACCTGAAAGTACCATGGTTAGCCCATTTTATGGAGGAAGACACTGAGACTTAGCACGCTGAACAGATTTAACTGTTAAGGCATACACCAAGTAAAAGGCAGAACCGAGAACTGAATCCCAGACTGCCTGCCTGAGTCCTTGGTTGTAGGAGTAGTTAGGTCAGGGGACAAGTTATAGTAACTCATTTGGCCACTGCCAAGTGGTTCCAGTGAGGGCCTGTCTGTGTCACAGTTGAGGGGGTGGACACAAGGAAATGGATACTTCACAAAGAAGCTTAGTGTAGTCTCACTACAGAACCTCAAACACTCCTTAAAGAGGGTCAGAGGATCCCACAATAGAGTGTCTATTTCCAAGTGATCACAAGATGAAATGCATTTAACTACATGCAAAACTGCCTGTACCACCTCCTCCCACAGCATCCCTGCCATTTTCCACTACCTCTTCCCCTGGCATCCACCATCCCCACGATTACCTATACCTCCACATCCTCCACCTTTATGTTCACCACCATTATCTCCACCACCTCCACCATCTTCTAGGACTCTCCACTCTCACTTGCCTGCCACCTCCCAGCTTCCTTTGCCAGATTCTCATTGTTTAGTTAGTTGGGTTTTTTTGAACACTTTATTATTTTCTATCACAACAAGGTGTTCTAAGGTCATCTTGTATGTTTACTATTCCAGTCCTAGAATCAGCCATTTTTCCAAGGTGCCCTGGTTTCTTTTATTGAAGAATTGTATTAGAAACCAAGATCTGAACACTCAGTAAGCTCATTGCTCTTTCAGTACCTTTATTTTAGGCCATAACAGCTAACAGAGCAAAGAAAAATATGCCTGTATACTAATCCATAATATACATATATGCATAAATATTTCTATATGTAACCCTCCATATCTATATTAAATTAACATGAGTTCTTACTAAAGACTCTTTTTTATAATATCTATTTCATTGATGAGATATTCTATTTTTTTCCTTATTTTTAAGGGAATTTGTAATGATTGTTGAAGCATTTTTATGATGGCTGCTTTCAAACTTTTTTCAGATAATTCTAATATCTGATTCATCTCAGTGTTGGAGTCAGTTGATTGTTTTGTCATTCAAGTTGTGATCTTTTGAGTTTTATTATAATGAGTGTTTTCAGTTGTATCTTGGTCATTCTGTCTCTTATCTTCAGAAACTCTTAAGTCCTATTTAGATCTTATATTTTAGCAGGCACTCACCATTTAGGTTTAATACACAGATCCTGAACTGTGGGCTGTGGTTCCAATCACAGTTTGTTTTTCAGAGGCTTTGTGGCATTATTTTGGTCTGCTCGGTTTCTGGTGTTACTGGGTCTCTCACTGGCCTCTGCTCATGCTTCCATGAAGGGGAAGAGTTTTCTCCAGGGCTGGCCATCAAAGGCCTCTTGGTGGGCAGGGAGGTGTCAGACGTGCTGTTTATTATGGTTTATTACGGTGGAGTCCCTCCTGCCTGTTCCACCTACTCACCCCCATTATTCTCTGTGGGAAGGAGAGTACTTCCCCTGCATGCTTATTGTTAATGTGGCTCCCCATCTCTCTATCTTGTGGTTTTCAGTGCACGTGACACTAGCAGAGGGGCTCCCATTCAATCCAAGGCTGCATACCTGCCTTCTGTTGTAAGGTTGGGGTCAAGAAATGCCAGGTCAGGATTCCTTCTTCTGTGGGGTGGGGGGACATAAAACATCCTGCCTCTTTAGTGTTCCTCCAGTCTTGGGCATCCAAACAAGTTCATTTTCCTCTCCTACCCATTGGAGTCCTCCTTGGGTTGCCTCTTCGTTTATTGTTGT
Organism: Macroglossus sobrinus; assembly: GCA_004027375.1. NCBI lineage: Eukaryota > Metazoa > Chordata > Mammalia > Chiroptera > Pteropodidae > Macroglossus > Macroglossus sobrinus. The sequence goes on along the minus strand of PVKZ01001204.1, from coordinate 345,655 downwards.
GCTTAATAGGGAGGAGTAGGGAGAAATGGGTCCATGTGATCTTGTCCGACCAGAAGTCCAGTAAGTGCTTTATTCAACGCTATGGATTTGTGTTGCCAAACTGCCTTCTTGAAAGGCCACACTAACATATATTCGCTCAAATTATGCATGAGTGCCTGTTCTCATTTTATAGAGGAAGAGACTGACAGAGTAAGGCCACCTGCCCAATGTCACATAGGAGCACATGGCAATGCAGAGTCCTGCCCAAATCCTGTGTTCTTCCCTTGACACCGCTGCCTGCTGCAACCATGCCCAGCACCACTGTCCATTGCTGCAGGAAGCTCACAGCCTGGCCTGGACAGTAGACCCCGAAGTTCATGCTCTAGGGAACAGAAAGGGAGTGGAGACTGAGGCCTGAGAGTAAGTAAGCAATTAGTCCAGAGGGAACATCCTTGACCCTGACATTTATGTCCTAGCCCAGGCACTATGCCCTGCCCAGAGACCTCACTCCTGCCCCTTCCAGCCCTCTGTGTTCAAACACTTCAGGCTCTAGGCAAGTGTAGATTCAGGGCTCCCAAGTGTGAGGACTTCTGCATGTCACCAGTGATTATTGCCACTAGACACTGAGGTGGGAAATGAGGGGCAGATACAGGCACTTGTGATAGAACAGACATTAACTGCCCTAGGACCCAATCCTAACTAAGTTGATCCCACTTGGCAAGCCACTGTCCCTGTTTGAGCTTTAATTTCCTTCCCTTGGAACAGAAGTAATCATCCCATCCTTCAGAGAATCCATGTTAACAGGCTAGATAGACTGTAAGTTCTGTTAAAATGTGAAAGATGGAAAGCTCTAAAGAAACAAATTGAATTTTGGCTCTCTGGCTCAAAACCCTTCAGTGGCTTCCATCACATTTGAATTAAAACCAAGGCCTCACTACAATAACTCAACCACCACTCCCACCTCTCCCCAACACATGCACACACACACACGCACACACACACACACACACACACACACACACACACACACACTCACACACACACACACACACACCAGCCAGCCACACTGGCTTTCTGGTTGCTCCTGGCTAACCCAGCAAGCTCGAACCTCAGAACATTTGTATCTGCTGTTCCCTATGCCACAAATGTTTTTCCATGACTGTGTGACAGCTTTCCTTGACCTCATTCAAGTGACTGCTCAAATGCCATGTCCTCAAAGAGGCCTTTTCTGGTCACCCTGGCTAAAATATACCCATCACCCTTCTCTTTCCTTTACCCTGCCTTAATTTTCTTTCTAGACTGATCATTTAACACATATATGGGTGTTTCTTTTAGATCTCTCTCTAGAGGCTCCATGGAGGCAGAGACCATGTCTTCTCTAATCACTATGACATCCCTGAGCCTAGAACAGTGCCAGGCACACAAAGGACTCCTGCCTCCCTGCCCACAACTCTTCCACTGTATAACCTATCTCACCCTGGAAGCTTCACAGAGTGCCTTGTGTTTCTTCTTCCCTGCGAAGGGCTCATATCTGGAGGAGAACTGCTCCATGCTGGTACCCTGATAACCTTGAACATGTCCACCTGGCCATGTAGGCAAGGCTTAAGCACAGCTGACCTAAGCCTTGGTGGAACACCCAGGGAACCTCCTAGAACATGAGGAGTCAAATGGTCTTAAGAAGAGCAGCCATAGGCCATTTCTATCTTCAGGGAGGATGTAGTCATAGGTCATTTTTCATCTGCCGCCCCAGTTCTGATGAGGTGGGCCTCCTTACCCCATTCCAGCCCACCCTGCCCTCCTCCCAGCAGGGTACAGCTGCAGGCTGTCAAACTGCTTATCTACAGCATGGAATTGGGGCTCCATCATTCCTGTTGCACGTTATCTGTCCCCTTTTGTTTCAGTGTTGTCCTGTGGACAAGAGACATGGAGAACTGACATCATTGCTCATCTTCCTTTTGCTGTCTATATTAATAACAAACTGTCTCAATCCATTTGGGCTTTATGTGTTCCTATCTGCTAAATCTATGACTGAGTGGCACTCTAACCTAGCAGCTCCTGTACTTGGAATCTGTTAGCCTGTCTGATACTACTTTCATGTCAGCATGACTGTTCCCTCTGAGAAGCCTCTGTTGCACATCTCTCACCTTGTCCCTGCCCACCACCCCTCCTCAGGATACAGCTACTGGGATCCTGAGTTACTCAGAAGCCTGAACCAATAAGTATGTTCAGATTACCACATGTAGCAAAATCAATCTTCATAATAAGAATATTTTAAAAGAAGACCATGCTCCTCAAGACAAATATATATAATGATCCTATGTGAATTCCCCATGCTCACTCCACCTTCATTTGTGTCCACTGCAGGAATAGCATTTATTTTCTTCCTCTGTGGCTTCACAGTACTGAGGAAGCAGTAGAGCCATTAGGTCCAAACAGACCTGAGCACATTTCTGACTTTATATGGTTTATTAGTTTCCTGAGGCTGTTGTAGCAAATCACCACAGATTGACTAGAAGGCTTAAAACAACAGAAATTTATTCTCTTACAGTCTGGATTCTGAAAGTCCAAAATCAGAGAGGAAAGAGCTCAGGAAAGCAACCTGATAAAGTTGTTTATGAACTTCTGGGCTCATCCTGCGTTTGAGCATGTGTTAATTAAACACTAAACAGCTCATGCAGACTTTGAGAACTTACTACAGGATAGACTTCTGCCTAGGTCCCAGATAGAGCACTGACTGGCACACACATGAGACAGATTCAAATGGCATTGGAAAGCCTCTGAAAATAGTAATGATGTTGATGTCGAACCCACAGAAGTCTGTTTAGAACTCACAGCCTGAGCCAATTTGGTCAATTGCTTGCTAAAACAAAAATTATCACCATTCTCCATAGGATTTTTAAAAGACTCTGAGTATTATAAGACTCAAAAAGTCCGGGATATATTCCAAAATTAAATGTGGAGAAACATAAAAATCTCAACTCACATGGGAAAAGACAATCAAAAGATGCCAATGCTGAGATGACACAGCTGTTGAAATTTTTTGACAAAGTCTTTAAAACAGCTACTATAAAAATGTTCCACCAAGTAAGGGCAAACCATCTAGAAACAAATGGAAAGATAGAAAGTTTAAGCAAATAAATAGAACATATTAAAAAAAATGGAAGTCTTAGAAGTAAAAAACAAAGTAAGCAAAAATTTAAAAACACTTCGTATAAGTGCAAAGAATGGAGATGGCAGAGACACAAGTCAGTGATCACGAAAATAGAAAAACAGAAATTATCAAATCCAAACAAAAAGAGAAACAAAATGGGGGTAAATGACCAGAATTCCAGGGATCTGTGGGAGGTCCAAATGAGCTCATGTTTGTGTCATCAGAATCTGAGAGAGGAGAAATAAATATATATGAAGAAATAATGGCTGAACACTTCCGTTTTTGGTGAAAGATATAAACCTACATGTTGTAGGAGCTGAATGAACTACAAACAGAATAAAATCAAAGAAAGTGAAGCTCTATTTTTCAGATTTCAAAGCTGCAAGGAAGGAGTCACTTCCCTTGACATCAGCGATGCTTATACTCTGAGACTCAAATTACTCTCTATCTCCTTTATAAGCCATAAAAATAATACACGAAGAGAGAAAAAATAAATTCAATAAATTCAGAATATTACATGAAAAGTCAGAACTCCTGCCCTTTTTCCCAGTCCTACCTTTTAGAGTCACTCACCGTATTTGTTATAAGTTCTTCTAGTTGCTAAAAGGTGATTTTAAAAGATTTGAACTCTTAACATTTTTATTAATCATAACTAGGCTTAAAATAACAAATTAAGTCTCTTAAGTTAATAATTTTGTGAAAAATTAACAACAAGGTTATATATGAACATAGAATCAAAACCCACATGGAAAGGAACTCTCCTAGTTATTTTAAAAATCTTACAAATGTGGCCCCAAATTTTCCTTCCCTATAAATCATTGTGGTTAAAAGTATGGTAATCAGATTATGTTAAGCCCTTCAGATAACAAACAAGAAAAGCCTACACGAACTGTCTTGGTTGTGAAGTTTAAACTGCGTTGTGAAGTTTAAACTGCTCCAGGTGATGTTCAACTTGTTAGTTTCAGGAATACCCTTGAAGCACATATTTCCCCTCTATTCTAATTCACAATGATTGTAAGATGTACGTTAGCTAAAAAGTTTCTTCTGACTCTGATTATAGGATGTACCTCCAGTTTGAGAATGTTGGAAAGGGCAAAAAAGGTTTACATTCAAATGGAGAAAATGCGGTATTAAAAGGTAGAATTCATTACTTTCTTACAAATGTTTAATAAATGTCTCTGGTGTTGCATAGCACACATCAGTCCTTGGGGCCAATTCATCTTAGGTTTGTTCTACCTATCACCACTGGTAGCTGAAATGGTACTCACATTTCCTTTCCTCAAAGCAGTGAAGAAAAGTTGGTGTGAACAAGAGGTTCTTGGTGAATCACCATAGGAAAAGGTAAACAAAGTCTTGTATCTGTGGTTTGGATATAACACTCTCAAAGGCAGGTCTGTTTTTAATTGATGTCCAATCCAGAGCCACGAAAGAACCACTGGAACACAATGAAAGTTAGGGAAGGCATGTGCTGTTGGGCTTCAGGAAAGTCTGACCTCAAGAACTCTGCAGTCTTACTTTCTCTAAGTGGCTGAGGTGGGGCAGTGGGTGGATGGGCAGTTTTCTGGCAACTGCTGGGCTCTCCCTTTTTAATTGTGTCCTGATAACCATTCTTCTCTTTTTCTATAGGCACAGAACCCCCATTTTCAGTTAGCACATGCCACCCAGAATGAGGATTACATTTCTCAGCCTCCCATGCAGCTAAATTTGGCATAAAACTGGGTTGTAACCAATGAGGTATGAGGGGAAGAGATATATGCAACTTCTAGGTTATGCACTTAAAAGGAGAGAGATATACCTTTACATTCCCCTTCTCTCATTTCCACTGTTTGGAATGTAAATTTGCTGGGTGTCCAGCTTGGAATATCATCTGGTGCAATCACATAGGAGACTAGGATCCTAGGATAGAGAGGCATAAGTAGAAGGAGCATGGGTCTCTGGACAGCCTGTGAAGCCAAGCCATCCTATCTGCCTCTGGACTGTTAAGAGAGACAGCAACTTCAGCTCACTGAGATTAGAGGGAAGGGGACACAGGTGATGAGAAGAGTGAGAAAGAATTTTGAGGTCATGTTTAAAACACCTCAGGAACACATGCAGGGAGACTAAGAGAAGGATTAGTCCACATCTGCCTCCCTCAGGTCCTAAACCAGTGGTCCTCAACCTTTTTGGCACCAGGGATTGGTGCTCCTGTGAGAATTTAATGCCTGATGATCTAAGGTGGAGCTGAGGCAGTGATACCAGCATTGGGGAGAGACTGCAAATACAGATGAAGCTTTGCTAGCTTGCCAGCTGCTCACCTCCTGCTGTGCGGCGGGGTTCCTAACAGGCCACCAACCAGTACTGGTCCCCAGAACCGGAGGGGTTGGGGACCCCAGCCCTAGACTGTATCACCATGTGCCCTCTGGCCACAATGCCTCTGCGAGTTCCTTCTGCCTCTCCCACCCCAACACACACAAAGCTGGTCAACTCCTCAGACCTTGAATAAACCTGGCTACCTCAGGGAAGCATTTTTACTACACTCCAAGCTGTTAGCCATCTCTGCTATATGTCTCTCAGAGCATACAGCACTTATAAATTTGAACTTTACATTTATCTGTGTGGTTATTTGGTGGTCTCTCCCTCACCAGAATGTAAGTTCTGTGAGGTTAGGGACTGTTTGTCTCTTTCACTGCTGTTTCCCCAGCACCTAACACAGTACATGGTATATAGGTGCTCAATAGGCGTATGAATGGAATGAATGAATCCAGTGTAAATACTGATTCCTCCTCCACTGCAGTAAAGCAGAGCTTGTTATCTTGAGCCATTCATTGAACTCTAACATGTACGCACATCTGCACTGACTTCTCACAAGCGTCCTTTTTACAGGATAAGTGTGTACTTAGAAGTGTGAATCTGCTCAAAGTCAGTCACTGGCAGTCCCCCAAATATTTCCCCCATTTCTTAGATGTATTAACTTGGTTAAAGAGATGCCGTCTTGGCAAGCCACACAAGGAGGGTAAGGGCGGGGAGGGAGGACGGCCATTTAAACCGCTCCACCCGAAGTCCTCGAGGCTTCCGGGCTTCCGGTTCCCGGGCCCCGCGCGGTCTGGGCACAGGGACGTGCACGCTGTGTAGGGCGCGCACGCAGGGCGGGGCGTGCGGGGGCGCGCGCGTGCGCAGGCGTTGCGCGGAGGGACTAGGCAGAGCCACGGAACCACCGCCAAGTCCGGTCTTGGTCCACGCCGCCCATCGCGCCGCCCGCCTGCCCCGCGTTCCCCGCCACCGCCATGGGAGTGCAGGTGGAGACCATCTCTCCCGGAGACGGTGAGTAGGCACGCCCGGCGATCCTGGGAGCTCCGCTGCCGCGCGCATCCGCTCACCCGTCTGTCTCTCCTCAGGGCGCACCTTTCCGAAGCGCGGCCAGACCTGCGTGGTGCACTACACAGGTGAGTCGGCGGACCCGCGGGGTGGGGGACCCCCTCGCCCTGGGGGTAAGTTGGGGGCAAAGGCCCGGGGCGTGGCGACGGCGAGGTCCGCGTGGCCTTAGGCTGAGGCCTGGGCGGTGGCAGCGCCCCCGAGGGGGCAGCCTGGGGCCTGCGGTACCGGAGACCGTATGAGCTGGCGCTTATGAGCGTTGACTGCGGGCCAGGCGTTATCTCACCCTTCTTCACAAGCAGTTCTGTGCCTCAAATGCTCCGCTTATGCCCACTGCACAGATGGGGAAAGCGAGGTTTGGGGAGGCGAAGTCACTTGCTCAAGGTCACACGCTCAGGAATGAGCAGAGCCCGGCCAGGGACCATCAGAAAGGATATGTACGATTTCTGTGTCCCGGTTAACACCCTATTCCCCCTTCCGGCCCTCCCTTCGATGGAGATAAGAAGGGCGAGGTACTTCCCAGTCTGCGGAGCTGCCTCTTTCCCGGTGAAGTTGGGCTTCGTCCCTACACTGCGGGTGGAGAAACGTCCCAGTATCTAAGTCATTGGTTTGGTTCTGCTCGGCCTTGGAGGAACTAGATCTTCAGGGTCTTTTTCTTCTTTTTACTTTTGAGCCACTTACACATCCAGGCCTCAGTGGCAGTGATGGCTCAGGCTGACAGAACATGTAATTTAGTCCTCCATCTCTTCTAGGATTAGAGACTTTTCTCATCCCCATTTTAAAGATAAGGAAACTGAGGCCCAGTTAGGATTACAAACAGTAATGTAAGCCAAAGGAAATTGTAACGTCAGCCGGAATTCAGACATCAGAGTCGAGTGTTTTGAGACCATCTTTTTACTCCATGCCCTTACAAGGTTCTTCTGCTTTGTATTGAGGAGGGAGTGGGGAGATTGAGAGGGCGGAGACTCCATGTACCCTTTCTCTTAACCACCCTTTCCTCTTCCTTCTCCTTCCTCTGTTTCTTTTCCTTCCTTCCCTTCTCTTCCTCCTCCTTCTCCTGGGTAGTAAAGCTGTAGGAATTTCTGACTAGCTTGCTCAGGGATAAGCATTCCCTTTCACTCCCAGATCATGGGGAGAGTAGTCTGCTGTTGAGGCAAATGATTTTCATTGGGAAAGGTATAAGGCAACTAACATTCACCTCTCCTGTATTCTTTTTATGTTTCTGGCTCTTATTTATCTGGCCCTTCCTTCTCCATGGGTAGAAATGGGGGCAGGGAGTAGAAGGAGTTAAGAACTAGAACCTTTAAAAAAGGCTATTGAGGGGGAGGAGGTTTTGAAACCTGCCTTGGTAGGGAAGAGTCTCATGCTTGTGAACAAAACTGGGAAGTGTTTCTGACATTTTAAATGACTGTCTTTGTAAGCCCATGGTCAGCACCTGAACCCAGGGGGTCTAGTCAGTTTGGAGGAAAGCTTGTCAGTGTGATAATTTTTTGATCACTGGAATGAGAAGAGTAACCACTGCCTTTTATATTGCTGGAGTGATGGGCAGTTCATTGACTTCCCACAGCCAACTGTGCGGAGACTGGGATTCAAGTGATGAGGTGACATCTGCCCCTATACCCTGCCCTACAGTTTGTAAGTAGCCACAGGTGGGTTACATCTGTCCTACCCCTCGTCCTTGGCTTACCCATCTTTTGCTGCTGATGGCAAGACTGGACACAACCATGTAGGCAGAACCACATTTCACTGTGCCTCTTGATGAATTGTCCCCACATAGCATGTCTGGAGCCTTTCTTTAAGAGAACAGATGGTTGTGGGACCCAGAACACCATCAGGGCTCCTGTTGCCTCTTCTCCAAGTCTGTGTTTTCCTTGAGGGTGGCACTCACCCACACATTCCCAGAATAGCAGCAGGACCCTGGTGGCATTAGGACAAAAGCTCTCTTTTAAATTTCATTTTTGATAAGCCCTACAAAGATGCCATAGTGAGAAGTCATCTCTGCCTCATGCTCACAGAATAGGCTGTTCTTGGGCAAGTGGCTTTGTTCCTGTAGGGCTTTGCCACCAGCCTCCCAGGAATAACCTGTATGAGACCTGTGGGGGCGTGCGAGAAATGGGTAAGGCACTTTGAGATTTCATCTGTAGCAGTTACAGCTTTTAAGCAACCGTCTTTGAAGAATCCATCTTGAGGGAACATGATGGGGGCGAGGATCATAAGATATGAGGAAGCCCACTGTGCTTTATGAAGGGAGAAGAAATTCTCATGATACCCCTAGTTTTCCTCTCTGCTTTTCTTTACCTTGCTGCCTCAGTAGTTTCTTATTACAGTTTGCTGTTTTTCTGCTGCTCCCAAGTGGTGGATGGGGGAAGTCCCTGGTGTGCCCACACACCCTCCTTCCTCCTCACCCCCATGCCCAGTTACTTTGTCTCCTGTTGGATATCTAGCTCAGATTGCCTGCTGTGTGACTCCTATGATTACAATTCCTAAGAGGAAGAATCTAATTGACCCAGGTTCAGAAGGTCAGGTGAACACTCTTAATCCAGTCTACTACTGCTGATTTGGGGACAGGTCCAAAGAAACAGTGAAAGTAAGGTACTTGCCAGAATCCCCTTTCAGCCACTTGTCATATGCATAGCACAGACTGACTTTTACCACAGGGGTGTTTTAAATGCTATTGGTATCTGCCAGTGGTAGCCCTGATGCTATTTTCAGGGCTCCCATGGTTCTTTCTGTGTGGCCTCTAGCAGAGCACAGCATGAGCATGGCCTCAAAGAAAGGCTTTTGCCACCTCTTTGTGGCACCCGAAGGGAAAATGAAAGCTTGACTGTCAGCAGCCAAGCACCTCCTAGCAGCATGACAGGCATAGAGGTGGGAAGAAGGATAACCTGGCAGATACGTGCCTTGAGGAGTAAGTGGATTCTCACAGCTCTCCCCTTGCCTCCAGTAGCTTTGTCATCTTGATCTTTGAGTTTGTCCCGACACAGAACTAGGCGTATATCCCTTTTACTCACATCAGCAAGCAGGTCACGTGCCTGCCATTGTCAGAGCAGCCTCAGGTGGATTGAAGAAATTCTTTTTTTATCCTCTTAAATAGTAACTGACATCTTGTACTTGGGATCAGGTTTGTCAGTAGCCTGGCTTCTAACTGAGAAAAACCAAGAATTCCACAACCCCATTTCAGAAGATCAACTTGGCAGCTGAGCTCCCAGGGCAGGTGTAGCCACTTGCCCGCAGCAACCCCTCCAGCCTCTTTTCTTTAGCTTCTAACTTCCCTCTCCCCTGTTTTATCCCATCCACTCCCCTGCTGGGTGTTTCTTGGCTGATGATCTGATGTCTGGAGGAAGGCTCACCTCCAGCAGACTCCTTAGATGGCTTCCCCATGCCATCTTCAGGTAGCTGGCTATAACTGGGCTGGGCTGCAACAGGACCCTTCCTATAGCAGATATTTTTTGAGCAACAGCAACAAGCCAGACATTAGGGATATGTATGGCCAGTGAACTAAATAGGCAAAGATCTGGTGAGGCTTATCTTGGGTAATAAGACTGATAGCATGAGGTTGTGAGAAGCACAGTGGAGAGATTAAAGCACGGTGAGGGTGTGGGTGGGGATGGCTTTTTTTTTTTAGTGAGGGTGGTTGGAAAAAGCCTCTGACAAAATGACATTTTAATATTTACCTAAAGGAAGTTGTGGAATGAGTGTCCAGAGGAAGAGTATTCTAGGCAGAGGGAAGAGCTAGTGCAGAGGCCCTGAGGTTGGCGCATGCTTGGTGTATTAGAGGAGCATCAAGAAGACCAATATGGCTGGAATGAATTGTGTGAGGGGGAAAGTGGTAAGAGATGAGGTGATGGTAGAGCCTTGGAGTACCCAACGTATGGGAACATTGGCTTTCTTTCTGAATAAGGCGGGATCATTTGAGATGACTAGGGTTTTAAGGAGTCCTCTCTCTTCTGGCTACTACGTGGACCTTGAACTGGTGGGGGCAAGGGCGAAACAGGTCCCTGGTTGTATTGTGGGTGTGTAGTGTGTGCCAACCCAGGCAAATGGGCAGAGGTGGTCTCTGGTGGACATGGTCCCCAAGGATGTGGGTCCTTTGCTAGATTTACATCTTGCCTCTGCCATGTAACATGTTGAGAGCTTGGGCAAATTGTCCCACTTTTCTCAGCTTCCAGGTACCATCTGTAAAATGGGAGTGACAACACCCACTGAGGAGTTGCTGGTGCAAGTTCAATCTGTAAAGGGCAGCAGCGACAGTGATGCTGTTATTAAGGCTTCCTGTGTCCCAGATATTGGGTGATGTATTCCCCCTGGTCCTTCATCCAGCTGGGACTGCCTGTGATGTCTAGAGTGGAAAAGGCAGAGCTCTGGTCCCAAATTTGGCCAGTAGGAGCCCCTTCAAGCTGGCTCTAGTACCTTTTTGATACATTCCTACTGTTCCTTAATCACTTCTTGGTTTCACTGCTCTGGTTGTAGCATCAGTCATCGAACAAGAGGGCTCTGGTTCCTTTCAATGAGTCTCAGACTTTTGTTTTCATTAACAGCTTTATTATAACTTACATAAAAATTTACCAATTTACCCATAAGCTTTATAGTTTGAACATTTTTGGTGGTTAGAAACTGATTATTGTGAAGTGCTAATGGGTTCATCATATCTGTAAACTGGGGAATCATTTGTTCGCCTTCAGATTTTCTCTAAAAATGGTATTATTACTTGCTGTTTCCCATGGAAATTATTACTTGCTGTTTCCCATGGAAATGGCCAGGATAACTTAGGATAACTTTGGATAACTTAGGCATGTACTATCCAGTTCTCCCTTTGATGCTCATGGCAATGTTTGCTTGTTATTTTTCTTCTGCTTTTTTTTTTTTTTTTTTTTTGGTCTGCTAAGGCACTGAACTGAGTCCTTGCATTCCTCCCACACCCCCTGCCCCCCTTTAACTTGGGCCAGGTAAATTCTAGCAGTGCAAAGAGGAGGAGGAAAGGGAGAGAGTGGAAGAAATAATCAGCTCCCAATCTCTGCTGTCTCTGCTCTCATTGCCCTTTACTCCTCCCTCCCAAGAGTTCAAACCACTCTGGCCTGCATTCAGTTCCTCAAACACCCCAAGCCTTCATCCCAGGAAGGTCTCTACCCCTCTGTTTAGGTGCCACCATATTGCCCCCACTCCCCACCACAAGCAGACTGTTATCACAGCTTAAATTATACCCCCTCAGGGTGTCTTCCCTGACCTTTGGCTATAGTGGTTGTTCATACGTGTGCACACGCACACACACACCTCTTGATTCTCCAACAAGGCACCCATCCATCTCCTTCTTAGCCTTCCTCATAGTCAGACTGTGCATAGTTATATCTCCTCTTTCTTCAGTTGACTGAGCTCCAGGAGGCCAGATCCACACTGGGTGTTCTCCAAGGTCTCTCCCCATTGCCTGGCATGGATTAGGGTACTCAGTGACTGCTTGAATGAGTGGTCAATTAAGATCTGGCATTAGCCTCTAGCTGCAGGGGGAAAGCCCACACTCCTGTTACGATTGGTATAATATTTCTATTTCATTTAGGTTAGAATAAGAAAAAGAACATTTACAACATTTTAAATTTTACCCACTTTCTATAGATTAATAAAATGGTGACCATTTCTACCTTTTAAACCACTGCACATGCACACAGGTCAGCACAACAGACTCTTCAATGTGTGAAGAGCTGGGGGAAAGCCTCCGCTTTGCCCCTGAGGTGCTTACCTTGTAGGGAGTGCCTTCTCTTGTGCTTAATGTTACAAGAGTGCCTTGAGCAGCCCACACCTGGGGCTAGAAGTGCTAAGTGGTCTTGAATGTGTATGGCTCAGTAAGGCAAGAAAGGGCTTGAGAAGTGTGTGCAAAGGCCTGGAGTGGGGGAAAGGTGCCTTTGGTTTTCTATAAGTACTTATTGACTATCTATTATGTATAAGGTGCTGTCCTGGGTACCAAGAATCTGCAAGTGAAAAGGACAAGGTCTCTATCATCATAGATTTATACTGGAATAAGAGAGACAGATAACAAATGGTTAATAAGCAAAACTATATTATACATTAGCATTAATAAGTGCTAACTAAGGAGGGGACAAGAGAAAGTTGAGATTTTAGATCAGTGAAAGCCTCAATGAGAAAGTGACATTTGAATAAAGATCTGAAAGAGGTAAAGGAGTAATCCATGTGACTATCTGGGTTAGAGCACTTTAGGCTGAGGAAACAGCAAAGACAAAGGCCCTGGGGTGGGAGTATCCCACCTCTGAATACAGAACAGAAGGAAACAATGTTTCCGGAGTGGAGAGGTGTGAGAGTAATCAGATGAAGTCAGAAAGATGGCAGTGCAAGGTGGCAGCTCTCACAGGGCCTTGTAGACCATGTTATAGATTTCTGCTTCTGAGTGAGATGGGGAGTCATGGGAGGTATTTGAGCAGAGGAGTAATAGGTCTGACTTGCATTTTAAAACAATGTCCCTCTGGCTACCATGTCAAGTTTAAACTGTAGGAGAGCAAAGGCAGAAGCTAGGAGACCAGGAAGGAAATTACTATAATCTGGAGCCAAACTCCAGAACTCATGCCTTTAACCATTGTACCCGATAACCTTCTGCCTCTGTGTTTGCTAGAAAACTGAAAAAAGAATGCTAAAGATCATACGTACTTCTACCATTTTCAGATAGCCACCATTAAACAGTGTGTTTCCTTCTGTGCACCCCCCCCCCCACACACACACACCATAAGACATAAAGCAGTCTCTTATTTATGTTATGAAAAGTGACCAATGGAAAGGTGTGCCCAGAAGGACATACACTCTGGTTTGTGTTCTGGGGTCCTCTGTGTTGTTCTCCTCATGGGTCCTTCTTTGAAAATATACTTTTGTTCATAGAATCTAAAGAAATTTTAGCTGAAGGTTATAAGCATTTCCAGATGGGAAATATTCTTGCACTCAGTTTATGTGATGGAGAGGAATAAGCTGATTTTCTCTTTGGGTAGGCACTTGACCTTTGATCATGCTACGTGAAGACTCAGAGCTCCGATTCAGGAAGGCAACCTCACAGGCCCAGGCACAGGACAATACATGAGTTTTCAGTTAATACCTCTTAGCTACCTCAGTTTGTAAAATCTCTTTTCACTCATCATGATTGGGACAAGTGGATATTTGGCATGATAATCCTAAATGGCATGGCTTCCGTAAATATTTTATTTCAAATCCAAACAAAACATTGGCTAAAGGGCCATATCTTCTGGTGGAGTTTCTCATCAAGGTTTGTGCAAAACCTAATTTTGGCTTTTAAAGTAGAGCAAGGACTGTTATGAGGTCATTTGAATGCCAGGCCTTACTAGATTTTTAAGGTTTTTTCCTCCAAACATACATTAGACTCACCCACACACAATCATTTATCAGCAATATTTTTTAGTGACTTGCCTTTAGTGAGTCTTTCCAAGCAGTCACACTCACATATCATTTGTTTACGTGCTATTTAATTATGTTATTAATACTCAGTAAGTAAAACTGATATAAATAGATTTGGGAATAAACATCACTGACAGACACTTGGAAAGCATAAAACTCACATAGGAAAGGAGTGAGGATAAGCTAGAGACTGGGGCATGAAAGAGCTTTCACCATCCTAGGGCAGGCTGTGGTTTTTATAAGAGTTTTTGCCAAGGCAATTAAGTAAAAGGTAAGGTGTTTGAGAGAACTTCTGCATACAGTAAGGAAGGGGAACAGCTAATCTTAATTTGTACCTAGGTCAATATATCCATCTGAGAATGTTCCAAGCGGCTTCATATGCGAATCTGCAGAAAAATTGATGATTTTGATTTTGGATATCCCACCTCTGTTCAACCATTGCACTTTTGTACTTAAGAAACTACCTGTTGAGTTAAAAGTAGAAATCCTTTCTCCCTCTCCCAACTATAAATGGCAAGAGCTTTATATTCTGAGAGTTTATAGAGTTTAGGACATCTTTTTTTATTGTTGTCATTCTTTGATTTAGTTGTTAGTTTTTTGTTTTAATCTTAAATCTTTGCATATTTTGGACCCTGTAAAATGCTGCCTATGAAAACCACCTGCAACGATTCATCAGCAACTGAAAATCACATTGTGAGTCATGAGCCATAACTACAGGTGTGTAAGCCGTAACTACAGGTGCCTTCTTCAGTCATCTTCCCTTACCCAGTTGGGGATATGTGACAATCTGCCTTCCACCAAGCAGAAAGCACTGGAAGTACCTCCATTTCTGTTGGCTTATTAGCAAAATAATAACCCAGTTGTCCTCTTAAATCTTTAAATCCTGGCCTTGGGTCTTAACCACTGCTTCTGTGACTTGGATCAGGCACCAGCAACACAGTTCTGGGGCACTTTGCTCAGCATCTGCTGGCCAAGTCTGCCTCTGCTGGTTCCTTCTGAGCAAGAGCCCTTTCAGATAGACGAGCAGCAGGAAGGAGCAGTCTGCCCGTGAGGAGATGAACTCAAGAGCCTTCCCCACGCCCTTCTTTTCTTTTCTGTTTTTTTAAGCCCTCCTGTTCTCTCTCCAAGGATTTGAGTCTGGTTCTTCCCCCAAAAGAACAGCTAAGTAGTTTGGGAGGAGACACAAGTAAAGGTGACATTAACTGCCTTGCAGCCAGAGGCAGCTTTAACAGCCCCTCATGTAACCATAGCTTTCGCTCCTTTCATGATCTTGTGCTTTTAAATAGAGACCCCTAAATTTTCACATTTTTCTCACTGATTAGTAATTTAAAGTAGCTAAAAGTAAAAACTGCCATTCTGGGATTAGTCCTCAGATTCTTCCTACCATATAGGGAAGAGATCTAAATATGGAAGCCTCGTGCTTGCCCTACTGGTTCTTAAAAATCGTGCAAGTGAAGCAAATTTGAAAATGCTCAGGAGTGCCAGCATTGTGAGTGCAAGGGGTTGAACTGAGTGCTACAGGGACATAGAACTCTGAATCCAGGTCTGGGACCTCGAGACAGTTCTTGAAATCAAGAATGTGGAGCTATCCCAGGCAGATTCTGGGTCACAAAGTATATAGGTTTGCGTGTAGTCAGAAACGAAATCAGTTCTGCAAATAGAAGGTTCTGCTGGTGGTGATTTCATTGCATGGCCTTTGGAGCTTAAAGAGTGTCAGCTGTCATGTCTGCACTGTAACCTCAGTTGCCTTGCTCAGCAGAGCATGCTTTCTCTAGGAAGTTATGGCACTCACTTGGCAGGTGGTTTCACTGTTGAAGGTCCTGGCACAGAGATGTCCAGGAGTTAGATTGGAAGCAGCTGCTGAGACCTGACTTGCTGCCCACTTTACCTGCTCCTTCCCCAAATAGAGGAAGCACCTTGCCAACTATTGGCGGATTCAATATAGTAGGTAAACATGTAGAATGTTGGTAAATCTCACTTTTTTTTTTAAGTTTTATAAAGGAATAATTGACATCCAGTAAATTGCTCATATTTAATTGTACAATTTCATAAGTTTTTGATGTGTTTCTTTGTTATTCTTTGAAACCTCCCCTTCTTCCCGTTCCAAAAACCTCTCATGTCCTTTTCTGTCAACATAGATTAGTTTGCATTTTCCAAAGCTTTATATAAATGGAATCATACAGTATGTACTCTTTTAATTTTTCAATTACAATTGAAATTTAATATTATATTAGTTTCAGGTATTAGTTATGTACTCTTTTTGTCTGCCTTCTCTTGGCATAATTACTTTGAGATTATTGTCATTCTATGTATCAGTAGTTCATTTCTTTTTATTACTGAATAATTTTTTGTTGTATGGATATACTTATTTATACATTCACCAGATGGCAGATGTTTGGGTTTTTTCAGTTTTTGGCTATTACAAGTAAGTCTGCTGTGAACATTTGTGTATACGTCTTTTTGTATGGACATAGCCTGTCATTTCTCTTGGATAAATACCCAGGAGTAGAATGGCTCGGTCATGTGGGAGGTGTATGTACAACTTGAACTGCCAAGCTATTTTCCAAAGTGGTTATTGCATTATTTTTCCTAACATCAGTGTATGACAATTCCATTTCCTCTACATCCTCATCAATACATGATATAACCAGTCTTTTTCGTTGTACTCATTCTAATCGGTAGTAGTCGTGTTTCTTAATGGTAATAATTTGCATTTTTGTTAAGCATTTTTCATGTGCTTGCCTTCTGTATATCTTTTTCAGTGAAGTATCTGTTCAGACTTTTTGCCTATTCTAAATAGAGTTGTTTGTTGTTTATGGTTGAGTTTTTAGAGCTCTTTATGTATTCTGGACACAAGTCCTTCATCCGATAATATGGTTTGCAAAGATTTTCTTCCAGTCTGTGGAAGTATCTTTTAAAGTGCAGAAGTCTTTAATTTTGATGAAGTTCAATTTATACTTTTATGGATTATGCTTTTTGGCTTCATATGTAAGAAATTTTTGCCGACACCTCAGTCACAAAAATTATTTCCTTATGTTTTCTTCTAGAAGTTTTGTAGGTTTCTTGTTTGTATTTAGGTCCGTTATTCATTTTGAGTTGATACTGATTATGATGTGAAGTATAGATTCAGGTTTTTACTTTTTGCCTGTGGATATCTAGTTCAAGTCTAGTGAATTTTTCATCTCAGGCATTGTCGTTTTCATCTCTGGAAGTTTAATTTGAATCTCTCTCTTTCTTAATTCTAACATCTGTGCCAGTTCGGGGTTGGTTTCAGTTGATGGATTAGTCTCCTCATTGTGGGTCATGTTTTCCTAATTCTGCATACTTGGTAATCTTTGGATGTGGCACTCGTGAATTTTACCTTTTGGGGAGCTGGATATTTTTATTTCTATAAATCATCTTGAGCTTTTTACTGGGAAGCATTTAAGTTACTTAGAAACAGTTTGGTCCTTTTGGGTCTCGTTTTTATGATTTGTTAGGTGGGTGCTCAGTCTAGGGCTGACTATTCCCCACTACTTAGGTGAGATCTTCCTGGGTACAGTGCCTCATGAACCCTGATTTTATCGTCTTGTTAGTGGGAAGCCTTTTGGATGATTCTTTTCCTGGCCTTGAGTAGTTTCTTCAAACATGTGCACTGATCAATACTCTGCTGAATACTTAACAGGGGACCCTCTGCAAA
Source organism: Macroglossus sobrinus (assembly GCA_004027375.1). Lineage (NCBI taxonomy): Eukaryota > Metazoa > Chordata > Mammalia > Chiroptera > Pteropodidae > Macroglossus > Macroglossus sobrinus. The sequence continues at coordinate 328,091 of PVKZ01001204.1, read as the reverse complement.
TCTCTAGGGATTTATCACTCTCTCCTCCCTGGTACATGTCCTGCATTGTACTCCATCCCTATCCCCCTCCCTGGAAACTCCTAAGGATGTAAGCTGGGGCAGTCACAGGACTCACCTTGTTAGTTTCCCATCCCTCAGGGATCACTGTCCTTCATTGTGATGTCCAGTGTCTTCTCTGCAACCTCAAGTGTCTTAAAAAACATTATTTCAGCTATTATCTGGGTTGTTTGTTTTGTTTTCATTTGGATTTTTTGTTTTGTTTTGTTTTTGGTTGTTTAGATGGGAAGGTAAATCTAATCCCTATTCCTCCATCTTGGCCAAAACTGGGACCTGTTTTGATGTCACAGCTTCTCTTACATTCTGCATTCAACACTGACCCAGCCTCAGTCCCACTACAGAAAGCTCCGTAGGCACATTTATTTCTGCTTCTTAACAGGCACTGCTTCCCTTCTCCTGAGTCAGCTCCTCCCCCGGTGACAGCTTACAGCCTTACATAAAATGGTCTGTTCCTCCCCTTTAGAGGAAAGCCCTCCTTCTAGCACCCCCTTGCTCCTATAGCTTGTACCAATTGTGTGACATTCTGCTCAGCTCTGGGGATATTGTTTACCTTTTAGACTTAGATTATAGGGAATCTTCTCAGGCCTAAAGGACCTCTGCTGTTACCAACACCACCACCAACCCTTCCCTGTGAAGATTTCTTCTCCTAGGAAGTAGGTGAGATTGACACTTGGTAACTGAAGTTCTGGAGCAAGGCTTATGTCCTCTTCTGAAATAGGGTAGGAGAATGAGATCCTCAGTGAAGCTCCTGCTCAAAGCCCCTCTACTTCTTGGCATTTATGGGGTTTTTAAATAATAGGAAGATGCTTCACCCCTCAGTGTCTGAGAAGAGCTTAAGATATCTGGGGTTAGAAGGACATTCTCCCAGACCCACAGTCTCTTTGTTGAAGAGCATCCAAATTTCCAGGCTGGCTCAGAAGCAAGTAGAGGCTGGGTCCAACCTTGTGCTCTCAGTCAGGTACCAGTCAGACCATAAAGCATCTCACCTTCAGGCAAAGTGAAATGGATGTGTGTAACATCTGGAGGTTGCTTGGTAATGTATTTGATCAAGAACAAAAGGAGAGTATAGGGAATATGTCTCAGTACCCTGTGGTTTTTCACTGCAGTCAAATGTCATCTTGCCCTCATAGGGGGTATGTTCAGATTTGGCAGGAAATAGGAAATGAGAAGTGTATCCCATATAGCAGTAGTACCCAACCTTTTAGGCACCAGGGACCAGTGCTCCTATGAGAATCTAGTGCCCGATGATCTGAGGTAGAGCTGAGGCAGTGATGCTAGTACTGCAGAGCAGTTGCAAACCCAGATGAAGCTTCACTCTCCAGCCTGCCACTCACCTCCTACTGTGCAGCCCAGTCCTAACAGGCCAGGGACCAGTACTCTCCACGACCTGGAGGTTGGGAACCCTTGCCATACAGTAACATTACATGTAAATTTTGTTTTGATTATACACGTTATGTGTGTACTGGGTCCCGACAACACTCTAGTCTGTCGTCAAAATCAGTGATTGCTCTCTGTGATGTAGGTTGAGTTCCATTTTTTTACTCCTATCATGTCAGTGCTACAGAGAGATAAATGTCAAGTAAAGATTTACCTCATACTAGTTAGATTACTTTGAGCTGCAAGTAACTGAAAATTTGACTTAAGGCAAAGCAGATTTTTAATCACTTTAGAACACAAATCTTGCGGGAGGTGGTTTGGGGCTGGTTCAGATTAATGGGACAACACTCTATGGTACTCCTAACCTTTTCATGGTTACAAGGTGGCTGCCATGGCTCCAGATATCATATCCTTACACAATAACATTCAAAGGGAAAGGAGGACAGGAGCTTTCTTCCCTAATGTGTTTTTCTTTTTTATCAATGAGGCAAGCCTTCTCTGCAAGATTCCAGTAGACTTCACAGTTGGTCTGAGTGCCCAAACTGGCCTATGTGCCCACCAACTAACCCTGATATAGGAGAAAGGCATAGATTGATTCTAGCTCATCTACTGGGCCAGAATGTTACTACTCCTGGAAAGTTGATATCACTTAGAATGGGAGGGAAGGTGGACATGCTGAGTCTCAATTTCCCAAAGTCTCAAAATAGGCAGAGCCTGGGTTCCAGGTGCCCTTCTGGACAGGATTTTCTCTGTGAGTTTAATCCATCCAGCCATTGCATACAGTCAGGGCTCAGGGGCCAGCGATGACCCTCCCATCTTGGCTCTTTCCTAGAGGGGTTCCTCACCATGGCTGCTCAGGAAGCCCTAGAACTCTACTCAAGGTCTGCTGTAAAGAGCTCAAACCAGGAAGAGGCTATTTCTGGTCTTTCTCCTTTGTAGCTCACAGTCCCCATTGGGCTAAATAAAGCCTTTTCCTAGAGCCAGACCCCACTGCTCACTGGCTGTAACCTTGAGCAGGTTACTAAGCCTGGGAGTTGGTTCCCTTATTTCTGTTAAAAGCCATCTCAGGAGAATGGATAAAAAGAAACCCTGCCTGGCCAGAGAAAAGATCTGAGAATTCTGGCTGTTCATTGCCTGTTCTTATCATTAAAGCTGAGTTCTGTTGAGTTGGATTCAGTGAATGAAGTAGAGCTCAAAATGGGTAAAAGGGGATGTCTAAAGTGAATAATGTGGAGAGTGGAGACCTGTTCTTGCAGTTACTCATTTATAGAAAACTATTCAAGTACTGCCACTTCTCATTTCTTTTATCAGGTAGTGATTGTATTCTGGTAAAGGGATGAGCTTCGTGGACACCCCAATTTGCTAGTTTTCTGGGATGATAGTACATGGCTCTGCAATGACTTGGCAGGGGTATATCCCCATCCTCCTGTCTCCCTGTCCAGCTCCTAGCTCTAGGCAGTACACCTAGCTCCCCTCCTGCTCTGTTAGGACAGCAATTCTCATTCCCCTTTCCTCCCTCCCTTTCCTATTTTGTCAAAGTACAGACAGTCTTATGGTTGCAATAAAGCTCTCAATTGATCTCTGCTTCCCCACCCCCTTACAAGTGTTGACATTTTTTAAATTGGGATTTCCTTCCTCTAAAAAATACACAACAGGATTCTGTATTTTGCTGGGCCTTCTGAGTGATGCTTAGAACCATGCTTAGGCCCATCCTCAGCCTCCCATGGAATCAGCTTTATGTTAATTATGTGGCAACAACTAGCTGACTTTTTCCAGTCTGGGATTCTGATACAACTGTTTTTAGGACTTCAGTCACAGCTATCACAATTGGCTGACACTGACTTCCAGAGAAACCAATGCTGATGGTCTTTTTGGGGTGAGGAGTTGCAGATATCTGTTTCTCTTTTCTCATGGCTCTCACCCTCTGGCATCTCCATCTCTGGAATTCCCCCTCTTAATGGAGAGTGCCGCTGTGGTTGTCTGGCTTCTGAGAAGCTGAGATAGTAGAATGAACATAGTTAAAATCTAGCTTTACTATTCAGTAAGTTGCTTCACTTCTCTCTGCCTCCCTTCCCTCACCTGTGAAAAGGAGACAGGGCATGGGGAAGACTGAAAAAGTTTATGCATGGAAAGTGCCTAACCCAGTCCCTGACTTGGAGTAGAAGTACCGCCCACAGAACTGCTTCCAGAACTGACTAGAGTTGTTAGCAGTTCACCAGTAAGAGGTTTTCTGTGTCTTTTCCAATGCTGCTTCTCTAATTCTACACCAATTAGTGTCTTAACAATTCAGTTCGGTTCTGACATTGCCCAAATTTCTGTAAAATATGACAAGTGAATTGGGAAAGGAATATTGCTTCTTTTACTGTATGTGACTTAAAGCCATTTTGTGTGTCTAAAGGGCCCACAGTTAGTTTTGGGAGGAAATCCACAGGGTGCTAGAAATTCATGCTGGGACTTCCCCCTTCTCCAGACCAACATAGGCTCTAGTAGTCCACTTACTGCTTGGAGTCGATGAAGAGCATTCACAAGCCCAGGGTAGAGGGACTATTTCAACTTCTTTTAGGCCCACTCAGGACACAGGAAATCCTTTCTGGATACTGCAGTCCTTCCTCAGGCCTAGGATATCCTGCCAGGCCCTTCAGTGCTGGCATCTGGGATTTGCATTCTGCTGCTGGCTTCTGACTTGCCTCATGTCATTACTCCTTGTTGCTCATGTTACAACTGCCCTTTTTCACAGGGATGCTTGAAGATGGAAAGAAATTTGATTCCTCCCGGGACAGAAACAAGCCCTTTAAGTTTATGCTAGGCAAGCAGGAGGTGATCCGAGGCTGGGAAGAAGGGGTTGCCCAGGTATGCTCTCATTTGTTTTGTTTTGTTTCCTAGTGTCTACCTTTTAAACTATATCTATGGTAGGACATTTGTATGGTTCAAAAATCAAAAAAGGTGCAAGTGAAAACTTTCACTCCCATTCCACCCTATCTTTCCAGTCCCCCACAAGTAACTCCTGTTTTTAATGTTTTCTTATGGAATTTCTTTAAGCATATACAAAAACATATGCCTTTTTTTTTTTTACTTTTAGACACACACACACAAGCGCGCGCGCACATTGTTCTGCACTTGCTTTTTTACTTAATCTATCTTTGACACTTTTAAATGCCGGGACCAAAAAAAAAAAAAAAAAAAAAAAGCTCTCTTAACAGCTGCATAGTGTTTCTTTAGGTGGGTGTACTATACTTTATTTAACCAGTACCCTAGTGATGGACATTTGGGCCATTTTCTGAATGTTGCTCTTCTAAACAGTGCTGGAGTGACTAATCTTGTATGGACTTTATTTTACATTTGTGCAAGTATTCCATAGGCAAATTCTCAATAATGAAGTGAGTGGTTCAGTGGTTGTGTGCACTGTCTTTTGACATATTGCCAAATCGCCATCCATAAGGATTACACTGTGAATTGCCACCAACGGTCGAAGGTGCCTAACTCCGCAAGCACAGTGTGTTGTTAAACTTTTGGCTTCAGGATAGTATGAGTGATATGTTATCTTGGTGTAGTTTTAATTTGTATTTGTCTTATTATTGGCCATGTTATGTCTGATCATTTCTGAGAGGTCATATTCATGGAGAAAGTCATTTTGTTTGTCTTGAATCTTTTTCTTCATCTCTCCCCTCCCCATTTGTGTAAACAGCTTTTGTTCTGCCAACACTATGAAATTCCCAGTAGACAATAGGGGACCCAGGGTTGCCAAAAATTCAGTTGGATGCTCTCCTTCTATGGAGTCCAGGAATTTTTTCTTGGCACTAACCAGATAAAGGAATGTTTACAGTGGCCTGAGACCCAGGGGGCTTTATAATTAGGCCCTTCATTATGAGTACTTAATTTGTTTCCCTTTCACCAAAGAGAATTGGAGATTTAACCAAAGTAGACAGAGAGAGATTTCTGTCTTTCTCTTTTCTGGAATAGACATGGCTCCACTTCCTCTGTAAAATATCACTGATTTATCTCCAAATAAATTGCTTAACTTTCAGAAACTATAAGCCATCTCAGCCCCATCTCAGCCCCAGGTGTCTGGATTTCTGTCCCTGCAGGGCAGAGGGTTGGCAGTACAAAGAGAGGATCTTTGTGGTTTACTTCCCTTTGGAAACCTTGCCAACTGTACCTTTCTGTCTCATCCCATCCCCCTCCCGTTGTGTCTGGCCTGCTCTTGGGTCTGTAGCCCATCCTCCATCTCTCATGCCAATCATTGTTCACACCACAACTCATCTTCTGTGGCCGTTCCAGCCTGGAACAATAATTGTGTGTTTCAAGAGCAGTAACTGCCACTGAGATAGTGTTATCAGCCTATTTCATGTCCCAGGCTTGGCTACGCATGATGGGGTATTGGAAAGATGCCCAGCCCCACTGGACCCAGTGTGCTTTGGAGTCAATCACAGCTCTGTCGCTTGTGAGAAGTCTGGGTGGTCTGAGACTTACATAGAGTATGTCTTCTTTTAAACTTCTCCACAGAATATTTCTTGAGCCAGCACAGGAAGAAGGGAAATTATTTTATGTCCTTTCCCCTTTCTTTTGAGATTATTATTGTTTTGGCTTTACATGTTTACAGGTATACAATCCTGCCACAAGTACTACTTCAGCGACGTGCTTTTTTTCATCTAATGATGTACCTTGGGCATCTTTCCATATTAGTACATTTAAAGCCACTATATTCTTTCTAGTGGCTAACCCGTGGTATAGATGTGCCTTTGACACCACTCCCCTTGTAATGGCATTTGGGTTGTTAGCAGAAGATTCTGGAAGTGGAATTGGTGGGTAAAAGGATTATGATAGCTTTGTATTTTATTAGATTAAGTCGTATGCTTTTAATGGTCTTACCACCTTGGTCCAGTATGTCCCCCCACTTCTGAAGGGAGCTCTAGGAAGCAAAGCTTCTGTGTTGCATTTCGAAACTTTATTGCAGCCTGCTGCTTCCTCTTTAGTCACCATTTCTTACACTGGGTCAGAGAGCGAGGAATGCACATATGGAGACTTAAAAGAGAGGTTAAAGGGTGGAAAGAGCAGAGAACCTGCTCACTCTTTGGAAAATAGATGTTTAAATTTATATGTATATTTGATTAGAAAATGAAAAAAGTACAAATATATTTTTTAAAGTGAAAATTCTCTCTCTGCCCTGGCCACTATTCTGTCCTCTCCATAGAAAAATGTTGGATTACACAGGTGGGTACAAATATGTAAATATTTTCTTCTTTTTTTACACAAGTAGTAGTATACTGCACATGCTGCTTTGTGCCCCAGAAAATCAGTCTTTTTTACACTACTTTTTATATTCTGAACTATGAATATACATATAGAAAGTATGGAAAAATAGGCTACCCCCAAATAATACTCTGTGTGTGTCATTTTTTCTTAAGCAAAGTTTTTATCAGATTGTCCTTTTTTCAAGAGCATAGATGCCACTTCACATTTCCTTTGACAGACAGGCCACTAAAGAACTAGGTAGTGTTGGCTGCCTAGGGTCAGGTCAGTAACACCTAGGTGGAAAGGTTAGGGACCAGACCATTTTGGGAATTGAGAAGGGATTTGATCTGCCATTGGACTCCTCTGGAAACGCATGCAGGGGCCATCCAGCCTGACTGCCAGCCCCCACTTCCTACACAGCAGGGTGCCTGGTGCCCAGGCCACTGCATAATCACTGGAATGTCTTAGTCACACCATTCTGGCCAAGGGACAATCAGGTAAACAACTTTGCTCCTTAGGAATACAATTCGGGAGTGTGTTCAGCTGATTATTTTTTCCTTGTTCTCTTCACAGATGAGTGTGGGTCAGAGAGCCAAACTGACCATCTCCCCAGATTATGCCTATGGTGCCACTGGGCACCCAGGCATCATCCCACCAAATGCCACTCTCGTTTTTGACGTGGAGCTTCTAAAACTGGAATGACAGGAATGGCTTCCTCCCTGAGCTCCCTGTTCTTGGGTAAGGAACTTAATGCTGAAGGGCCTTTAAGTACCTTTGCTCCTCCAGTGTTATGCCCAGTGTTTGATGGGTAACAGAAAGAACCAAAAATACCAGGGTTTTTACCCCCTACATTCTACCTCTATTGGATGTACTTTCAGTTTTAGTTAGCAGTGTGCACCTTGAATGTAAAAAGTTGGTCACCCTATGTAAGGGATGGCTTATGTTCTCGAACATAACTCATGGGGATGGCCTAACTGACGGTAGCTGTTTAAACAAAATATTTTTATATGTACCTTAAGCTAAAACTCAGTTGTGAATTGGGACTGTAGGCCCAATTATTAGTGCCAACATTTTGGTTCTTTAGAAGGAAGACTGTTGATGACTTTTCCCTGTCCTAGTTTGTGCACCTCCCTCATCTATAGTTTGCATTTACTGCCTGTTACTGCCCAGGACAGTCAAGGCCAGAAGGCCAGCTTGTTATCAGTGGGTTGAAACATGAGGCCAGAGGATGTCTGTGAAGTGTAAAGGATGCTCTCAGACAGTCCTAGAAAAGGCTCTTAGGGACCTGAATCAGCCTTCCTGTGGAGCAGGTGAGGAAACAGGCCAAGAGAGAAAGGTTTGACTCAGGGTCACATTCAGGTAGTAGCAAACTAGGACCTGAGCCCGTTTCCTGCTTTCTTTTTCCATCTATTACCCTTATTTCTAGGAAACCAAACTCACTATTTCTTTGGCACATAACTTTTCATGTGGGTACTAGAATTTTAAAACCCATGAATGCCGTCATCTTCTTTTCAGTTGGCCTCAGATCTCTACATTTGCTCCTGGGACCAGAGAGCCAAAGTCAGGGCTGGATGAGAGTGCTTTTGTTTGAAAGCTGTAACAAGCGGCTGCCAGCCTGTTTGTTATGGTATAACCTTATCCAGTTGTGGACTTAAGTAGAAGGGCTTTTCACAATTATTATTAGCTATTTTCTCTCAGTGGTTTGAGCCTTGCACACCTGGTCATCTAGTCTTGGTCAGGTTCAATGACTCTGGCTTCTCCAGTTGTCATACCTACCAGGAAGGACACCTTGACACTTTACAGAGCCTTCCCCTGCCCAAAAGTCTACACCTAATCCAAACCCTCTTTCCTGTTCTTTTCGAGTTGAGTCCTTTGAATATTAATATGCTTGAGGGAGCCTTGGAGTTAATCCGATTTGAAAACAGGCTTTCTGGAAATCTGGTAGGATGGAGGGTGGGGAAGGAAAAGGGAGAGGGTTGAAGAGCTACTAAGTCACTCTGGCCTATGCCCCCCCCCCCCCCCCCCCCCCCCCCCCCCCCCCCCCCCCCCCCCCCCCCGCCCCATGCACTGCCAGGGAACATCTCATAGCTTCTTGGAAGGGTCTTGGAGGAAAATCCAGGGGCAAACCCAGCAAGTTACACGTTTGAGTGAATGAATGAAGATGGCAGACATTTTCTAAGTCTTTTCAACATGGGGAATGTCAGCTTAGGGCTTGCACATTAAGTCACCTGGGAAGCTTGTAAGACTCTCCTGATGCCCAGGCCACACCTTGGAACACTGCCCTTCCTACTCCTCAGCAAGTTAAACTTAATCCTAGAGTTAAAAAAAAAAAAAAGCCACAGTTTAAGCAGACAGGAGGTTGCTAACTTTGCAATCCAGACTGAGCCCAGCTGGCTCTCCCCAGCTGGAGCAGAAGTGCTTTGGTGTAAGTTAAGACCTTGCAGCTATTGGGGAAGGAACTTGATATGGTGGCCAGCTTTGTGTCTGTCCACAGCACACAAAGAGCACTGAGTTACTGGAAATCACAAATTTTCTGTCCCCAACAGATGTGCCATGGCAGGATCTGGCGCCCCCAGACGCGCACATGCGAATTTGTATGGAGCTTCTCCTGATGTTCCACTACTCTCTTTGTATAAACATCTACCCTGACTGAATGTGTTCTGTCACCCAGCTTTGCTCTTCTCCTTATCCTCGTGTGTGTGTTGACCTAAACTACATGCCATAAACCTCAAGTTACTCATTTTGTTTTGTTTTTGTTTTGGGGTAAAGATCAGTTTCAGTCTTTTGGATATAGGTTTCCAATTAAGTATTAGTCAAGTATTAACAGCACAAGTAATGGGTTAACTTTAGACTAGGAATTGGTGTGGGAGGGGGATGCAAGAATCTTTATTTTATTTTATTTTTTGGATGAAATTTTTATCTATTATATATTAAACATTCTTGCTGCTGCGCTGCAAAGCCATAGCAGATTGGAGGCGCTGTTGAGGGCCGCATTATTCTCCAAGTTGAGAGATGTCCTTGGGTTGAATTAAGAGCCCTACCCAAAACTGAAGTAGGGATGGGGATAGCCCTTGCTTCCCTGGCCTCATCCCATTCATCCCTTAAACCCTTTGCCTTTTAAAAGCAAATCATTTTGACTGCAATGTTGGACACTACAGGTATCTGTCCCCGGGCCAGCAGGGACCTCTGAAGCCTTTCTTCTTCGTGGCCTGGCTTTCCCCCCCTCCCCATTCTATGGTTTTTCTAATGGATATTCAGGATTTTTATAATCTCATAGCTATCCAGATTCCACTTCCTAAATTTTAAGAACTTTAATCGAAAGTTTAAATTGAAGGTGCTGTTTGTAGAAACTTAACACCCAATGAAAGCCCAGCCATCATGACAAATCCTTGAGTGTTGTCTTAAGAAAATGATGCTGGTCATCACAGCTTCAGCATCTCCTGTTTTTTGATGCTTAGCTGCCCTTTCCTCCCACCTGCTGATCTCAAAGTTTTCTGGCTTTTCCTTCCCCCTCTCACTCCTTTGCTGTCCTGTGTAGTGATTTGGTGAGAGAAATTATTGCTGCCTACCCCTCACCCCCTGCACTACATGATTTCAAGTTTTATTATTGCAATAAAAGTGCTTTACGCTGGCTTTTCTCAGCTCTGTGTGATGGTGGTTACTTTCAGGTGCCGCCCCCTGACATTTCGTGCAGGGGGATGGGGTTGGAGGTATGACAGTGGGGCTAAAGTGTTGGAGGTTGTGTCTTGGCAGAAGAGCTGCAGCAGCAGGGGCATCCTGTCCTGTTGACCTCTTGGTGGTGGGACAGTAGATTTGCGTCTTCCTTCCTGGAGGAGACTACCTGTAGGTCAGGCTGGGTTCATAGGGAGCACCCCCTCACCCGTCATCAGATGTTTATTAAATATGTGCTCTGGGTAGAGCACTATGCTGGATTCTCTGGGCTTACCAAGAATTAGGAGATGTAACCAACACTCAAGAAATGAGCCACAACCTAGATGGAGGTGTGCTGTCAGCGAATTGCTGAAGAGTTACTAAGGGACGATGTGGTTTTAAATTGGTGTTCCTCAGTGACATTTGGTGTGGAGGTCCTTTGCTATGTTAACAGGCTGGGTGGTTGCAGTATCTTCCTGGGCCCCTATTCTGCATATGCTGGTTATACTCTCCTTCCTCATTACAGAGACCACCTAAAATGCTCCCATACTTTTTAGACATTTTCCAAAGCTGTCCTGGTGAAGAGTCTTTGATTTTAAATGGAGAAGTTGTTCAAGGACTTGCTTAATGATTTTTCATTAAATCCATTTCTTTATTTAAGTCACTAGAGTAATATCTCGTATCTTATTTTCTCCTAAATTCTTTCATAAAAATTGTTAACAAATGATTCTTAGAGTGAACACCCACATACATACCACCTAGCTTCTACCGTAAACATGTTACTATATCTGTTTATCACATATTTATCTATCCATCTTTTTATATCACATTTCAGAATAAATGGCAGACATCACTACAGTTCCTCCTAAATACATATTATTAGAATTAATATTGATCAATATCAAGATAGAATCATTGCCATCATCTCTTTTTTCTATCCTCTTTCCCAGCCAGTCCTCACCCACCAGAGGCAACAGTTGTTTTAATTTTTTTCTACCATAGCGTTGCCTGTTACAGAATTTAATTTAAATGAGAACTTACACTATGTCCTCTTACACTCATCACTCAGTGTGGTACCTTCCTTCACTCAGGCACATAGGGAAGCTGTTAGTTCTCATTGAACTTAAATTCAGAGAAATCCTATGGATCGGGAGCAGGGGTCTTTTAGAGGTAGGACCATGCGCCCTGCAGATGCCCACATCCTAATTTCTATAACCTGTGAATATGTTACTTTACATGGCAAAAGGGAATTTGCAAATGCATTTACCTTAAGGACCCTGATATTATCATGGATTACTTGGATGGATCCATTGTAATCACAAGGGTCCTTAAATGAATCAGAGATGTAAGTACAAAAAGATGTCTGAAGATGCCATGCTGTTGACTTTGAAGGTAGAGGAAAGGGACTACAAGCCAAGCAATGCTGGTGGCCTCTAGACGCTGGAAAATGCAAGGGAATGAATTCTATAGTTTCCAGAGGGAACCAGCCCTGCCAATACTTTGGTTTTAGCCCAGTGAGACTCAGTTTGGACTCTGACCTCCAGAACTGTAAGATGATAAATTTGTATCATTTTAAGCCACTAAGTTTTGAAACATACCTCTATTTCCTACTTGGGATGGGGAAGGGCCCAGGTTCCCCAAAGCCCAGATCCCCTGAGCCCCAGAACAAGATCAGAGATCTATTATTAAAGAAGTGGGGGCACTAGTGGGCCCAGCTGGAACTGGCTTATGTTGATACTTTTATTTTTTTCCTTTTTTATTTCTGAACATGATGATTATAGTCACAGTCTTAGGTTTCAGGAATATTTTCTAATTCTGCTTCTGACTTCTGCTAAGGCTTAGACATCAAATTACCCTGTTTCTGAGTTTTTCCATTTGTTGAATGGACTTGGGGTGGTGGCTGGGGCATGGGTGTTGGGTCAGAGTGACCAGAAGAACTTAAGATAATTTCCAACTCTAAAATTGTAATTATTTTAAGTTTGATAGTCATATGAGAAGCTTTCTACTACAGTAGCTACACACACCCTCCCTCCCTATTAACCATGATGACAGTTTGACTACAAAAAGGCATTCAATTGACCCCCCACTTGTTGCAGGAAATGGCTGGCTACAAAAACCCCTCCACCCCTTCCTCTTTTGAAATGTCCCCAAACTGCTTGCTTGCCTCTTTGCAGCTAACCTTGGATGTCCAAATGTACTAGAAGACCTGTTAGCCTCTCCTTTACTCCACAAATCCTACCCTAATAGGATATTTTCCAGTGAGATTGTGTTAGTATTTCAATACTCCCTAACACCTTTGAACCCCTGCTAAAACAAAGGTGATGGGAGAAGGATTTCTTTGCTGCAAGTTTATGAACAGGCTTTATTAATTTTGTCTTATACTTAGATTTATCTTTGACACATATGGGATGTGTGTCTGTTAAGAATTCTGCGCTTAACATGCACCTGCTCCCTGGATAAATGTGGGTTCACTTTGGTTGACAACCTTGGACTAAACTGGCTTCTTATGAACCATAGTTTAGGGATTCTCAGTCAGCCCTATAATTAAATTCAGTGAGATAATGAGGGACAGCTGATACCAAAATGGATTAAAATTAAAATGCCCAGGGCAGCACTCCCCTGGCTTCTACCAAGAGTGTGTCTGATTAGTTCCCCAAGTTCCATGCATACATAGGGCAGATTGGTTACGGACCCATCAGAGTCTGGGCTTGCCACAGCAGCTGCCCCATAGTACACACAGGAAAACAGCTGTTATCTTTTATTAGGAAGGTAGAAATACTTGCCAGTGGGTATGTAAGACTGATATTATTGTATCTGTCTCATAATTACCACTGTAATTTTTTTCTAGTTTGTAATTAATTCATATATTCCTCAATGCAACACATGCCCACGATTTAGCAAAATAAATTTAGTTAACCATAGAATATATATGGTATGCTATCCCTTTTGTCAGTGCTGTTCTAGATGCTGGGAGTGAATCCAAAATAGGGCAGAGAAAGGTGCTGCTAGCAAAGACCCTGCATTGTAGTGGAGACCCAAAACATGAATAAATAAATGTCAGCTATCCAGAGTGTGAAATAGCCAATTTAAGACTGGAGGAAAACTGTTCTAGGCTATGGCACAGCAAGTGCGATGATTTTCCAGCCCACTTGAAGGGGTGGTACGTTAGGAGTGCTGGGAAAACTGACAAGTATGGGGAGAGCAGAGGCTTGAAGTACAGACTTGGGCAGGGGCCAGGTAAAGCAGGGCATTAACATTACAGCTATAGTGAGCATAATGATGCCATTGGTGGATTTCTGCAGAGGACTAATGTCTATTTGTTTTCAAAGCATATCTGTAGAAACTGGAAAATTACCTGATGGGGGTATCATGGTACCTAGTCTCCAAAGATGACCCCCCCTTCAATGATCTCTCCACTTCCCTTGAGTCTGGGCTGGCCTCCTGACAGCCTTGACCATTAACAGGCACTGAAAGGGATATTATGGAACTTCCAAGCCCAGGCCTTGAAAGGACTGTCAGCTTCTACTTACTTCCTCTTAGAATACTTGCTCTTGAGTCCAAGCCACACACAGAAGCCACATGGAGGATAATTGAGACCCATAGCCCCCAGTTCCAGCTGAGGACCCACCCAACTGCCAGCACCAATGACCAGCCAGGTTTAGTGAGCCACCTGGACATTCTGCCCAGTCAAATCCACAGATGTCCACAGCCCCAGCAATATCACATGAACAAAGGAGTCCTTCAGCTCAGGAAAACCACATAATTATGAGATTTAATAAATTGGTTTTGAAGTGGTTTATTTCATAAAAACGATAACCGAAACTGGAGTGGGGTGGAAGCAGGATACCAGTGAGCCAGCTATTGGTAGAAATGAGGGTAGTAAGTGGTCAGATTCAAGACATGCTTTATCAGTGTAACTTTCGGGCTGGGCTGTGATGGAAAGAGTCACAACAGGGAAGCAGCAGTTCTTTGCCTGGCCCTCCTCACTTCCAGGCCACTCCATAGGGACAACTATTTAAAATTATTAGTTCTCTCTTCTTACAGTTACCACCATATTACACTGTTTTTATTTTTTTTTTTAAGAATAAAAATAAGATTAAACCTTTGAGTGGTAAGAGATTTAATTAAGAAACAAAACCTTAGTAAATGTGAGCACCAAAAAATGAGAGAGAGGAAAAAAACACCACAACTTCTGTATCATAAAAGATAACATAAACAAAGTTAAAAGATGGACCATAATGGAGAGAAAATATTTGCAAAATATAACAGAAGTCTCTACCTTAAATACAGAGACAGTTCTAAAGAAAAAGACAATCCAGTGGAAAATAACATTAAGCTTCTCTAAGAATTTACTTTATGTTGCTGCATCTTGATATGTCACTTTTAGACATCTTCCCATGTGGCCTCTCATCCTGAGGATGTGGATAAGACTATTCAGTGAGGTAGGTACTCAACTAATCACAAGCCAGCAGATATTCAGCATGCAAGATGGAAATAGTTATACAGGACAGCGAACTGGTAGTTATTCTTGCATATGATGACAATGAATGTGTGCGTATTCCTATTATTAACTCATAAGATGCAGACAGCAATACAAGACCAAGGTTACAAACTCTTAAAATTCCCTGGCAAGAGAATGACTTTTTTTGTGTACTTTGGTCTGAGCATGTAATTAGAGCAGATCAATTCAAGAGTCCAGAAGAAGCCATCCTTTTACTCTAAAATCTTATCCTACCCATGCTTCGAAATGAGTACTAAGTGATGCATCAAAATTTTCCTCCCTTGAATCAAAGAACAGGGACTTTGAGAGCAGAACCGCAGCAGCAGTGGTAGGGGGAGCAGCTGTGGTCTGTTGGCTGTTGGTTTCTGTCAGGCGAGAGCAGGTGATAGTGACAATCCAAATGAAAGCACAGACAAAATTATAATGGAATACTACTCAGCAGTGAAACAGAATGGACTGCCAATATACCCAATGGTATGGATTAATCTTACATATATAGTGAGTAAAAGAAAGCAGACTTACCAAAGAATGTTTTGTATGGTTTTCTTTATCTAAAACTCTAGAAAAGACAAGTCTAATCCATAGTGACAGAAATTAGATCAGTGCTTGTCTGAAGCCTGTGATGGGGGGAATTGACTGTGAAGAGGCACAAGTTTTATATTTGAAAGTAGCTAAGAGTAAATCTTAAATGTTCTCACCACACACACACACAAATGATAGAGGTGTTAAGTAATCCTATTGTACTCATTTTGCAATATATGTGTATCAAATCACAATGCGTACCTTAAACTTACACGATGTTATGTCAATTATATCACAATAAAGCTGGAGAAGGTTAAAATGCAAAGTAAAAAAAAAGAACAAACTAGAACAGAATAACTTACAACTGTGGGAGCATTTACAGAACGTGTGACATACACATAATGAGAAAACCAGAAGGAAAAGGGGAGAGAAAGCAGGAGATATATTTGAAGTAGTAGTGGCTGACAGTTTTGCAAAATTTTTGAAAGACACCAGACCACAAATCCAGGAAACTCAGAAAATACCAAGGAGGATAAACACCAAAAAATCTACACCTAAGCTTATCACAGTAAAACTGCAGGAAACCAAAGACAAAAAAAAATGTTGAAAGAAGCCAAAGGTAAACAATAATAAACAACAGAAACACCTATAGAAGAACAAGTGTGACAGTTACCCTGTACTTCTCATTCGAAACCATGCAAGCAGGAAGAGAACGGAGTGAAATATTTAAAATGTTGAAAGAAAAACCCCACCAGCCTAGAATTTTGTACCCAGTAAAATTATCATTTAAAAGTGAAGGAGAAATAAAGTATTTCCTAGACAGACAAAAACTTAAGGAATTTGTTGCCAGTAGACCTACCTTGAAGTATATTGTTATTTGAAAGTGGACTTAGATTAGTTGTAAACATATATTGCACACTGGGAAAACCAATAACAGTTTTTTAAAAGAAGTAATTAATATGCTGAGAGGAAATAAAATGGAATTAAAATTAAAACCAGAAAAGTCAGAAAAAGAGAGGATGATAAAATTAAAAAAAAAAACAGAGAAAGTGGAATGAATACAAAAGTTACAAACATAGTAGATATTAAACTGTATCAATAATTACTTTAAATATGAATGGTCTAAATATACTGATTAAAAGACCAATTAAAATTCATTATCAAGTTGAATTTTAAAAAAGACCCATTGTCTACAACCATACTACTCTGAACAAGCCCAATCCTGTCTGATCTTGGAAGCTAAGCAGGGTCGGGCCTGGTTACTACTTGAATGGGAGACCACCTAGGAAGACTAGGTACTGTAGGCATAAAAAAATTTTTTTGAGTAAGAGATTGTAAACTGACAAGGTCTTTGCAATCTGTGAGGTCAACCAAGGATTGCCTCGCCAAAAATAAATAAAAGTATAAAAAAAAAGACCTAATTGTATATTGTCTACAAGAAACCTACTTTAATTATAAAGACATATAAAAAGTAAAGGGATATACCTTTACTTTATAAGAAATTTAGAGTAATTATATTGATTTGAAACACAGCAGACTTCAGAGTCAGGAAAATTACCAAAGATAAAAGGGGCATAATGACAAAGAGGTCACTCTACAAAAAGACATAAAAATCCTTAGTTTGTATTCTCTGAACAACAGAGTGACAAAGTACTGAGGTAAAAACTGGTGGGACTGTACAGAGAAATCCACTATTATAGTTGGAGATATCAACACCTCTCAATTAGTAATTGACAGACGCAGCCAGCAGAACATCAGTAAGGATATAGTTGAACTAAAAGCACAAGTGATCGACTAGAATACCTAACAACAGAATACACATTTTTATAAATCTTACATGGAACATTCACCAAGATAGGCAATAATACACACTTGAGAGAGTAGAAATCATACAGTTTGCTCTTAGACTACAATGGAAATTAAACTAGCAATCAACAAAAAGGTAGTTGGGAAATCTCAAAATATTTAGAGATTAAACAAAACACTTCTAAATTACACATGGGTCAAAGAAGTCTCTAGGGAAATTAGATATTTTTAGTTAAATGAAAATGAAAATACAACTTATCAAAATTTATGGGATACAGCAAAAGCAGTGCTTAGAGGGAAATTTATAGCATTAAATACATATATTTGAAAAAGAAGACAAAAGAGCCAGAATATACAATGGGGAGAGGACAGTCTATTCAATAAATGGTGTTGGGAAAACTAAATCACTCTTTTATATCATACACAATAACTCAAAATGGATTAAAGGTTTGAAGATAAGACCAGAAACCATAAAACTCCTAGATGAAAACATAGGTGGTAAGTTCCTTGACAGTAGACTTGGTGATGATTTTTTTTCTTTGACAACAAAAGCAAAAAATAAGTAGGACTATATCAAACTAAAAAGTTGCGTGTCAAAAGAAACCATCAACAAAATGAAAAGGCAGCTTACCAAATGGGGGAAAGTATTTGCAAAACATCTATCTGATAAGGAGTTAATATCCAAAATACATGAATAACTCAGACAACTCAATAGCAAAAACAAACAAAGCAAAAAAACCAAACTGATTTAAAAGAGTGCAGAGGATCTGAATAAACATTTTTCCAAAGAAAACATACAAATGGACAACAGGTGCATGAAAAGATGCTCAGCATCACTAATCATCAGGGAAATGCAAATCAAAAACAATGAAATTGTACCTCACACCTGTTAGGATGGCCATTATCAAAAAAAGAAACAACAAATGGTGAAAATGTGGAGCAAAGGGAACCCTTGTGCACTATTAGTGTTAATGTAAAGTGGTGCAGTCACTGTGGAAAACAGTATGGAGGTTCTTTTTAAATAATTAAAAATAGAACTACCATATAACCCAGCAATCCCACTTCTAGGTAATTATCTGAAGAAAATGAAAACATTAAGTCGAAAAGATAAATAACTCATGTTCTTTGCAGCATTATTTACAACAGTCAAGATATGGAAGCAACCTAAGTGTCTTTATCAATAGATGAATGGAATAAGAAAATATAATACACACACTAGAATATTATCCAGCTATTAAAAGAATGAAATCTTGCCATTTGCCACTACATAGATGGACTTTGAGAGCATTACACTAAGTGAAATAAGTCTGACAGAGACAAATACCTCATGATCTCATATGTGAAATTAAAAAAAAAAAAAGAAAAACCCACTCTGAGCTCATGAATACAGAGAACAGATCAATGGTTGCTAGGAGGACTGGGTGAGAGGTGAGTGAAATGGGGCAGGGAGTTAAAAAGTACAAACGTAAGCCATGGGAAAGTAATGTAGAGCATGACAACTCTATAAGTACTGTATGTATATTTGAAAGTTGCTAAGAGAGTGGATCTTAGAAGTTCTCATAAAAAAATTTGTGTAACTATATATGGTGATGGGTGTTAACTAGACATTGTGATCATTTCACAATATGTACAAATACCAAATCATATTGTACCCTGGGAACTAATAAAATGTTATATGACAATTATATCTCAATTAAAAATAAATAAAAGGCTTTGTGGCATAGCAATAACTCATCCTTTTTCTCTGCTCTGGAAGGATCCTACCTTCACAGAAAGTAGCAACAACTGTGAGCTTCCACAGGGAAAACCCCGGGGGAAGGGAAGAAGCTGAGCCACAACCTGCTGCATCTGCTCTTGCCCCATGGCCACCTTGCTTGTATTAGGTCTGTACCCTTGGCTAAACGAACGCGAAATTTGGTATATGTTTGGCAGCCCAGTTTCCCACAGCCCTGCAGTGGGCTCGACAGCCATCAGATTAAAAGTGGGAGGGAACAGAGGTTCCATGCAGGGAATGAGGCTGCCTTTTAACCAACCTCAGCTGCAGCACAGTCCACCGGAAAAAGGAAAAAGCTGAGTGACAGGATTGAAAAAGGATGTTTCAGGCCCCAACCCGGGCTCTAGGGCCTCTGCAGCAGCTGGATGCTGGGAAGGCTGGGAAAAGAGGTAGCCACAGCGGCACCCATAGGGTCATTGAGAATTGGAGGTCATCCAGAGGATCAGAGATCAGACCCCTCCACATTAAGGGGCCCCTAGAGAACATTAAAGGCCTAAGGATAACTAGGCAGCTGAAGCAGGAGAAAGAAAAGGGGCGGTGGGCCTGGTTCAGCCAGCACTAGCATGGGTTAACTCCTAGAAAGCGCCCAGAGTTGGAGCAGATATGCTTTTGTCGCTTGTTTCTATCCCTAGGCCTGATTGTGTCCTCATTCAGGTTGAGTAAAGCAGGGAAATAATAACCCATCCCATCTGAAGCACACAGCATGTGATAGGTAGGCCTAGGACTCAGAAGCAGTGGCTCCTTCTTGGGCTCCCTCTCTCATTCACCCCTTTCTGGGGATGCCTAATGGTGACGTCTGGTTAGGATCATCAAAATGACACTGTAATTTGAGCACAATGGAGTACTGTGGACAGAGGGAAGTCCACCTGGTACAGGTAATGAGAGGGACATTGTCGAGAGTTTAGAGGCAGTTATGAAGCCACTAAAAGTGGCCTCCTTTTTATTATCATTTGGCACTGGCAATTCTGACAAACATCGATTAAATTACTCCTTGTAAAAATCTTTTGTGGGTCCAAGTTCTAAACAATCATTGTAGTTAATTGTTATGTTTTAATAATACATCAGCACATTTTAAAACTACTTTTCCTGTAATAAACACTGCATTCCATATGGCAGTTCATCCCAAGAACTTCATTATATACTTGGCTCCCAACACACCCCGACACAACTACCGGCATTTCTGGTAACAGTTTGGAGTGGTTAAACTCAACTTCAGACAGGTGGGTCTCCATCCGGTATTCCATGCACGCCTGCATTTAAACAGCAAATGTGAAACAAGCAGTGACAGCACTGTGTTGTGAGAAGCAAACAGAACTGGAGTGACCCCACACTGTCATTCTGTGTGCAAATCACACTCAATGTCATGGACTCACCCTTTTGCAAGTATTTATTAATGTGTCGCTTTTCCTTTTTCCAAAAAAGACATTAATGTGACCTAAAAGTATTCATTACTGTTTTGGGTTTGTTTTTTTTTTTTTTGGTACTTTAATATTGTATTTGTTTAGTTTGTTATTTTTCACTGCCATAACTATATATATGTGAAGTCCAATAAAAGAAAATTTTCACTTTCTGTATTTTCTGACTACTATTCTTATTACTCATTTTGTGATTATTATTGACAGTAATTATGTTGCATGGGGTAGAGGGGGACAGAAAACAGCTGGTGCATGAAGGCTAACTCCACATAAGACTGACCTCATCAGAAATTTCACATCAGCTTCATGAGATGGGCTTCTGTAGACCATTTTACAAGTGAGGAAGCTGAGGCTCAATGAGGAGGTAAAATGAACCCATGATGATACAGTTAGTAAGTGGCAGAAGGAGGATTCAAACTCAAGGTTGGCCTGACTCCAAAGTGCATGTCTGAAATACCAGTAAGAGTTGAGACCCTGCCAGAGCAAGGCACAAGGACGTAGACCAGAGTAGTCAAAGAGGGCTTCTTGGAAGATGGGATGCTGGGAGAGATCTCTACAGGGGAGGGCAGTGAAGCATGAGGACCATGTGAGGAATCAGGGAATGGGGGTTCCAGCTCAAGTCCTGTCACTCTCGGACTAAATGGACATGGATTTCCCTCTGTGGAGTTTTCAAAGGCCCAGGATTCCACAGACCAGGCTAAGAGAGTGGTCTGGTCAGTGAGCTTGGCTGATGAGTATGACCTTTCCTTGCCCCATGTCTAAGAACTGCACCCCCAAGTTCCCCTGCACCTCTAGGGTTAGGAGCCCAATGCCTAGCTGGAAGTCCAGATGGCATTATGGTTAAAAACATAAAATTGGCTTAGAGTCTCACATCCACCCCCTCTTTCCCAGATGAGTGACCTTGGATATGCCAGTTCCTGTCCCTGTTCTCAGTGTCCTAAACCATAAAGTAGGGTCATCATATTGACTTCAAAGGGTAGTTGTGAGAATTAAACAATGATTTTGTTCTTACATGCCAACTCTGTTCTAAGAGTTTTACATTCATTTTTTTTTTTCATTAAATCTTCCCAACAACTCTGGAGCTATTATTGTTACTTAAAGAGGTGGCAATTGAGAACTAGAGTGGTGATGTTACTTGCCTCTTGTCATACCTCTGTTCTGCTTAGTTCAGTGCCTGACTCACAGGAAATGACACTTATGATCATAACTAGTTCTGATAAACCAACTTGCCCCACCACACACACATCTAACATTTCCGGAATGAGGATGTGCCCCACAGTTGACGCTGAAGGAACATGCCAGCCAGCCAGCAAAGGGCTATCTAGGTGTTTGACTGTCTGCTGTGATCAAGCCTAATGGAATTTTACCAGGTCCCAAGTTTCACTTAAAATGACCTCTAAAATAGTGCCATGTGGAAATAAAAGCTTATCAAGTTTACAGAAGGCTATCACTGACCAGGCAATGCAATTACAAGTAAAAATTACCAAATTCATCCAAAGAAAGTTTAGACTCTAAATGTGAAGAATTTTGATCAAATCACCAAAAGAAACCATGTTGTACAATTTTATAAATAAAAGCATACTATTGCCAGTTTTGTAAAGGGGCATTTCTCATATGCTGCTTTTATTCAGAAGTCATTAAATAGATAAATGTTCCTTTTTAAAATCATCTTATAATTGGTGATGCCATTGAATCAAGTAAATCTAGCAAAACAGTCAATATTCTTCTGGTTATGAGCAATAGAAAACACTTCAAAGTGGCTTAAGTGAAAAATGCATTTCATTGGCTCTTGAACCTAAAAGCCTACAGTTGGTTTCAAGCACTACTGGATTGGAGGGATTAAGCTACATCAGCCGGCTCTGATCTCTCCTCCCACAGCTCTGCCTTCTCGACAATGGCTCCATTCCCATTGGAGGCAGGATGGCTGCCAGCAACAACCTCCCAGGTTTGATTCTTCCAGACTCCTCTGCTGTGTTTCCACATCTGGTGTTCAAAGCCGGAACCCAGCGAACATGAACTCAGCAGCTGGGCTGTTGGGGGAAATTCTCTGTGGGATGGGCTTGGGTGCAGCAATCAGATTGGCAGTGGGAGGGGCTTGTCTTAACGCTTCGTTTGCATAACAAGCACATCATTTTATCTAGGTGGTGCATCTTTTGGGGTGGTGAAGGGGTTTCTGATGGAGATTAGGAGAAGATTAAGCACACTCCAGCCCACCCCTTGGTGTCACTGTTCTCGTCACCAATTTAGAGAAAGCAGACCTAAACTCAGGGACAGGACATAGATGGTGGAAATCCAAGCCCCTCAGCAGGTGGGAAAGATCTATGGGGTAGAGCAGGGCACATGACAAGATCTTCCCAGCATAGTAGGACTTTAAACAAGGATGGTAACCGAGAACAATATTTATGACATAGAAAACTCTCAATTATGTGAAAAAGGGAAATTATGAGAAAAAAATATATGTAGCACGAGTGTGTGTGTGTAAAGTTTTTATGGTGGTTAAGAGCATAGGATCTGGAGCCAGATTGCTTAGGTTCAAATCTCACTTTCACCTCTTACTTACCTTGGGCATTTTACTTAAACTGTGCTTCAATTTCTTCATCTAAAATGTGGCTAAAATAGGGATAAGGTGAGGATTCCATGAGATAACCTAGCTAAGGCGTTTGACTCAGGTCCTGGCATACAGTGTTAATCTTGCTAGTCTGTGCAGCGTCCTCCTTCCCACAGTCTCCCACAGCCGGCTCCACCCTGCCCCCGGAACCAAGCACCCCACTGCCGCCAGCTGCCCATTGTTCCTGCTTTCCTGCTCTGGCTGCTCCGGAACTGGCGGGAGCAGCTCCAGTCCAGGCTGGGAAAGCATCCGGGCTCTGGGCACCCCCCCACACACACACACACACTCCTCACCCCTCCTTTATGGGTGCTCAGCCAGGGCCCTCCTTCCTGGAGTACCTACCTGGGAAGTTGAGCACTGGACTACGAGTCCTGGGGCCTCAATCCTACTCCCTCAGTTTCTTCCCTGGAAAAACAGAAAACAGTGGAGGTGCCCACCTCACAGGGCCTTATGAGGGTTCAGTGAGATCATTTGTACAGGAGGCTGAGCAGCACCGTGAGCCCCACTGTCCTCAGAGGTGTTGTCTCTTTCAGGTCAGTTTTCAGAATGCCACTTCTACCTGGGGTGCAAGGAGGACTAATTCAGCCCCTAGTGTCTGCGCCTGAGTGGATTTCTCAGGAGATCATACTGCCTCTCCCTACAACCACCTCCCCTCCCCCAACACCAGGCAAAAGTGGGTGAAAGGGTTGGGCAGCTTTCCCAGGCTGGCAGCTAGCTGGGAGAGACCGGGATCTGGATGGAGTCCTTGCATCCTGACTGCTACTGAATTGCTATGTGACCTTGGGCAAGGCCTTCCCTCTCCATGCCCCAGTTTCCCTCCTCTACTGGCTTAGAAAGACGGATACGGCTCCTTCCCCAAGCCATACTACTGGCTGTCTGGGTTACTGTGGGAAAGCGGTTCGACCCCTCTGCGGCTCAGTTTGTCTTATCTGCAAACTGGCATGCCCATGCAGATTAATGAGATAACTTGAAATCTCTAGATGCTTTTGTCTTTCTGCTACACTCTCCCCCATTTCTCTGCTCTGAAGAGAAACTGTCCACCGTACTGAAGCTAGCTAATTGGGAACTTCTAGAGAGTGAATGGAGCTTCAGCAGAGTGTCTCTCTGTGCTGGGCAGGACCAGGACCCAGCGGCCTTTGATGTGCTTCCCACCCCCACCCGGGGAAGTAAGCGTATCTGTGTCCACAGGTTGGCGTTGACTTGACATGAATGACACAGGCAGTGTGTCATGTGTTCGTGGTGCAAGAACCAACCTCTTGTCAACAGAGGGCATGGACTCAAGATCTGAGGAGAAATTGGGGCTTACCTCACGTCACAGCATCAAAGCCTAACCCTGTTCTCAGAGTGCCTCCTGCTGCCTTCACGCTCCCAGGGATTCTCTCTGGAGGTCACAGACCTGCTGGACTGTCACACTGCCTTCCTTCTTTGTTCCCCTCTTTTTGCTTGTAAACCACCACAGGAACCCCCAAATCTTATTACACAGAACAATTGATCTGTTTGTTTCAGTGGGGGCAGGTGTTGGCGAGGGTTGGGTATCCCCATAATCTCCATCAGCTGCCCCAAAGCCATTACAAATAAAGTCACCTCCAAAGACATATTAGGAATATATTGTGCTCCTGTAGCACAGATGTCTTGATGGTCAGGAGCCCCGGCTCAGATGTCTGATAGACCTGGATTCAACAGTGCAACCCACCACCCACATGTCTTGTGATCTTCCTGCACCAGAGCTTTCTCATCTGTAAACTGTAGACAGGGGTTGATGCTACTGGGTGTGAACCACCCAGTGCAAGTCATGGATTGGCTGCCATATCAGTGCTCCAACGTGGGGGCTAAGACCGTGAGACTTCCAAGTTGGGTTCTCTGATTCCTCAGGACTGTGGGCTACCCAGTGATCTTGAATAAGTTTTTTTCCTGCTTAAGTCACCCACAGCCTATTTCTGTTATGGTGAACACAAACCCTGGGTGTCCACAAACCTCCACTGACTCCCCAGGCTCACTGCTGACACACATTTTTAAGGCTGTTTTCTGAACTGCTGACCTTCACCTACCCCAAGTTGCCTGTGTGCAGATGCTCCACCTGTGCCTCTGGTCCACTTTCACCAGGGAGTTACAAAGTGAGACCTAGGCCCAGATCCAGGATGGCACAAGCCACATTAATGGGAAGGCACACCTTTGCAAGAGGAAAGCAGGCAGGTTCTGGGTTTGAATTCCAGTTCCACAACTTACATGTGTGATCTTGGGCCCACCAGCATACCTCTGAGCCTCCATTTCCTTATCTGTCACAACTCCAACAGCTTTAAAGGAGGTGAGGGATGGAAAGCCTCATGCTTAGCAGATTGTAGGCTTTGGATTTGAGAAGAAACTAGATCAGGAAGGAGTGAAACGGTACTACTTACATTGTTGTTTGTTACATTGTTGTTTGTGTCAGAATCACCGGGAGAGGTAAGTTAGGTGCAAGAAGGCTGAGTGGGCCCCTGGGGTCTGTATTTTTAACAAATATCCCCTGCTTAGAGGTCTCTGCTGCACTTGGAGAAGTATAGGATCTGAGGGAAAGAATGTGGGAGGTGAGGGCCCAGGTGGCTGGGCCATCACAGCAGTGGGGCCTCTCAGGATGTTAGCTTCTCTCTTGCTGGAAGCTTCTACAGTAACCATCTCAGGCAGAGTCCCACCTAAATGTATGGTCCAGAAAGAATGCAGACAGTTTCTGTATGTTCGATCTTCAATCACATTTAGAAGAGTACTGGATACATTTTTCTCACTTGGATAACACAATAATCCAATAATGTGAATGGATATATAACAGTTCAAATTTGGTTAGCACTTCCCATGAGTTAGGCATTAAGTACTTTATCTTATAAATACAAAGTGAAATCATTCTCCCCATCTCACTGGTGTTGAAACAGACCAGAGAAGTGGGATCATTTGGCCAACGTCACAGGCCTTAGTAGGGATTTGAGCCCAGGCAGGCTGGGATGCCACAGCCCGTGCAATAAGCTGTGTCCCCTTCAGGAAGTCACTTTGTGGCAGCTTTACAGGACAGTCTCTTGTCAGTGTCTGTGCATCCAGTCAAGGGGCTGAGTGAGAATAAGAGGAGTAAAAGTGTGAGGGAGTGTAGGACATTGGCCCGCTGGGCCCCTGACCCATGAAGGCCCTCAGCTACCAGCGGGGAAACCTCTGAGATGGGAGACTCCTGGAGCCCAGGCAGCTCCACTCAGTTCACAGTCAAGGCCTTATCACTTGGGGCTGTGTGGACTTGGGCAAGGTGCTTCACCTCTGAATCTGGGGCTGCTATGAACAGAAGAGATCGGGTTATGCCCCATACCCAGCACAGCTCTCAGCACTGTGAGCCCAACAAATGGTGCTGCTCCTATAACATTCGATGATGAGGATGCAGCTGTGGTGACATAACCTGGGTTTTGCCACTCCATCCAGATTCCACAGAGGGTAGGGATGCATAGCTGGTTCTTCTCTCTGCCCAGCAACCAAATATTCCCCATTCTTCATTTTCACTTGAACCAGATAACTTGTATTTCTCTAACACAGGTGAACTGATTCCATGAACAAGTTAGAAACTAACACTTATTGAGTGCCAGCTGTGTCCTAGGCACCGTAATGACTAATTCATTTAATCTTCAGGACAAGCCCGTAAAGCAGGTACCAATATTCCCATTTGTAGATGTGGAAACTATAGCTCAGAGAGGTTTAGTAACTGCAGCGTCACAGATCTGGGACTCAGATCCGATGTCCCAGCTCAACCCATCTTTTAAATAAGTGAATCATTAAGTTTATAACTGTGATTGATTTTTCTAGGAGGGGTGTTTATTCATTCAATACATACTTACTGAGAGCCTACTGTGTGTCTGGCATGGTGCTAGGTCCTAGGGATAAGAACTCCATAGACAAGCCCCTGCCCTCATGGAGCACACCTCAGGTGACACAGAGGTTTCAATCACCTCATGGGCTAAATCCGGCTGGCAGTAGCTGCCTGCATTATTGTGAGGATTCTGAGCTGCCTATGGGTTCAGCTGATCATTCAGGTCTGCCAGGGGTGCAGTAAGGGAGTTTGAGTGTATGCTTTATTTTGGACCCATTTTAGACTTTTGAAAATTGTTTATACAAATGTATAAGCAAGCAGAAATGAATCCTGGTAAGAGCATAGGTTTCAATTTTTATTTTGAAAATAGCCACTGTAGATCGAATATTTTTGCCTTGCCCTCAAGGAACTTAGGATCTAACTGATAGTCTACAGTACACACAAATACACAATGATTACGTCAAAGAACAAACTGGAAAATTAGATCTGGAGCTCAGAGGTGGGACAGGCCACAATGCAGATGATCAGGGAAGCTTCTTGGAAGAGGAGCTTAGTGGATTTGGCTAGGGGAATTTGGGGCAGGGGAAAGGCATTCAGGAAACAGTAGCACCTGCAAAAGTATAGAGGTATGAAGTGGGTATGAGCAGAGAGAATTCCAGCCTGGCTGGGGTAGAGGTGTGGGGGAGACAAGGTTGAAAAGGTAATAGGGTTGAGATGGTGGGATGGTGGTAGACCAGGGAATTTAGCCCTGCCCCTATCCCATCCTCCTTGACCTTTCAGTAGGGGGTCACTGAAGACTTTGAGCAAGGTCATGCCCAATGAAAGCACTCCTCATGGCTGGAATAGGGAGAAGTCGGAGACAAGAAGCGTGTAGGACACCACAGAATGGAAAAGAACCCCTGTGTGTCATTGGGATAAGGGGACCTGGGTCCTAGTCCCAGATCTATGTTGACATGCTGTGTGACCACAGACGAGTCCTTTACCTTTCTGGGCTGGTTTCCTTTTCCATTTTCTCTTAAAGGTGCTTTCAGACCAAGACTGAATGAATGGAAGTGCGGGAGAAGGGTGTAGGGGGAGGGACAGGATATCACTTGGTTCAGTCAGGGTCTCTATTTTCTACTTTTCTTTGACCTTGAAGACCTGGCCTAAGGTGGACCAATCACCCACGGTTTACCTCATGCTTCAGGATCATGTGGCTCAGCCCTGGGGTGTGTCTACATCTCAGCTTCAAGCCAGAATTTATCTCACAGAAGAGAAAATGTGAGTTTAGAGCCACTTTCCAGCTTTGGGGAGGGACTATATGTCTCACACCTGCTTCACAGGGATTAAAGGGGCCATTGAGATGACGTCCTTAAAGCACCTGGGGCAGTATCTCTTGCTCTGCAGACAGAAAGTGTTCCACTGCCTTTCTTGCTATTGTTGTTTCCTACATGGGGACTCTAAGCTGTAAGCTCCTCAGAAGCTGGTGGCATTTATATCCTCCGCAGTGCCAAGGAACCCAACATCAGCTGGGCCACTGGTCAGAATTTGACACTCAAGGGTAGTACAACCCCACCCAGGCTTGTCATGGGGACTGTGATTTGGGCCTGCCTGGCGAGCAGCCCTGACACTCACCCCACCCTGTGTGGGTGCCGTGCATCATTCCTATGGGACTGTCCAGCTCATGGATCCCCAGTCCCTTCCCAGGCATCAAGTGTGACAGGCAATTCTGAACAACCCAACCAGGACCTAAATTCCTCCCCTGTTTATGTTTAATTTTATATGATTATTTTTTGAGATTAGTAATATATTTAAATTCTTCAAAATTTAAAAGGGACCAAAACCAACCAACCAACCACACAAACAAACAAATAAATAATGAATGAATGAACGGTACCAAAAAATGTGCTATAAAAAATATCCCCTCCCACCCCAGCTCACAGCCCCTTAGTTCCACTTCTTGGAGACAACCAATCTTTCTTTTTTTCTAAAACAATTTAATTTGCTCCCCTCTTACAAAAATCATAAGCATTTAAAGCAAAATAAAACTCCACCTTGGAATACACACAAAAGTACAAACCAAAAACCACATCCACAATCACAGCATCCAGATTTTCAGCATTTTAGTATATATCCTAGAGTATTTTCAATGCATATCCATTTTTCAAAAAACAATGAAAAAAAACACAGATGAGCATCACAATATTAACTTTTTAATATCTTGCCAGTGTCTCAGGAACATTTCCTCATAGCTTCTTCCTCAAACAATTTTGAAAGCTGTGTGATCTTCCACAGACACTAATTTATTTAGCTAGACCCCACTGGCGGGAATTTGGGATTTCTAGATTTCCCTTTTATAAGCCACATGGTGATGGGCCCTGGGATCTCACTGCCTACTTGTTTTCCTGTAACAAATTCCTAGAAGAGGAAATGCTGGGTCACAATTTTTTAAAACCATGGAAACCCATCAAACCGCCCTCAAGTTCAAGATGAGTGTCCAGTCCCAATCTGATTTCCTCAAGGCCAAAAGTCTTGGTTCAAACCCCTCTCAACAGCAGCTATGTGTGTTCCTATCCCACCTCCACATCTAGACTAAGGGCAAAGCTCTCTGTTGGGCCTGGTCACCTGCTGTGTTTACCCAGCCACGGAGAATTACCTGGGCCTGTCCCAGTCCTGGATGAGTCAGCTGACTCGGGGGCGGGCACCACCCTTCTCGGAGTAGGAGCCCAGATGGGAAAAGGGCCACCACCTTCCAGGGACAGAAACAGACTCTCAGCAGGGGCTGGAAAAGAACTAAGGACAAGCAGCAGCTCCTGGCCTGCAGGTAAGATTTGGGGCCGTATAGGCTGGGACTGAGAGAAGCAAGACTTGCTGTCACCCTGTCCTGACCCTGCTGGGACTTTCCAGGCAGTTTCTTGTCAAGGTGCTTCACTCTGGGAGCAAAATGTAAACTGGGGTTTCCTCTTCTGATTCCAGCCTAAGGCCAGGTTTGAGGACAGATATTTTTCCAGATAATGGCCCCAGGCTCCTTCTGCCTATGAGGGTACTCATGATGTGACCCACACTTTGCTCCTTGAAGTGGACTCTTAGAAGGCCAAAGAGAAGCTGATTTCCACAATGAACTGAGAAGGCAGGCTTCCGATTCTGTTATTTATTTCTCTTCCTGAAGCTGTTTCTTTCTATCAACTTCCCTACCACAGCAAGGAAAACCTGCTGGGGAACTGGGCCAGCAGTTTAAGAACTGGTTTCCTTTTTTGGAGACTAGAAATATCCCTCAAAAGTCAGGAGAACTGAATCAGATAATGGACATAAGGGGCCATTATGTGCCCTCTACACAGAAAACAGTACTTAAAATGAGGCTGATGTGCTGGGCAGGCACTGCACTGCTTTACATACAGCGGTCCAAGTTAATGACAATACTTACACCACCATCACTTCTCAACTGGGCTTCCTGCCTCCACCCTGACCCCTCTATTCTCCAAACATCAGCCAGAGGGGGCCTGCTAAAGCGAAGTTGGACCATGTCACTCTACTGCTCAAGTCTCTAGTAGGTCCCATTTCACTAGACCCACAAGCACTGCAGGATCTGGCCCCTCTTACGACTTTTCCATCCTTCTCTCCTGCTACTCTGGCCTTTAAAACATCGGTCACATGTTCCCTAAACACAATAGGCACTCCCACCTCAGGGCCACTGCAGTGGCTATGCCCTCAGCCTGAATACTCTTCCCTACCCTTTGGGCTTTTACTCAAAAGTCACCCATCACTCCCCCACAACCTCCAAGCAGTGAGGCTGTTCTGGACCTTGCGAGGCTCTCTACCCTTCACCCTGCTTTATCTTTCTCCCCTTCACCTCCCACCATCTAACACAGCACTCACATTTATCTACCCAGCTATAAAGTAACACTCCTCAAGGGCAGATTTCTTTTGTTCACTGTCTTATTCCCATACCTAGAACAGTACTGGGACTTAGGCGCTCAGTAAATGTACTGAAGGAATGAACAATAGCTGACAATTACTGCATGCCCTTTATGTGCTAAATACTGTGCCACAGCTTTCCATACATAGCTTATCTCTTTTTAAGAATCTTTCAAAATCCACAGTGACTCTGATGAAAGTATTGTTCCCTATATTATGAAAAGAGAAATGACATTAAAAAGGGACTAGTCTATGCTTGCTCTCACAAGTCAGAGGCAGCAATCTGAACCCAGTCCTGTCCTGCCTCTCCTGGGCCTGGTTTCAGGAGTATCTATACTCCCTGAAGAAGTCCACAGCTTTACTCCAGCAGGCAGTACACCCTGGGAGGTGGTGGGTATGTGCCGGTGGCCTAGCAACAGCCTCTTCCTTTCCTACTCACTATATCCCTGGGCTAATTTGGCCTTCCAGGAGCTATTCCTCTGAAACTCTTAACCCACGCTTCCCTCCCTCACAGTCTTCTGAACGATGGATGAGTTGTCCACAGAAACTAGTAGGAGTCCCCTAGTTTCAGCTCTCTGGAACAAAGTGTTCCAGAGAAGTGTTCTCATTCCAAGTCCAAAGATGGGGGCTGACAACCCCTTTTCAGTCCTGCTTAACTGAGGGTCTGATTGCTGGTTTGTTGTGGGTGTTGTTATTTCATATAATATCAAAAAGTACAGAAGCTCAGGAATGGGAATTCTCGAAAGTGCAGTAGGAAAGGAAAGTTCTTCTGGGAGAGATGGGTTAGATGGGTTCTTTCCCTTTCTGAAAGGCTAATTAGTTGAGGAACTCCATCAGAACCGAACTGAGCAAACTCTTCCACTGTCAGATTGTAGGAGCCAGCCTTTCAAACTACCTCATTAGGGCAATATATTTTTCTCCCTTTCTAGGCCCAGGGTTTTCTTCAAAAGGACTTTTTGGGCTCTCTCTTCCCCGTATCTATTTTTCCACTCCTTTAAGAAATAGTAACTGGATGCCTGCTGTGTGCCAAGCACTGCACTCAATACTGGGGATTCAGAAATCAGCCACAAATCAGCAGCATTCCTGACCAGAGAGGGAGACAGGCAAATGAATACAACACAGTGGAAATTCAACCTAGGAAATGCCAAAGGCCTTGGTAACAGTAGATGCTTAATTAATATTAGTGAAGTTAATGATGAATAGGTGAATATGTGAGTGTGATCTAGAAAAGGGAGGCTGTATGTATGGGGATTTGGGGAAAAGCTTGGAATTGGAGGAACTCATCAGATTAACTAGAGGAAGGGAGAAAGCATGAATGGCATTCAAGATAGAGGGAACAGCACTCACAAAGGCAGGGAGGCACGAAGGGTGTGTTTTAGGATCCTCAAGCACTCTGGAATGAATGAAATGCAGGGTGAAGTGTGGAAGAATGAGGAGGTGAGACTAGAGAGGTACCAGGAGTCAGGTCATGGAGATTAGAATGCAAAGTTGAAGTTTGAGACTTTCCTGAGGTCGAGAGCTGTGTGTATGCCTTCAAGGGCAGGAGCTAAGGATAACTCCCAGATTTATGGCTCAAGCCATGAGTTAGATTTGGTGTGGTCTCTGTACAGGGGCAACAAAGCTGGGGAAAAACGACTTCAGGAGATACTGAAGAACTGGAAGGCAGCTCCACTCTTAGGCCTGGGGCTCCCTACCCCTGGAATAGCACACTCTGCTTCCACCCGCTTGAACCCTCCATACTTCACGGTCCATTTAGGGTCTCCTTCCTTCCTCCAGTGGGGCTTGCTTCTTGGTTGCACTAGCCTTTTGTCCTGCATAGGCCCAACTGCCCGAAAGTCTTATAAAGGGCAGTAGGTCCAGTTTTCCTGTGGGAAGTGATCTGCCCGGCCAAGCACAAGTTTCCTATTCTGGGTAACAAAGGCTCAAATCACTAACTCAGTCATCCGTGTGGGATCCCAGCGTGAATATGCGTGGAGTGCAGCTCAGCACCGGGCCAAGAGTCAGGGCCAAACAAGAAATTGGTTAGAGAGCGGGAGAAACTGTGACGTCACAAAGGGTAGGAAATAGGGGACTGAAGGTGCTTCTGAAACCATAGAGAACGAAGGGGGCTTTCTTTTCCGTTAGAGCAACAGGCAATGCGTAGCGGAAGCGGGTCGACTAAAGCCCTCCACCCCTCCCTCAGCTGCCTTAGTACAGAATCTTATCAGTCAGCACTCGGCGGCTCAGCCGCACCCTCCTTCGGAGGCCGTAACTGGCCCTCAGGGGTCAGGGGCGTGGGGAAGACAAGGGACACTCGCCCCTTTAAAGTTCAATTTGACTCGTGCAGTCTCCAGCCCGGTAGAGGGATGTGGAACCTAACCGAGCCTTCCTATCTCCTACTCTGCTGCTTTACCTAATGTCTTGTGGGTGCCGGCGCCACCCACGGGCGCTAGAAGAAAGGGAGAGGCCAGGTAGATGCTAGAAACCCACCACACCAAAAACCGATACAGCGAGGTATCTTCCATGTTCCACCCGCCAAGAGTGGGGTTTCCTGGGAACCGCTCTTAGCCGCGCGCAGGCCAGGTGGGCGAGACGCTCGCACTCTAGACGCCGCAGCGCGCCCTAGCGGCCTGGAGGCGTCTCTGCGCAGTCTCTGTAGCCCATAGCAACCGGGAGAGGTCGCTTCCGGCCGGGTTTCGAGGCATGGTTGGGTAGGAGTGGGAGTCGTTTGGAGTTCACGGAAGGATGTGACAGATTGGGAAACTGAGGCTTTGGGTGAAGAACAGGCCCTAGGTGCCGTTGGGGCTTTCTCCGATGTCCCAGTGGATAGAGTGAGTGCTTGGTTGCTCCCATTTCACAAAGTGGGAACTGAGGCTGAGGAAGAGGGCCGGTTGGTCCACTCCTGTGGTTCCCCCTGTGTTAAAAAAGTTAATATGATGCCCTGTCTTTACTACCTAGGAGAAATGAGGGCAATAAAAGTAATTTATAATAAGAATATGTGTTTCACTATGTAAAAGTTCAGACTGGATTAGGTAAACCTGATCATGCTTATACCTAACTTAAAAACAGTAAATTTGGATTTAATAGAAGAATATTCAACTGAATTTTGTCAACAGTTTATATTTGACATCTTAAGTCGGAGGCTACATATATTTATATACAGACGTGAAATCACTGTGACAGCTACAAACATTTGGGTGTGTTCTGGTGAGTCACCTGTGGTGAGAAAGATTGACAGATTTTCCAAAATAGTGAACAAAATAAAGTATATCTTCCCTCAACCTGGTATATGCATTTCTGGATATTATTTATTAAAACCAGGGGAAACCTCATTGTTTTTGTATGTAAGAGAGGTTATAAACAGGTGTTTTGCCTGCATGAAGGCTTGGCAGTATACTAGAAAGCTGTGCAGGACAGAAGACGGTTTTGTGGAGTGAACTGTTCTGTGTATTACGAGAGGTCCAGATCAGTGCTCCCTGCTTCCTGAAGGATAGTAGTGTCTTCTCATACTGTGATACTCGAAAATGCCCACATATATTTCCATTCATTTTCTTGAAAAACCTCTGATTTATTCAGTCAAATTATTTTTGTCAGCATTCACATGCTGGGCACTGTTTCAGTGGGGAGGTACAATGTGGTGAATAGCACACAGTCACTGCTCTTCTGAGGCTGGGTTTAATATGAGAAAATACCCAAATATTAATCATACAATATGATAAATAGTTTGACAGTAGAGGCAGAACAAATCAGGGTTAGGAACACAAGAAGGCCCAGCTGACTAGCAGGGGGTCCCATGGCCTGAGAAGGCCAATCAGAGAGGTAGCATTTGAGCTGAGCCTTGAAAGAACATTGCATAGAGAAGGGTGATGTGCCAAGCAGAGGGACCAGCATGACTGAAACAGGTTCAGGGTTTCTGGCACACAGTAGACATTCAAATGTGAATGAGTAGGTAGATAATTGAATGAGACACAGAGCATATTTGCTGGCAGGGAATCATTCCCCACTATATCATGAACTGCCTAAAGGCAGGGGATTATCTGCTTCTTAATTTTGATCAGATCCCAAAACTGAGTTAGACCCAGTGAAGGTGTTACTGGAGAGTGGGCATCCTCTCCCGACACGTTGTCCAGGTTCTTGATGTCTTGAATAAAGAACTGAGCAAGACACTGAAATACAGCAGAAAAGAAAAGCTTTATTAGAAGGGAAAGCATGTTTCCAGACGTGGGCCTGAGCAAGAGAAGCGTGGCTCAAAAGGCCTGGTAACAAAGTCTTTAGGGATTTTATCCCTTTTTGCTGTGAGTGGTTACTTAGAGTGGGCTTCCTTGATTGACAACTAAGATTGACAGGACTCAGTGATTCATCATTTGCTTTCTGCACATGTTTGTTCCCAGAATTCAGTTTGTTGTAATGATATTAATGAACTTCTGGGCATATGCATCATATTATAATGACGGTATAATGAGACTCAGGTGAGTTGAAGGTTGTTGGGGGTCTTCACTGCGCAGGTGCGAGTGACTGGCTTAAACTGATAGCTAATTCTCTGCTTGCTTGTTTCTTTGTATGAGTTTTAAAAAATGCTTTCTGGCTTGTTTATGTGTGGGTGGATTAGAGTGCTCCCCTTTTAGGATAGAATGACTTCAGTGTCTTTGCAGGCAGACCCAAAACTCCCTAACTTCTCTGCCTAACTCTTTTCTAAGAGCCATGAACCTCCTTATTATTGGTATGTATGTTGAGGGAAGGGAGGTTTCTTCTTCCATATCTGCTTCCTGTTGTCCCTGCCTATTGGGGTTTCACAGAGCTCTTTCTCTTTCTGCCTTAGGGTGGAGTCTTGGGTTTCCTGCTGACATGCCACCTCAGTCCCTAGACAAGGAAAAGAAGATACGAACTTGTTATTTAAGTCATATATCTATTCATTTCTATTATTGATTTATCTATTAAGTGAGTAAAGGGAAACAGGCTTTAAGAAATATATTTCTTAAAGAGTAAAAAAAGACCTTTGGCCTCAAGTCCCCTCACCTCTCAGACTCTAAGGGCCCTGTCTGGCCTAACACCATTTCTGCTAACAATGTGCTCTAATGACCCTTATCAATAGCCAGAGAATCTGAGTCACCAGTTTTGGAGCAATTATCTGGATTTGAGGGAGAGGGCCTTTTTCTCAAAGAAAGGAGGGAAAACACTTAGCTAGGTTTACTAAAAAGATAAAGAACTCTGCAAGAGATGTCCCTTATAATTTCTTGCTAAAAGATTAAGAATTTTATGAGTGACGTTCCATATCAAAGATGGCAGTGGTGAAAAGGTCCCAGATACAAAGAAAGGATTGTGCGGTCCTGGCCTGAGAGTGATTTCTAGGAAGTAGACCTCAGATTCTACTCTCCCAGAGGGCAGCTGCTAAAATACAACTGCTCTGCTGCTTCACTGTTAGAAAAAGCAGGGCAGGGGTGACCTCTGGTTTTCACACATCTGCCATTCATGAGTAATCCTGGTGGCAGGGCATATTTTTGGCAGATGGTACCTGCTGAGAACTGTCCCAAGATAAAAATCTCCCAGAGTGTGTGCACAGTGGTGAAGGCCATAGGCAAAGGGGTCCCCCTAGATGGTCTAAAGGAAGTCAAAGCCAATCTTCCTCTCCCCCGGGATAATCCCTGTTCTCCTGAGATGATAATTTCTGCTCCAAAGGCCAGGCCAGGGCAAGGATCTGGAACTGCCTACCTCTAGGAGCCAAGCAGGCAGTGTGAATTGGCTGGATAGGTAATAGGAAAGAACAAAGGAAAGAAGTAAAAGGAAAGGAAAAACTTTGGGAAATAAGAGAGCACGTGCAGCCAGCCACCTCAAGGAGTAAGCTGCCGCTGGCCAAGTGTTGCTGTGCAATGATACTTTCTCTTGTGTTGACAAAAAAAAATTTTTTTTCAACACAAGTTAGAAATGAAGAATTTTGTATTTGCATATTTTAAAATGTTGGCACTAATTCAAATAAAAAACAAAAAACAGGGCTGTGAAAGGTGAACAAAACACACCTGTGACTTGTAGGCCTTTTTTCATCCTAGGAAGGCAGATGTTCTTAGGACATTGGAGCTTTACTTCAAAGGAGAAAAGTGGGTGCCCAGGCAGAGTGCATTGCTTCTGGTGATATTATTGAGTTAATGTCCATAATAGGAGCTAGGGCTTCCTCAAATGGGAAGGCCCAGTTCCTGCTCTTTCAGAATTCCCAGTCTAACAAGATAGACAGACAAAGAGACAACTACGGGAATAGTGAATAATCTACAAGAGTAAGGACATGGGGGTGAGGTTGGGGGAGAAAGCACAAATCAAGGCAGTCTTCCTGAAAGAAGAGTCCAATGGTCTGTGACTTTAAAAGAATTAGAAGTTAGCCAAGCAGGAAGTGGAAGGGGTGGAGGGGTAATCCAGAGAGAGGGACTAACAAATGCAAAGGCCTGGAGGCATGACAAAACTCAATTT
Source organism: Macroglossus sobrinus (assembly GCA_004027375.1). NCBI lineage: Eukaryota > Metazoa > Chordata > Mammalia > Chiroptera > Pteropodidae > Macroglossus > Macroglossus sobrinus. The sequence goes on along the minus strand of PVKZ01001204.1, from coordinate 291,005 downwards.
GAGCATCTGAAAGTAGCTCCTTCCTCATATTTCATCCAGGAAGGAAATAAAGCATTGCTTTCAAGGTAATTCTTTTGAATTACTTTGGGTACCTTGCTCCAAGGTCCTAATGATTCTCCCCTGGGATAGTGTTTAGTAAATGTTCTCGGCACCCCGAACCCCCATTCCCTCATCCTTTAGGAGCAATACTGTGCTGAGTGTTTAAATTCTGCCACTGTTTGTGTGACTGTTTTTAAGAATTTCCACTGGTCTTACCAAGATCAAGGCTGCAAATGGGTGGTATACAGTAGGAACTCAAATGCTCAGAGGTGAAGAGGGGAGTGGGGATGAGGAAGGAATTCTAAAGAGCCTGCTTCCTTTCTGTTGTGCTATTAAGTCCCCACCCACTTGATACTGTTCTGAATTCTGTGTAGTTGTGGGATGATGCTACGTAAACCCCTAACATAGGTCAGTATGCGGCAGGTACTCACTATGCACCTGCTGGATTGAATTTAGGTCTCGAGTGATCAGACCTCGTGAGCCTGTCTGACGTTGGAAACAGAGCAGGGAAGGATGTGGCCCCTAGTCCTGCTTTCCTGGCCAGCATGTCCTGAGTGGTTCCCTGGGCATGGGTTCTAAAGCCCAGAATCAGATGAATGTGATGGGATGGAATTCTGCAAGGGTGGAGACCACGGGCTTGGAAACCAAACAGACTTGGGTGCAAATCCTAGCTCCCCTGTTTCCAAAATGGAGATAGGTATGCTTTCCTGATATCTTTCTCATCCTGAGAGTGCTAAGTGGCACATGTGGTCCGGTAGTGGATGTTTATGCCTTCTCTTTCACCCCTCACCCCTCCTTACCTTCTGTGCTCTGCAGGGTGTTCCAAGGCAGCCATGTCCACCTTGTATCCATCTCTGGAGGACCTTAAGGTGGACCAAGCCATTCAGGTAAGCCACCAGGCCCATGATGGGGCCTTCAGGATTACCTACAGGGTAACTAAGGGAGGCTCGTCTTAAAATTTGGGAGGTGTTGAGGGCCCCACGCATGCAGGTCACCACTGCAAGGCCTGCTGGGTGGAGCAGGTGCCCAGAGGCCAAGATGATGGAATTACGGCAGGAGTGAAAAAGACCAAACAGCTGAAAATAGGCCTCTCTCATGCCTGCTCTGTCCCAACTGTTCCTCCATTCATGTTTGGGTCGACCCCACACTGTAGGGCAGATTTCCAGAATCAGCCCCTGAGCATGGCGTTTGGCCTGCTCAACCTCTAGAAGCCCCTTCTTTCTTCCATCCCACCTATGATCTCAGTGGGTTTTGAGAATTTGGGACTTTTTGACTGAGAACTTGGTTGGGAGTTCTGGCTGCTTCAGGGAGCAAAGCGGGGCATAACATTTGGTGGGTTGTGGGGTCCTGGGAGAACCTCCCCCAGAAACATGGACATCTGCAGAGGGCACATTTACAGACAACCTCAAAAGTTCATGGACACTCCCCTTGAGCCTACCAGCATACATAATGCCCTGACCCCCAGGCTCCAAGAGTTCCTGGGGGTCCTGGCCACAGCTGACCAGCACCCACCACCCCTCCCCAGGCCCAGGCCAGCACCACACCCAGGATGCCTGCCCTGCCAGTCCAGGAGACAGCTGTCTCCCAGCCTTCAGGTGAGTGAGTGAAGTCGGGGTATTCCTGACTGAGAGTGACCATTTTTGAGTGCTGGACTCTTGCATGCCACTGCGCTGTGTACTTCATGCTCATTTTACTGTCACCAGAACCCTTTTGGGACATGGAGAAAAGTGTGGCTTAGTGAGGACACAAACTTCTCCAATTCGTGGCCACCTTCTATGGTGCCACATGAAGGGGACTAGTATGTTTGTGGTAGCCCCTAGAGTTGTTTGTGGCAGTCTTTATTCAGGGCCTACAGCAACAAACTTGAACTCAGGCTCAAATCTTCCTCTCCTCACCAGGTACACTCCCCCCATTTCTGCCCCCCAGGTGCATTAGGATCAGATGCGGGCCTCCCTCAGCCTGTGGATTTTTTAAGAGCCAGGCCTTACGGCCCCAGCACCAGCCCTGAACTTTGTGTTGGATGTCTGACTGGGCCAAAAAAAAAAGTCAGTTAAGTTGAATACCAAAGTGGTACACGAGGAAATCGGTGTCCCAGGATACTCCTGGAAAAGGCAGACCCTGCTCCTCAGACCTTCTGAGGAGAGGACATCACTAGCGAGTGTCCCTACCTTCCTCTCCTGCAGCAACTGTGTTCCTGGGATATGCTATGTTCTCTGGAATAGACAGCATGTCCAGGTCCTGTTTCTTAATAAAAATGAGCAACTACATGGGAGCCAGGCAGGTTGTGGCTAAGCTCATGCTCTAGAGTAATCTCTTTCTTCTTCCTTCTTCATTTCCCATCAGTTTTGTACCCAAACCTGAAAGAATTGGAAAATTACATGGGTCTTTCCCTCTCCAGCCAGGAAGTCCAACAGAACCTGCCTCAGATTCCAGAAGGTGCCAGTGTAGGTATTCATCCTTTGACTGATATGGACACAAATGTTCCAGCTCTTCTTCTTTCTTGGTCTTGGCATGTAAATAGACTTGAATCTCCTCTTTTCCCAGCATTTCTGTGACTCTGTTTCTTGATGGCACTTTTTATTTTGAGCCTTCATTAAAAGTGCTGTGGGATTTCCTGGTGTTCTGAGGGCCTGAGGGTTGAGGGATACTACTTGCCCTTTGACCTCTGGCTTCAGGCTGCTGATTAAGCCTGCTGGATAAGAAAGGAGGGCATTAAACCCAACCTGAGCCTGAGGCATCTCATGAAGGACTTGAGAGCAGTTGCATGGACAGGCAGAGCTGAGGGGGGCAGGAGCTTGTCACCCAGATCTGGTTCCCAAATTAAATAATATCTCAAGATTCCTGCTCTCCATGGCTTAGGGAGCAACAGAAATCCTGATTTAGAAACAGTCATTCCTGAAAATGTGTTCAATTATAGATTCAGTCCCCACTTGAATCTCTCCCGGTTAGCTCCAGCCTCCCTGCGGCCATTTATCAGTGTCCTTATCTGCCAGCCTTTCCCTGAGCCCGTGAAAATCAATGGTAAAGTGTGACTGGAAATCTCACCAAGGTAGAGGATTTCACAAAGTTAGTAGAAGTGATGATGAGAACTGTCATAACCACACGCAAAGCCACTGATAAATGAGGATCTCACAAAAGAAAGTCAACTAGGATGAGGACATGTGAGACCCTAGGGACATGTGGGACCTGACATGCCTCTAAAATCACCCCTTTGATAGTCATGCTGTGAAGTGCAAACATGAAGCAAAGAAGGTTGTGTTTACATACTTCAATTTTAGTCCATTCATTTAATCCCTCTTTGTTCTAACCTAAATTTTGATACAAATATGACAGCTAAATGCATTTGATATTTACATGTTTTAATTGTTTTTATTTATTCCAACTTTTTATTTTTAAATAATCATAGATTCACAGGAAGTTGCAAAAGTAGTGTAGAGAAGGGTACAGAAGATTGTGTCCTTCACCCAATGGCTACATTTTACATAAGAATTGTACAATATCAAAAGCAGGCATTTTCATTGATACAATGTGGATCTATCATTTTGTGTTGTCTTATCACCTGCATACAGTCATGTAACCAGTGAATCAAGGTACATAGTATTTCATCACCACAACCATCTCTCACCTGCTGCCCCTTGATAACCCTGTCCACCCCTCCCCCAACCCCTAGCAACTCCTCTGTTTTCCATCCCTATAACTTTGTCATTTCAGAATGCCATTTAAATGGAACTCTCTAGTATGTGACCTTTTTGGACAGGCTTTTTTGGACAGCATAATGCCCTGGAGTTCCTTCCAGGGTGTGTGTATCAGCAGTTCATCATCCCTTTTTATTGCTGAGCAGTTCAGTATTCCATGGTATAGATGTGCCATAGTTTGTTTAACCTGTTAAGGGACATTTTAGTTGTTTCTAGTTTGGGGCTATTACAGACTAAGCTATTATGGATGTTTGTGTACAGGTATTTTTACAGACACAGGTTTTCATTTCTTTGGGGTAAATGCTCAAGGAGTACAATTGCTAGGTTGTATGATAAATGAAATTTAAAATTTTTACCTTTTTAAGTCAAGTTTTGAGAATTCTTCATTCTAGAGTCCTTCTTTAGATATGTGATTTGTAAATATTTCCTCCAAGAGTGTAGCTTCTCTTTACATCTTATTAAAATGGTCTCTTGCAGAGCAAATGTTTTAATTTTGATGGGGTCAGATTTATTGATTTTATTTTTCTTTTGTGGGTCATGCTTTTGTGTCCCAAGAAATTTCACCAAGCCCTAGGTTCTAAAGATTTTCTCCTTCATTTTCTTTTAAAACCATTATAGTTTTATGTTTTACATTTAAATTTATGATGAATTTGAGTTAATTTTTGCATAAGATGTGAGGTTTAGGTCAAAATTCATAATTTCACCTTTGGATGTTCACTTGCTTCCACAACATTTATTGAAAAGACTATTCTTTCTCCAATGAACGTTCTTTATACCTTTGTATAAAAGCAGTTGGCCCTACTTATGTGAGGCTATTGCTGGATTCTCTATTCTGCTCCATTGATCCATGTGTCTGTCTGTCTGCCAATACCCTACTATTGATTATTGTAGCTATATAAGTCTTGAAATTTGTTTGAATGTTTCCTCTCACTTTAACTTTTTGTCAGGATAGTTTTAACTATGCTAGTCCCTTTGTCTTTCCATATAAAGTTCAGATTAATCTCGCCTATAACTAGAAAACATCTTGTAGAGATTTTGATAGAAATTGCATTTAATCTGTATATAAATTTGGGGACATTTTATCTATGTTCTTCCAATCTATGAATACAGAACCTCTTCATTTATTTAGATTGTCTTTGATATCTTTTATCAGTGTTTTGTAATTTTCAGCATACAATTTCTATATGTGTTTTGTTAGATTTTTACTTAAGTTGTTTTTTGAGTCATTGTGAACGGTATTATATATTTAATTTGTTTCCACATATCTATTGTTAGTATATAGAAGATATTTGATTTTTGTATATTTACCTTGTATCCTATGACCTTGCTGAACTTACTTATTAGTTCTACGAATTTATTTGTAGATTCCTTGTAATTTTCTAGTATACCATCCTGTCACTGGCAAATAGGGGCCATTTTATTTCTTCTTTTAAAATATGTGTGTATTTTATCTCCTTTTCTTGCCTTATTGCTTTGGCTAGTTCTTCCAGTACTATGTTTAATACTAGTGGTGAGTGTGCACATCTTGCCTTGTTCTGGCTCTTAGGGAGAAAGCATTTATACTTCTAGCTTAATTTTCTTTCAAGACAAACATCAAACCGAGCCCCCTTTTACCCATTGTTCACTATTGCTGTGAAACCTATCTTTTATTTTTAAGTGAATTTTAAAAGAGTCTTTTTCTGATACCAATTTGTCTTGGAAAATTGAGGGCTTCTTTTCCGTATACTACTCTTTCCCCATTTTCAAGGTTTTCAGGGGCCTGGACTCGGATGCCCCCTAGTGGTGACAAGGAGCCATGTTCCCTCTTGGCCCCAGCAGAGAAGTGTGTGTTCTGGGGGTGGAGTGGGCCCCAGGGACCATTCTATCCTTCTTTCTCTATCCTTGAGGGGCCCCAGGGGCCAGCTTACCCCCTCCCTCCTCCTCTGGTATCTGCAGACGGCAGTCTCGGGCCCCTCGCCAGGCCAGATGGTAGCACCTGTGTCCCAGAACAGCCTGGGTGCGCGGCGTGCAGAGATCAAGCCAGGGGTGCGTGAGATCCACCTGTGCAAGGATGAGCGTGGCAAGACGGGGCTGCGGCTGCGGGCCATCGACAAGGTGGGGCTAAGGGCCGGGCAAAAGAGGAGGGGCCTCTCGGAGGGTGACGTGTGTACTGGAAGCACCTGTCGGTCCTGTCCGCAGTCCTACGCCCCCGGAATCCCGCCGCTCTGAGTGCCTTCTAGGCTTTGGCTGCACCATGGGGTGGCGTGGGCGGGGGGTTGTCCACAGTGAGGAATGCGTGGAGCCAGCTGGGAGCGAAGTCCACCTAACCCCCAACCCTAGGCTCTTCCTCTCTACCCCCTCTCCAAGACCATGGGGTTGGCGCTGGCTCTGTGTTGCTGCAGGGACCTGACACCTGCCCCTCCATGGGCTCCTGTAGCTCAGAGCCTCCCTTCCCCCTGTCGTCCAAGTCACAGGAATCTGGCTTCCAGGCTGCTGTCTGTAGACAGTGGAAGCTAGGGCCTCGAAGCCACTGTGAGAGGCCTGTGTGGTCCAGGGGTTGGGGGTATAGGCTCCAGCCAGGATTGAAATTCTGACTCAGTTGCTCCCCAGCATTGTGGCCTGGAGTGTTTTCCTCCCAGAGAAATGGGGTAACCCTTGTGCCTGCTGGGAGAGCTGCAGTCCCAGTACCCTGTAGGACCCGGGAGGACCGGGAGGAACACAAACAGCTGGGAGGAGGGCCCTGGGCTTAGGGTGAGGGGAACTGACTGGGGCCCTGCTTTTCCCAGGGGCTCTTCGTACAGTTGGTCCAGGCCAATACCCCTGCGTCCCTCGTGGGGCTGCGCTTTGGGGACCAGATCCTGCAGATCAATGGGCGTGACTGTGCTGGGTGGAGCACAGACAAAGCCCACCGGGTGGTGAAGAGGGCATCGGCGGAGAAGATAATCATGGTGGTTCGGGACAGGTGAGTAGCCAGCCCCAGGAGCCTTCCTGTCCACCCCCAGCCAAGTCTTGGGGCCAGCTAACTGTCTCTTCCTCTCAGGCCATTCCAGCGGACTGTCACCATGCACAAGGACAGCAAGGGCCACATTGGCTTCATCATCAAGAAGGGGAAGGTGGTCTCTGTGGTCAAAGGGAGTTCTGCGGCCCGCAATGGGCTCATCACCAACCACTACTTGTGTGAAGTGAATGGGCAGAATGTCATTGGGCTGAAGGTAGGCGGCGGCCAGCTCTGCCTTGGAACTTTAGGAGTAGGCAGCTGCTGGGTGAGGGGAGGGTCTGCCCCCGTCTGAGCCTCAGTTTCCTCATCCTAAGGTTGCTGCAAGGATTCAAAAGACAAGGTACATGGAGCTCTGAGCACAGTGCCATGCACATAGTAAGTGCTCAATAAATATCATCTATTGATACTAACGCATCGTGGCCAGAGGTGTGACAACATGTGTGAGGATGCAGGTGCCCAGGTAGCTACTGGCTGTATGGACACCTCCCTATTCTGGGCGGCACTTCTGTCTGCATCCTGGATCCCATTCAGTAATAGGAATATTTTAGAAAATTACTATTCAGAAATCCATTTCTGGCCTATGTTCATTTTTTGAGGGCATGTGTAGCAAGTTCACCTTTGAAAAACAAGAGGGAGCAAGTGGTCTAGAGTTAGTACTATGGACATGGATTGAGGGGTGGGTACCTAGGGAATGAATCATGGAGGATGAAGAATCATGTGGCTTTTGGTCCCTGAACAGTGAAAGTGGTTTTATCCTGAGTTGATGCCACCTGGACTGAGAGTGGCTCTCAATCCCAGTTGTGATTTAGAGTGAGGGTTCTCATCCTGTAGCCAGGGCTTTGGTCTCACGTGGCAGGGCTCCCCCTGCAGAAGTGGCCTGGGTGGTGGCACTCACTCCATAGCTGGTGCAGTCTTTTAAGCCAGTTCTCCACCCCTCACAGGGGCCATCACCAAGCCATCCCTGCTACATATCTGCTTCCCTGTGCTTGACAGCCTCCCCTACCCTCCCTGAAGGCTTGTTCTGGTGGCTCCTGAGCATTGTGATCAGGAGGTTCTTCCTAATACCTGTCTAAGGTCCCTCCTGCTGCATCCCTCCCACCCCCTCAGGAATCAGTCATGACAGCCCAAAGGGAACACACTATACCTAGAAAGTTGAGTACATGAATACCATTTGAGTAGCTGGCTCTTTCAGATATTAGTGAATTCACTCTTTCAAAGCATCACTGTTCTTTAACTGTTCTCGAGAGCAGTCATTCTATATGTGGTTCAGACCCTTTCATCCTCCCTAAGGGCTCCAGGCTTCATTATGGACTTACCAGTTATCCTGTCAAAGCACAGTGTTGTGAGGCTCTTAGGAGTGGGCTTGTCCCTTTTCTGAATGGTTCCTGATAGCTATGCTTCTTGAGATTATTTATCTTTTCAAAGTTTTTCTATTTTCATCCTGCAGCCATCACTAGTCCTATCTAGCACTTCTCCCATTTATCTGAGAACAATTAAGAAAACAAAAAGCAAGTTAGAAATATGAGTAAAGTCAGGGCCACCTGTCTCTGAGTAAAGGCCAGAGGCTCTTTTGTTGCCATAGCTTTAGCTTTTGGACTGTTTGACACACTTCGCATAGACTTATCATTTCTCCCCATAATCTCAATGGCTTCTGCACGTCTTGCTCTTTTTACTCCCCAGCAAAATGTAAGAGGGAGATGTCCCATGTGGGCTCAGCTCAGGCTGGCTGGCCAACAGGAGCCCAGCAGGTGGTGGGTACACCTGATGTCCCCCACTGCACTGTCATTCTCTTCCTGCTTTGGGGCCAGGACCTGAGTGTAACTGGGGCCAGGGAGATGGGATAGAACATGTGGGCTTGGTGACACTCTAGGGCTCTGTGGAGAAAGGAAGGGGAATAGTGTGAGTGAGGCCCTCGAAGTGAGATGGGGGGCAGCATGCTCATTTTACCAAGGAGATCCTCAGAAACCACATTCTTGCTCAAGCAAGGACTCACCAGGGTATCTACTGGGGACCCTCACTTGAGGGGCAGCCCTGTCTCTGTAGTCAGGTGTTAGCAGCATCCTCTAGCAGGGGCCATGCTGACCCCTCCGCAGAGGTCCCCCACAATACGATATAAAGAAAACAGGCTTGTTTGCCTCCTCTCCTCTCCAGGACAAAGAGGTCACAGAGATTCTGGCCAAGGCTGGGAATGTTGTCACCCTGACCATCATCCCCACTGTGATCTTCGAGCACATGGTCAAAAAGTAAGGCTGCTCCCTTCCTTCCTGCCTGCTTACCTCCTACCTCTTCGCTGTCCCAGGTCCTCAAGGCTTATGCAGGGCACAGCCTGGCCTGCCCTTCCCTCCCCCGCAACCCCCTTCAAGGTGGCTGGTGGCTTCTGATGATTTGAAAGTCTTAGAAATAAATGTAAAGGCCCACATGGGATGCACAGGCTGCAGACGGGTGGGGGTGGTGTGGAGGCATTGCCAGCTTTGGCCACTGTCATCGTTACTGTATATAGGTTGTCTCCGACCCTGCTCCACCACACCATGGACCACTCTGTCCCAGATGTCTGAAGCCACAGGAGGGCAGCTCAGCCTTCCCGCCCTCCTTCAGGAAAGGAAGACTCTTCAAAGATGACGGGTGACAGAGGCCTGCTGCCTGGGGCCAGGGATGTCTTGACGGGAGCGTGTTCCAGGTGGGGTGACATCAGACCATGTCTGTCATTTATAACACAGGCCTCCTTGATGCCTCAGATTCTTAACTGGACTAAGGCAGGGGCAAGGCCCACAGGCAGCTGATTCTCTGCGCTGGGTTAAATGCTGGACATGTAGGCAGGCTGGCTAAACACTTCCTGAGGTTGCAGCTGGGTCCCTTTTTAAGATTTTTTGTCCTTACCAGAAAAACAGTTATGTTTTGAAAGAACGAAAATAACCTTTGCAAGAATTTTTTTTTCCTTTACTTGATCTTTGTCACAAACTGTATATAGTTGTAACCCTTCACTGTCTTTTGAATACAGATTTGATTTTAAATAAAATTCCTTCCTCAAAAGTAATTGAAAACTCCAGAATTTCAATCTCATGACATGCCAGGGCTGGTTTTTTATTAAGCAGTCATGAGACCAAGGCCTTTTCTACACACTGCCTCCGAGAGCAGTGATTTGGCTCTGCCACTGTCACATGCTGCCTGCCAGTCGGAGGCAGGAATGACTAGAGTGGGAACCTGCGTGAGACTCTGGAAGAGGGGCACTGGCTTTGGAGCATCCCTGCTCAGTGGCCTTGGACTGTTTCTGCATGTGCAGAATAGGCGTGGGAACTACCACAGGGGTGCTGGAGAGGAGGGAGTGCCACAGGGTCTAACACTCAGGGGGACCAAGGGAGGTGCCTCTAGATCCTTTCTCTGACTTCCAGGAGGGGCGTGGGTCCCAGCTGCCCACAGAGGCTACAGGGCAGAGCTGAACCAGCATGCAGTCATCCCATTCCCTTGACCTTGGAAAGGATCTCTGCTACTCAGCTTTCTCCAGAGTGCACGTTATTCCTCCCATGCAGGCAGGGACAGTTTGAGCTCTTTTCACCCCATCTCCCCCACCCTCACCCCCTAAGAGGATATAAAGAAAACAGGCTTAGGGTCTCGTGTGTTTTCATGCTTTAATTCAGAGCTGTCTGCTGCGGGTACAACTCTGTCTGAACAAAAGGATAAAGGAGACAAAAGTGAAGACACCTCCCACCTCCCTCCTTCCCGGATCCCCTAGATTCTGTCAAGGGGATGGCCGAATTTAAGAGTGCACAGTGACTTGTTTGCACTGTGCCTCTAGGTCGAAGAGGGGATCTGAGTTCACTGGGCAGAGGCCCCTTGGTAGACCTTTGCCCCAGAACCTTGTCATTTGCCCACCCCTCCCCAAGGCGCTATCAGATACACCTGTGCTAGTGGTGACTGGGAAGGGTGTTCAATGAAAAGCTAAGTTATCCCCTTGGGAGATATTCTGTAAACTCCGCTTGAGGCCAGCTCTGTGTGCAGAGTCCTGGCCCCTGACTCTGTTTCCTACCTGAGCCAGGATCGGAGGAGCAGCAGGGCCACTCTGGCCTGGCCCCACAACTGAGAAGCCACATTTGGCTGCTGGGCTCCAAGGGACCAGCAGTTCCAGAAGGTGGTTCCTGGGAACACTGTCCCTTAGAATCTAATCAGCTCCAGCCAGAGGCTGGGGAGAGGAGAGCCCCCTAAGATTTCTGCTCCAGAAGCTGAGGGCAGGAGGGAAAGTTCACAGCCCAACAGGAGGTATTAAGCAGGTATTTGGAGGATGAGCACTCAACAGCCCCAGCCCCTGGCCTTGCCCTCCAGCCCCACATTCTGTGCCCTGCATAGTCAGGGGGCACAGGCCACTGTGCCTCCACCACCTGGAGCTGCACAGGCAGCGCTGCACCTTTTGCATAGATGTGGACACTGAGCACACACACCACACACACACACACACACACACACACACACACACACACACACACACGGGCCCCATGGGACCACAGACCGACATGGTCCCAGGGTCTGTCCCAGGGCTGGCCAGTGAGCCGCCCTCCACTGACATGAAGAAAAGCCTGTTGAAGGTTCTGCCAGATGCCCCCAAAGAGAGGACCTTCAACACTGTGGGCGAGGCGGGCAGGGCTCCGGCCAGAGCAGGCACCGAGGGCGGCGGCCGGCCCCACTCACCTCATCCAGAGGCCCCGGATCTCCTCCAGCAGCAGGGACAGTGTGGACTATGGTCCCAGCACTGACCACATCCACCGAAACACAAGACACAATAGGAAGGCCACAGACAGCAAATCACAGACAGGAGCAGAGGGGCTATGCAGCTCCACTAAATTCCAGTGGTGAAAAATATATAGATTTTATGTTGTCAGATAGAGTCATTTATTTTCTCAGCAAAGCTTTGACTATTTCTAAGGAAACTCTATGCAGCGCTGTGAGTACACGGCACAGAAGGCTGGGTCCATGGCCAGTCCCGGCTTGGCTTTGGATTGGGTTCGTCCACTGCCCCTCCATGTCACGACCCCAGTGTCCTAAGGTAGCCCCGGCCAGGCCCCAGGAGTTAGGGTTTGGGTCGGCTGGAGTGGGGCGTGCTCCACGAAGGATGGCTGGTCTGAGGCCCTGACTGAGGTTGGGGAGCTTTGGAGGCACAAAGCGCGGCAGGGGGAACTGTCGCCCCCATGGCTGGGCTGGCCACCCACTCTCAATGCATGCAGGTGCCCCCAGCCTCGAGTAGAGGGCACAGAGGGGAAGGGCGGAGCCTACAAGTCAGGTGATGGCTGTCAGAGCAGCAGAGGTGGGCAAGCAACCTTGGCAGAGAACCAGAGTGTCCTTTAGGCCAGAGGGGTGAGTAGAACACAGAGTCCCACCAATTCCCCTAAATGGGGGGCCCAACTCTGAATTGGGGGTGGGACCAGATGAGTGTATGCCCTGCAGGCAAGAAGGAGCAGGTTTGCTTTGTAAAATAATAATGGTAATAAAAATGTTAGCAGCTTTCCTGGAGGCCCAGATGTGGTCCCAGGGAAGAAATGGGAACAGAGAACCTTCCCAGGCCAACTGGGCTGGGGCTGGGGCTGGGGCTGGGGGTGGGGCTGGGGCTGGGAGCAGGAAGGCTGCAGGGCTCCCACTGGCCCTGCCCAGCCTTCATGCAGCAAACATCCCAAGGTATCCTGCTTTGGTCTGATGACAACATGGCTTCAGTACCCCGTCTTGTTATTCCTCCTGCTGGAATCCCCCACCAGGCAGATAGGTTTAAAATTCAGGAACCCTCACCCTAGAAAGCAAGCAGTCACTTCACAGGAGATCCTGGGATACATGAGAACCAAGCCCCGAAGTGTACAAAGTGCAAAAGGGTCGTTGGACTGAGGTCCCCAGGGAAACTCAGAGTGAGCTCCAGGAGCTATCACAGCTTCTGGCTTTTCACACCTGCTGAGGACTGCTGAGTCCAGCCCTGCCTCCCAGGGCCTCATCTCAGAAGGCTGCAGGAACGCCCTGAGCTGGCAGTCCCTGCCTCCTCTCCTTGTGCTGGCTGACTCTCTGGAGGGGAGCATTCCTATTCTTGCAATGAGTCCGTTTGGCTTAGCTCTCACTGGAAGAATTATCTGACACACCCAGAAGCGCCAGGAGGAAAATGGACCGTGGGGAAGGTCCAGGATGAACAGACAGATACAGAACCCACACTACCCTCTGCTACCTCTTGCCCATCATCGCCTTTCTTCCAGCCCGTGACCTTGACTATGCTCCTGAATCCCAAAGCGGGCAACAGCCTGAGGAAGCTGGAGCTCCAGCCCTGGCCCAGTGGTTCCAGACCCTGCTTGGAGTTCTGGGTCAGGTGCCTGTACTTTGGGCCAAGCTGCCTCCATGTGAGGAGATAATACTGACCCAGAAGCTGGGCTGAGAGCAAGGGGTGGCTTGGGAGAGAAGGCATGGAGTGAACAGGGAATCGGAAAGGGCATAGAGGGATGTGGAGTAAGGAGGCTACAGTAGGCAACTCGGGCCCAGCCTCCTCACATCAATACACCAGAGACTTCCTGAGCAGGGGCTGCCCTTGTGAAGGGCCAGGTGGATGGGGACTGGGGTGAGGACCTTGCCGCCTTCCTTCTCTACAGTCTGCCCAACCAGTGCTCCTCCCTGCCCTTGGTCTCTCTTCCCTCCTCTCCTATCCAAGCTTTGAGATGCCTTTTCTCAACCCCAACTCCCAGCTCCTTGACACTGAACATTCTGAAAAAAACCACTTCCAAACCTAAAACTAAATAAATAAGGTGATGCTCCACGAGCGGGAGGACGGCACCCCTACAATTGGTGGTCAGGCTGCCGAGCCACTGGCAGGGAAGGAAGGGCCTCCTCAGAGCTGGGAGCCACCGCCGGCCGCACTCGGGCCCTGCTGGCTCAGTGAGCGGCAGCTGATTCTGCGGATGGAGTGCAAGGCCACGGTGCAGCAGCCCCGCAGCAGGGAGCTGATGTTGTAGATGGGCTGGCCCTGGCGCCGCTGCGAGCGGCAGAGCCAGGCCACCGTGGGCACGGCCGGCACCACCACAGCCAGCAGATCCACAATATAGTGGCGGCTCCAGTAGCTCTTGGGCTCCTTCTCGGCAGCAGCTGCCTCCTCCTCCTCTTCCATAGGGCATGCCACACTCACCGATGGGTTGGGGTTGGCACCAGGCTGATATGGGGTAGGCCCACAGGTGATAGGCTCTGGGACCGCAAGCTCATCACCCACTGTCACCACCACTGCCGAGTTGGGGTCTCTGGGCCCTGTGGGGTGGGGATCCAGCTCCGGACACCTGTCTGCTGACTCAGAGCCTGTCCCACAGACCTGGGCCTTGGTCACCTTCTCTAGGATGGTGTCCAGGTCAGGCTGGTATTGCACTAAGTCTGTCTGGATGGCACGCTCCTGCATGCAGCTGGCCTGCACGCCAGCTTCCATGCCACATAGCAGCTTCTCGTAGGTGTTGCTGGCAGGGAAGCGGGGACCCAGGCTGAAGGAGCTGTGCAGCGAGGCCTCCTCAGGGCCACAGTCCACCCCCGATGACAGCAGGCTGCTGGCCTCCAGCGCATCCGTCCGGCTCATTGTGTCATCATTTGCCACGAAGCCACTATCAACCCCATCCTCAGCAGAGGAGGCAGGATGGTCCCCAGGGGGGTGGTCACCACAGACAGCTGGGTCACTCAGCTTGGTATAGGTGGAGCTTCGGGTGAGGGAGCGGGCGGGAGACCCGCCAGCTGACTCCCCAGTGCCATCTTCCTTGGCTGTGCCATTCTGGGCCACTTCCATGCTGTGTAGCAGTGTCTCCAGCTTCTTGTTCTGGATGTTGATGTCCACAAAGTACTTCTGCAGCCCTTTGTCCTTGTCAATCAGGTTGTTTTTGACAGTGTCGATTACCTGCTTGAGTTGCTTAATCTCCTTGCGGGCCTCCTTCAAGGCCAGCTGGGCCTCCACACGGTGACACTCCTCCTCGATCCAGTCCTCCTGCATGCGTGACAGCTGTGTCTTAAGGTCATCAATCTCTGTGTCCCTGTAAGCAGATGAGACATACATGCTCATTCCTGACCTGTCACCACCACCAAGGACGGGCAGGGAGGGGGCTGTCACCAAGGTCAGAGGGTCTGTACTGGTGTCACTCAGAGCTAAAAACAAAAGTAGCAAGTCAATGTCTCCTTCTTTCTCCTTTTTATTCCACAGGGGGAGTGAGACAGGGTTGGTTGGAGCAGAGCCAAGGTTGGAGCAGGGCCAGGGTGTGAATTGAGGAGAGGCCTCCTCCTTGGTGAGGGCAGAAGAAATGGTGACAGGAGACACCACAGCTTTCCCACCCCTACAGGCTTAAATGCAGATGACTGTCCACATTTAGATCCATTAACTAAGAAGAGACTAGATAGTAAAACTTTTCAATTTTAAAATGCCACTACTATATAAACCTAATACATCTATATTAAAAATGACATAAAACATAAAAATGAAACCTAAAATCTCTGCTCTACAGAAAGGGATGTGGCCTCCTACTTAAGCCACTTGTAGAAATGTTAAATGGAAGGATTTTTGGCCAGAGACCTTGGGGAGAGGGAGGTGGATCACTTTGTTTTTATGAGAGAAATTATCACCTTCTGTGTTTCAGGGGGAAGCTGATAATTTTACATCTTCCCTCAAGTGGAGGGAGAAGTAGTGGATGAATCAGAGGAGAATGATAAAAACAGGGTGGCCCTCTTTTATCCAGTGTAGACATTTCTTTTTTGTAGATGCCATAAAGAAGAAAGCCAAAAAGATGGATGAAAAAGGCACAGAGCTACTCCTGAAAGAAGAGGTAAGCACCAGGCAAACCAGACAGCTGGCAAACTCTTGTCCAGAAACTCTTGGGCTTTTTAAATCCCTGAGTCACAGGTGATTCCAGGGGGTGCAGGGGAGGAAAGCGAGTTAGAAAAAGATGCCACAAATCCAGAGATAAAACCAGGGAGAGACTGGACTGGACAGACTAAAAGTGGCGAGGAAAATCATGCATAAGCCCAGAAATACCACGCTGGGTGTCCCTCCTCTAGTGCATCTCTTAGTGAGATGGCCCACACACAGCCGCTCAGGCCTAACCCTGCATTTTTGTAAATTAAATCCACAAATGGCATGACATTATTTCATTACTTCAGGGTTTATGAGCCTAGCAGAGTGATGGTCCCAGGTCAAGCACCGCACATTTTTCAAAGTCAGATTAGAAATTCAGTTCAGAAAATGGGCTCAGGAATCTCATGCTGCAATATGCTGAAGGGCCCGGGCTGGGGATCTGCAGTGGCCATGAAGGTCAGCAATGACATCATCTAGAAGAAGGTGGACCATTCAACAAGACACAACTTGGTGGTGGCAGTGGGATGGCAGCAGAAACGGAGCTGCTCAGAGGGGCAGCAACAGCCATGCTAACAGGTATGGGGGTACTTGCTCTTCACTCCTCTCACCTCAGGGTGGGGGCTCACTCTAGGTGACCCTCCTCACTGACAACAAGCCCTGAGAGGAAGAGTGAATTTGGAAGAAAGAACTGGACATACTCGGCTCAGTAGGTCCCTGCCCTCGCTCCTTGGAGCTGGCAGGACCCCAGGGAGTTAATGGCTCACAGCCCTGCCTAGGACATTGTATTTATACTGGATCTTGAAGAATGAGTTTGCAAGGAAGCAAGCTGGGGAAAGGGCATTGCAGGGAGTAGGGACACAGCATATGAAAGCACGGAGTACAAAAGAATTTCTAGCAGATAGGCTATTAGGAGAATGGCAGGTATCAAACTGAATAGAGTATGTGTGAAGACTGACCATATAGCAAGTAAAGAACTGCCACAGGTTCCTGCAAAGGTAGCAGGCAGAGTGGCTAAGGATTTGAGGTGTAGGCATGCCCACAACAGGGCATTCTGCCCAAACCACACAGGGCAGATGGCCCGCTCTGAGCTGCAGGGAGATGGGCCGTCTGCTTCCCGAGGACACTAGTGCAAACAGCCATGCCATCCCGGGCATCACTGAGAAGATGAAGGGAAATAAAAATAGAAACCCTAGCTCTACAAACAAGGAGAGCCACAGAATGCCACCTGTAACCCTCCACAGTTCAAACCCACAGCAAATCCATACTGGATTGGCAGAGCTCTGGCCATGTAGATCATATGCTTCCATTTATCTGCAATGTCTGAAATAGACAAATCCGTCAAGGCAGATCTATGGCTGCCAGGGACCACGGTGGCTGGGGAGAAATGGGGCATGATTGCTCCTGCAAGTGGGGTTTCTTTTTGGGGTGATGACATGTTCTAGGATTAGATACTGATGATGGTTGCACAGTTCTGTGACTATAATAAAACCATCAAATTGTATAGTATGTGAGTTACTTCTCAATAAAATTGTTTTATATATAAAAAAAGATAAAGGAAGATGTGGTCACGGTGACCTGCCCTGACCTCCGGGGCCCACACACCACCTCTTCTCGCTCACAGTCTGCTGAACAGACACAATCTGGAGAAGATGGTTAAGATGACATAGAGGTCAAAGGGCATCCCTGAAGTTTCCATCATAAAGAGGACACCGCCAGCCTGGGGAGAGCTCAGTGAAAGGTTTCTCCTAATCACACATCATCTATGAGCAGATGAGAAGGAAGGCTTCTGGGGCCTGGAATGGTGGGCCAAGAGCCCCCTGGTGACTTGCTGGGGAAGCCAGGAAGAGTGCTCTGTGCTCCAACTCCCCAGGTGGAATGAAGCAGGGATTAGAGGCCGCAGGGGCTGCCAGGCTAACACTGGGAAAGCACTGCTCTGGGTGGGAAGTCCAACAAGCTCTTATGGGGGAAACTGCTCCTGGCCTGGTCTCAAGCAGCCACCTGAAGTAGTCAAAGAGAGCAGCTGAGGTGGAGACGACAGCAGGTGAGGGCTCTGGAAATAAACTCCAACAGGACTTTGCTAGGAAAGGAGCTCCCGAGATGCCCCAGGGCCCTGGTTCCTCAGAGTGAGGAGCTGGTGGCATGCCCCTAGGGCTGCCCAGGGTGTCCCTGGCCCCCGCTCACCGGTCCTGGAGCCGGTCCTGTGTATCCTTCAGCCGGGCCTTCAGGTGCCGGATGCATACCTCCTTCTGCTGCAGTGGGGTCAGGTACTGCTCAGGGGTAGGTGGCTTGATGCCATGGTTGTCACTGCACAGTGTGTACTTCATGGAGCGCCTGCAAGGGGATGCTTGTCAGCAGGAGGGGACAGAGAGGACAGCAAGGCACAGGTGCCGTGCCTCTAGGGAGCAAGGCGACACCAGCCTCAGCATCCTGGTCCCACTGGCACCAGAGGGCTCCAGGCCAGGCCTCCCATCAAGTATCAGGACTTGTGTGGGCCCTTCTGGAAGGTGAGTTTCACTAGAGCTCTTCTAAGCAAAGACCATGGAGTGAGGATAGGGAGTTCAGGGCTCCTCTAGTTGCGGGTGGGGAGATACCACAGAGCATGTGCACAAGCCTGGCACCATGCCAGGCACTCTACCGATGCCACCTCCATCAATCCAGCCCCAGTGGTACACCCGAGAGAATGCTCAGATGCCCAGTCTCCCAACCCAGAAAACTGAGTTTGGGGCTGGAGGCTGGGGTGGGAGGGCCTCTTCTTCCCTGTAATCTGCATGCATGTAGACCAATTCCCGGTCCATCTGTGCTTACACGCCCACATATTTGAATACACACCCATGCCCATGCATCCACAGCATCTCACTGTGACCCTTATGGACACTCACATGTACTAGCACCCCTGCCTATGCATGTGTTCAAATGCATTCAGACCCTTTGCTCTGGGGCACATGTGAATACATGTGTAAACACTGCCTGCTCTGGGCATCAACTGTAGCAGTTGTATCCTGAGGTGGCAGCATGCTGCATATGCTCTGCTCCCCAGCACTGGGTGGCATATACGTGTGTGTGCAGTGAGCATGTCCTGGTTCCACCAGTGCAGAGGAGGAGAAATTCCTACCCAGTGGAGGAAGGAGGGCCCAGGCTTTCACCTGGGGAAGAAGGGCACCCCAATTCCACCAACTGACCACGACCTGGCCTCCTTGACTCCCAGCTTTCTGCCTGTTGGTTGTTCTTTTCATAAAGAAATCCCCTTAGATCTTGGCTTAGAAACCTGGCATGTTCTCTCACATGACTTGGCAGAGGCCTTGCTGCCATTTAACTCTGCTCCTTCAGGGGACGGGGACTCCCAGATCAAGGAAAGGGCAATGACATATTATGTCCCTGGAAAAGATAGGTTCAGATGAGGCCCATTGCTGCAGCAGCCAAGTTGGAGGCAGTTTTAAAAGGTTTGTGGAAGCTGTGTAATGTGTACTGGGGGAAAAGTATTTGTAAAGAAAGTGGCAGTAGAAATGAGGGGAAAGAAATGATTCTCTAATATATATTCACCTCATGGTCCCTAGGTTTAACTCCAGTCAAGTCACACAGATGCCTGTTTTCTACATAGCAAGGGGCAGAGGGGTGATGTGGGGTAGGAGCTTGGGGGTTCCCCCTCTGGGGGGGGGCTCTAATAAATTTCTTTCCAAAAGAGAAGCAAACCAGCAAGAGCCATGGACCTCAGATGGCCTGAAGCCCCATGGCTAGTCCTATACACATCCTGGTACTCTGCAAGGACTTCGGCTAGAGGGGCACAGATTCACAGTGAGTAAAAAGAGCTCTTCTCCCCATGCCCAAGGGTGGAGGAACCAGGATTAGTTAAATCAGGAAGAGGTGAGGATTGAAGAAGAAGTAACTATTTTAACTTTTCCCATTTGCTTTCATGAGTCTTCTTCCCCAATATGACATTTAACACTCATACATTTTCAGTCACGAGCTCTATATTTGCGGGGAGGGGGGGAATATATATATATTCTTCATATATATATATGAAGAAAAATATACTATAATGCATGTCTCTCAGCTATTCAAGCCTTGGAATGTCTGGCTATTTTCAGTGAGGCCACAGCCAAGGAGCCACTGCTTATCCAGCAGCAGCAGTAGCTCCCATGGTGGGCAGGAAGCCCCTTCCACAGAAGCAGCTGTCAGCCTCAGGGCTGGGACTGCCCCCACAGGCTGTAGTTATGACATGCATTACAAAAATCTGCTGCTAAGGAAAAAGTCTTAAAGTTGCCCATCACACACTTTTCAAAATGTAAGTTAACAAATCGATCTCATTCAGGTCCTGGGATGGGGTTACAGACAGGATGCTGGGGCATAGATCCTGCACACACGTGTCACCCATCACGTGTGTCATGGTGGAAAACTCTGAGAACTGTTACCTCAGCAGGATCCAAGCAATCACTTCACATAAATGACATGCTCTCCACTGGAGGGCGTGAAGCCTTCTCAGGAAGTGCTCTGGCCACGGGAACAATGCGCCAGAGTCTCCTGGCCTTTTCTTGCCCACAACTCTCAAGTTGGACCAAAGTCCTAATGATGGCAGTTACCAGTTATGGGCTACCTACAGATATTGACCCACTGGAGCCTCCGGGTTGTCAGCTCCATTTTACAGATAAGGGAATGGAGACTCGGAGACAGGAAACAACAGAATCCCAAGCCCACACTCTACCTGTATTTCAAAGCTGGGGCAACAGGAAGGCAAGATCTACAGTTCTAACTTCCTGGTCTTCAAGGACTCACAGCTCTCCTGTACTTCTTTCTCACCCTGTCTTGCTTTTTGAGCCTAGGTCCACCTTACTGAGAGTACAACTTAGCATGTGCTGCATTTGTAACACATTTTGCTTTCCAAACCAAGTCCGCTGCTGCCACCTTTGAAGTGTCCCCCTGAGACAAGGAAGATGGCAGACACTGGAGGTGCCTTCCAGTATCCATTCTTGCCTTTTACCCAACAGAACTCTAATTTTGTCTATGGTTACATCGCACCAGGGAGAACACTAACACTCTCTGTACTACCTGGTTTTATAGCCAGAGTCGGTCACATCACCCAGTTCCAGCCAGCAAGGTGTAGACAGAATTTCCTGGGGAAAGTGTCTCTTGTCAGAAACATGAGCCCGGGGTCTGGGGTCTGGGAGGCTTTGAGCTTTTTACCTTTTTCCTTCCTGGATTTCAACCTGATGCTTGGAGGCATAGGAGCCATCTTGTAATGACAAGGACAAAAGCTTTCACCAAGAATGGACAGGAAGACAGAAGACAGGGTCCCTGACACTTTAAGAGCTGCCTGTCTCTGTCCTTTGTTCTGAAAGCATCATCTCTAGATTGTCGATGGCACTGTCTTTGGTTATAAGCAGCTGGATATTATCACATCTGTCTTACAGATAGGGACTGAGGCTCAGAGAGAAGTGGCCTGCTCAAGGTTACATAGCCAGTGAGTGTTGGGAATGGTTAGAATACGCACCTTCCCCTCTTCCCAGGACACCCAGGCTCCCAGACAGCTGGGCCAGGCCAGGCTGGGGGCGGGCAGGGGCCAGTTACCTGGGCGTGGGGCTGCTGTCACTGCCCTTGCAGGAGCCTGAGTTGCTGCTGCTGCTGAGAGAAGAGGTGCCGTAGGCATCCCGCATGCTCACGGGTGGAGAGGTGCGCCTGGAGGCAGGAAGAAGAGGCAGGTGCTCGCTCTGGCTTGTGGGCAGCTGCGGACACTGGGCAAACACCGCCAGGCCGCTGCGGCCCAAAGGGCCCCCACTTCAAGGTCACCGCCGGGAGAGAAGCAGAAAGGAGAGAGGGATGCACAGACAGGGGTGACAGAATAGACAGTGCAAATCAAGATGGAAAACTAGGAGGACAACAGTTCTCCTGGCTTCCCAGGACAAGGATGGAGCTTGGGCAGGGCTGCAGGCCAGGGGTGGAGCCCCGTCTGCCCCTACCAGGTGCCTCAACTTTCAGGGTCCCCCGAGACCAGAGGAGGAGGTCTCTGGGTGGGCTGAGACAGAGGTGGAGGAGAATGGAGCAGGCAGGAGTAGGGACAGGAGGAGAAGCACACAGGGGCGGAAACCAAGGGAAGCGAGTGAGCCTGAGTGCAAGACTGTGTGACATCCCTCCAGTAACACTGATGATGGCAGCAACACCCTGGTTTAGGTCTTCAGAGAACTGTATATCACCGTGTCATTTGAGCCCTTAAATAGTTCCAGGAGGAGGCGAGTGTTAGCAAGCCCATTGTAAAGGTGGGAAAACTAGGGAAATGACTTGCTCAAAGACATACTGCCAGTTGGTGGCAGAGTGGGAACAGAGACCCTTCCTCTTCCTCCTCTCTGAGGCTCAGGCTCTGGGCAAGGGGGAGACTCACCTTCGGGATCCAGCAGAGGCCCGTCTACTGCCCGGCAGGGACATGGCCATGAGGCTGCGGGTCCGGGTGAGAGGTGGGATGGGTGGTGTCCCCGGGGCTGAGGAGAGAGGGCGCGTTGGGGGGGCCGCGGGGACGGCCGGGCCAGGCCACGTCATCCTCTCACTGGGGCCGCTGCCCAGCATGGCTTCTCCTCTCCCCCTTCAGCAGGACACCCAGGGCTGAGTGAGGTCCTGGTAGGCCAGGCTCTGGCCACAGCTGCCTCCACCAACAAATTTAGCAGGCTCCTGATACCCAACTTAAAATAATCAGCAAAGCCTCAGGGAAGCCAGAAATTATCAGTCCAACCCTGTGTTCTCCAGATGAGCGAATGTGCCCCGCAGAAAGTGCAGGCCTCGCCCAAGTCACAGAAGCATCGAGGCAGGGTCTCGTGACTCTACAAGCCAGGTCCCCCGATCCCTGACACTTGGACCCCCGCCCTTGTGTTGGTCAATCTTCCCTCCTCGGTGGGGGCTGCAGGCTGGAGGACTCCTGGAGCAGGACCAGAAACCCCAAATTATGCTGGGCTAGTCTTGACGTCACTTCCCAGAGTGCCTGTTGGCACGTGGCTCAGGGCTTCTCGTCTATAGGGGAGACAAGACAGACCAACATACCAGCACATGTGTGGAAAGACATATGGATACACGATCATGGAAAGGTACTGTGTACCTGACATTCTAAGACATGCGACACAGGTCTCAGTGAACACGCTCAGGGGACCTGTGCATGGTGCAGGACATGCAGCCAGCCCTCCCACACACGTGCTGCACATGGCCATGCCCGCACTCACCCATGCAAAAGCATATGCTGATTCGGCATGCACCAGGACCTCAGGGCACAGGCTCATAGCACATGAGGACTGGAGCGGGTGGGGACATCGAGACACCTTCTTTAGGAGTTGTCTTGGTGGGCTGGGCCCAGTAGAAAGTGACCATGCCTGGAGATACCCATCCTTGGCCCTCTTGACAAATGGATAGAGCTCCCTTCTAGTCCTAGGAAAGGGCTTGGGCTCTAAGGGCAGCCCTACAGAGGTTTAAGGAGGGGAGAGGTCCCATGCTGGGCTGGGTGTTGGCTGCTGTGGGGAGCAGGACTGTACTGGGCAACAGCCCAGAGCTCCTGAAGTCCAGGGTAGAGGGGCCTAGGCTCTTTGCAGCCAACATGCTAGTCCTATGCCAGCTCCAGAGACCCCAGTTCCCTTCTTCCATGTTCAGAGCAGCAACTAAGGACAGTAGCCTGGGTTACAAGAGATATGGCTGAGGACATGGTACCCTAGACCTTCCTCCATGCTGGGAAACAAGCATTCATCAAGCCCCACTAGACGTCAGACCCCAGGCCAAACATGTTACATACATTACGCCAACGACTCCTCCCAACAACCCTATGAAGAAGTGCTGTGATTAGTCCCTTTACAGAAGAGGAATTCAAGAGGGAAGCGATGGGCTCAAGTCACATCCCCAGTGTGCGGCAAGGCCAGCATCAAATGCTGAGGGGCTGGATCTCAACCACAGAGTTCCAGGCGCAGGGTGCCACCCCTTCCACGTCAGGGCCTCTGGGGAGCCTGGCCATCCTGGCCAACAGCGGGGCTGCCTCCTGAATGGACAAAGGCGCTACTCAGGTGGCCTGTTTCCTGGCTGTGACACAGATGCAGCTTGTTCCCCTGGAGGGCCTAGACACAGCCAGTATTGTCTGGCCCGAGGTTTCAGGTGCCGGCGCAGGAGCCTCCGACACCATGCCTGTCACCTGAGCAGCTCGCTTCTGCTTGGCAACATGTCCCGCCCATCATGCCTTGGCAGGGCCTCCTGGAACTACAGTGCTGGCACCTGAAGAGGAACTACGAAACAGGGGCAGGGGCGAAAGTGGTACCCCACACCTGTGTCAGGAAGGCCAACAATGGCTCATTGCCTCCTGCCTCCTGAACATAGGACTTGAACTAGGAGCAGCCAGAGCAGGGCAGGGGTGACAGTCCTTCATGCGTGGGCAAGGGCTTTAAAGATCACCTGTCATTGACAACCCTTTTGTGGCCAGGTGACCATGCTGAGTGTTTTTGTGTGCCCTGGGCCATTTCTTCAAATACCAGTCCTTCAGGCAGGCAGGAGTTGTTACCACATTTGGGCCAGGGTCACACAAGGTCCAGCAGACTCTGTCTCCTAGCCCCAGTCAGCCTGGTTTCACTGGTGTCCTTCCATCATCACCCTTCCCTTCTAGCTTTTAGGAGGATCAAAAATAAGGCAGTGCCTTCAGGAGGACTTCTCAGCAGAGGCAGGACTCAAATCTGAGGATGGGACTTACTCCTCCAAGTCAGCTTGGGTGAGTGTTGCTAAGGAGCTAGGAAAGGCCAGGGGGAATTCTAGGCCTAGGTCTGGGAGGCAGGCAAGATGCCTAGCTTGCCTTGGAGCTGTGTGTGGGCTTGGTACAATGAGGGCATTATCCCAGCTGTCCCTGCCCCTACCTTGCTTGGCAACCCCATGCCTCCTCCTCTTGGGCTCCTTCTTCCTTCCTTTCTGGCCCCAGAGGTGGGAATGGGAGGTGTTTGAACCCAGTTGGAGCCAACAGTCTCCTGGGAGGCTGGAGCCAGCCATTCATCCAGGACGGAGGTGGAAGTGGCATTTCCCCTGCTGAGACAGGACCTTGCAGGCAGGGGTCCCTCGTGGGAGGTCAGAAGACACACAGGCCCAAAGGGAGCCACCTCTCCAGGATCCTGCTCAGAAGCCTCAGTGTGAGGCGTGTGCTCTCTCAGTTCCTTCCTCCCCTCTAGGCCCCAGAGAAGAGGCAGGTTGCCATGGTGTTTGTTACCATGCCTCCTGTTTGCCCTGGAGTCCCGCAGGCCTGTTCCCAAGTGGCAGGAGGCTGCCACTTGGAATGAAGGATGGAAAGGAACCCCTTAGCTGTGGGGACTGGGCTCATTGTCTCTCATCACCTCAACCCCAAAGTCAACCCAGCGCCTTCTCACTCCAGCCTCCCTCCGTTTCCCCATCCTGCCACACTATGGCAACTCTGCTGTATCTACCCTTTTGATCAGTTCTTTACATGTCCATAATTTCCTGATGATCTACAATGGGTAATCAAGGGATACAACAGGATCCAGGGAACAGGAGATGGAAGGTGCAGAAACAGAGTCAAACAGATCTGGACTCAAATCCCAGCTCTGCCACCCTTCAGGTGCATGCTTTGGACAAGTCATGCCATTTCTCTGAGTCTGAGCTTCCTCATCTGTAAGTGGGGCTATGATAGAATGTACCTCATGTGGTTACTGTGAGAATAACATGCGATAATATATGCATGAGCTTAGTTCAGTGCCCATTACACAATAAGCACTCAAAAATGGGGAATGACAATATTTTGGAAGTACATAATTGCAACGTAGTTTGAACTTCAAAACAAAAATGCATTCAAGGCACAATGTTGGTTTCAGGAAGGTCAGGAAAAGCTTCTCCAAAGAGAAATTTACACTGGGTCTTGAAGGATAAATAGGAGTTCACCAGGAAGCGAAAGTGTGTGGGAAGGAAGAAGCTTGTGTAAAGGCAGTGAGTAATTCAACAGCACAGCTGCTCAGGAAACTAGGGGGCCTGGTGAGGGCAGAGTCACAGTGGCAATGAGGCTGCAGGAGGCAGGGCCAGGCCAAACAGAGCTATATAAACCAGGATCTTGTTCAGTAGACAACGGAAGCCATGAAATGGCTGTAAAAGGCAGGAACATAAATAGATTTGCGTTTTAGAAAGCCCCTGGGGAGGGAGCCTTTGTGGAGTGTGACTGGGAAGGGACAAGAATAGAGGCAGGGAGATGAGTTAGAAGATTATCGAACACTCCCAGGTGAGAATTTAGAAAGGCTTGGGTTGGGGCGGCAGCAGAAGCAATGGAGAAGAGGGCCTGGAAATTGCTTAAAATTCATGAGGCCCCCCATTAAGTAAAAATCAGGGGAAAACTCTTGGTCCAGGCATTCAAGGCACTCTCCTCTATACCCTTTCCAATCTGCTCTCAGCTGCGTACTGACCCTCCCGCCCCTTCCCCCACCAGGAAAGCCCTGTCTGTTGCTCTCACATCTCTACACAGGCTGTTTGCCCAGCTTGTAGCACCTTCCCTGCCCTGTCCTCACGCATAAATCATGTGCTGGGACTTCTCCCATAACTTACTGTCTCGAACACTTAGCATGCCATGCCTTGGGTTGAAACACCACCCTCTGGAGAATTTCATAAAAATAAACACAATCAACATACAACTGTAAATAACACAATGGTTTAAAGAGGCATGTTTGATCGACCAAAGGGTTGGATTAGATGCTCTCTAAGCTGCTTCTGGATCCAACATTCTCTGATTCTACAATTCTAGGGCTCTTAATGAAACAATAGACTTTCGATTGATCCTTTCTTCTCCTTTGATTACTAGGACTCCTAGGTTTCAGTTTCCACATCTGTAAAACTGGAAAGCTGCATTCCTCAAAGCAACACTAAGACATTTTACTCAATCACCAAGTCACAGGGGAAAAACCAGGTACTTGAGTTAATCTAATATTCTGGCTAAGTGAAAGTCCCTGTATATACTATAAATTATCTTTTTTTTTTTCAAAAAATTAGCATCAATAGAAGAAGAAAGCTATCCTAAAATCTAAGGGAACAGAACAATCTGTATCTGATGACTCAAGCCTCTGATAGCTGTGGGAAGCAGAGCATTGCAGCCAACAGAACAGAACTTGGGAGGAACAGGGATTCTTTCTGCCAAGGTGACACTAGAAGGCAGAACATTCTGCCTGTCAAACAGCAGAGCCTTGGTTCTCCTAGAATGCTAATGCAGAGAGAAGTGGGAGATGGCAGACGGGTCTGGGAGTGTTCCAGCAGCCACACTCTGGATCTCAGGGGATTAGTGCTATGAGGGTTATTCATGGCCGAGGAGTTCAGTCAGCCTTCCATTGGCTTCACAACCTCATCAGCCACCATGTTCCTCTGTACTATCAGTAAAACCCAGGACCTTTCTTCCTGGATTGGGAAGGGAGACAGTGGTGGCATGTGTCTACCTTGCTTTCTGTGTCCTGCCCAAGCTGCCCTCAGAACTGGAACCATAGATGGGAGCCACTAGACTACTTCTCATTGTGGCGACCCCAGCACAGTGGCAAGGCAGACCCACAACTGGGCCAAATGCTGCCTGGCTTCCCAAGGCAACCAAGATGGGCCTGTGGGCTAAGGAAGTCTCTGGTGGACAGACTGAGATTCCAGGGCCTAGAGGGCATTGAGCCCAGTGGTCTTCAAACCACCCAGGGAACTTGCCTGCAGGACTGTTGAGGGGGTGGGCCTCCTCCATTTACCTGAAGAGGATCCTCTTGCATCTGTTCTACATATGAACGGTCTAAAGTAAGACACTTTTTAAAAAGGGTGTTTCAAGTTAAGAATCTGTATTTCCCAAAATAAGATACTACTTCACATCTACTAGGATGGCTATAATAATAAAAAAAAGGGGGGGGGGCACAAACAAGTATAGGTGAGAGCGTGGAGAAACTGGAACTCTCCTGCATTGCTGGCAGGGATGTAAAGTGGTGCAGCTGCTGTGGAAAACAGTCTGGAAGTTCCTCAAAAAGTTAAACACAGAATTACCATATGACCCTGTAATTCCACTAGTGGGTATATACCCCCAAGAATAGAAAGTAGATGTTCAGACAAAAATGTGTGTAGGACTATTCACAGCAGCACTAGTCACAATAGCCAAAAGGAGGAAACAACCCAAATGTCCAACGAATGAATGGATAAGCAAATGTGGTATATACATAAAATGGAATATCATTTAGTCATTAAAAATAATGAACTACTGATACATGCTGCCACATAGATGAACCTTGACAATATTTTGCTAAATGAAAGAAGCCAGACACAAAAGGCTACATGTTGTATGATTCCATTTATGTGAAACATCCAAAGGAGGGAAATTCATAGAGATAGAAAGCAGATTAATGGTTGCCAAGGACAAGAGGAAGGAGGAATAGGAAATGGCAGTTAATGGGTAGGGGGGTTTCTTTTTGAGCTGACAAAATGTTTTGGAATTAGATAGTGCTGATGGATACACAACTTTGTCATTATACTAAAAACCCTTGAATTGTGCATTTTAAAATGGTGAATTTTATATCTCAATAAGAAACAAATTAAAAATCTATATATGTTTTAAATAAACAGCTGTAAAAGGACAGGTATGGTCCAGGAAGGGGAAGGGAATTGCAACAGAATGGGAACTAGAACCAGCCCTTCTCCCTTTGCCTGACTTCGGGAAGCCAGACCCAGGGGGTGTCCCTGGGGCTCCTGATTCTGGGTTAGCCTGGAAGAGACAGGCAACTAACACTGCCTCTTTTGTAGGTTTTGCAAATCCACACCTCATGTGATCCCCATAAGTTCTCTGTGTAGGAAGGGCTGGTGGAGACTACTCCATCTGGCACATGGGAAACCTGAAGCTGCAGAGGCTGCAACAACATTCAAGGCTGCACCTTGGACTTCCAGGTCATGAGCACCTGCATTTCTACTGCATCATAAAGGTATCATGATACAAAGCTCTGGGACACATATCATTATGCTGTATAAAAGGAAAAATCTACTTTCCCTGGAGACACTCAGACCATGGTGAGATTAGGGGGTTACATCTCTACATTTTGGGCAAGCAGGGCAAGGAAGATTATTAAAATAAATTTTTCATGTCTTTTCTCTAAGCAGTGTATGTCTCTCCCTGTTCCTCCAAGAGTCAGCCATGTGGACAAAGAAGAAGCACTCACCCTGAGGACTGCTGTTTTCAACCCTTTCACAAATGAGCTGCATCCTGCTCATTTGTCCAGGTGCTGTGCAAGCCCACCACTGGAGAGACCCTCAGCTCCCCTGAGCCACATCATATGGCTCGGTGACCTTAGGCCCTTGACCTCTTTGAGTCTCAATTGCCTTGTGCATTCAGTGGGACTGCACCCTCCTGACCCTGCCTGTCTTCAGGATCCAGACAAGGCAATGAATGAATAGGGTGGGGGGTGGGGGGAGTTCTTGGACAACAAGAGGACTGAATGCTTCTTGCTAATACTACCACCACCAGTTGAAGTGGCTCTCTCTTTTCCCTTTCTCAGAGATAGTCTTTGCTTTACCCCAACAGGGCCCTGGGGTGGTTCTCCAGGGCAATGTCTGGCAGGCCTCCTATATGGGGAGGGGCCTCCATCCAGCTGCAGACAGCCATGGGGAGGCATGGAGAACAGAGGGGCCATGGAGCTAGCCCCAGATTGGTGGCTGCCTGGCAAGTGGCTCCTGGCAGATGGAGGCCCTTTAGCAACCTTGGCCACAGCATATGCTTCCCTGAGCTTCCTGACTGATATAGCTGTCAGGCCTCAACCCAGCTCCTCTCCCTGCCGCCTCCTCCCAAGTTTCCAGTTCCAAAGTATCACAGGAAGGGGAAGAAGATGGGGCCTCCATCTCTACGAATTCTCCCTTTTTTCCAGATCTCTGTCTTGGTCCTTAGGATCCTTGAGTCAATGCCCTGACTACATTTATCCCAAGTACCAACGGGGGCTAACACATTCTCAGAATTCTATGATGAAAAGGATCTTGGGTAGACTTTGTCACAGCCCATCATTTTATAAGAAACTGAAACCCAGAAAGAACATGTGATTTGTTGAGATTGCCCAGAAATTGGGGGAGAGAGCCTGGGCTAGGAGCATGACTTCTGACTCTAGTGAGGAGGCTTCTACACCACAGCCTCCGTTCCTTGCTTGCATTTAAATCCAAGCAAAAGTTCAGTCAGATCAAAATAAAGGGTAGCTTTTTGAGTAAAGAGTAAAGGAAGAAAAGCCTAGAGGTAAGCCAGAAATTCTACCAACTTTAAGGAAACTCACAAATGACATTTAGTAAAATATACATCAAAACCAAGGCCCCAGAAGAAGGGAATACCACAGCCTAACCACAAACACAATCATGGCAGCAACAATAAGGTTCAGATTTGACTCCAATCTTCCTGGCCACTGATGCAAAAAAGTCTTTTTGTTCTCATGGTTAAGGGAGAGTGGGAAGCAAACTGATTCTTCAGGAGAAATAAAGACCTCCCTAAAATGAATCCTAAAGGAAACATTTTTGCACGAGATTTGCTGTAAAGAAAGAGGACTGTCCTTTGGGAATTTGCAAGGAGGGTCCTAATACAGAGGAAAGATGGTGCCCTCAGAGCTCACCCAAGTCGCTCTAAGTGTGCTATGCTTCACTGGCATGACAGGAACCCGTGGAACACAAGGACCAAAGGGCTAAGGACATGTGGTGATGTCATCTGAACTGCTTGGGATCACTGTGCCTTCCCATGGAGATAGCTCGAGCCAATCTGAAATCAGGGAGCTTCAATCTTCCTAGGAATCCAAAACAGGGAACCACATAAACTCACTCTTAATCATTGTCTCTCATTCTCTCTCTCATTCATATTTATTCTGTCTCTCCTGACATTTTATGACAATTTAGTTCAACTGCTACATTTTCTAAGCAGAAAACAGAGGACTTGCCAAAGGCCGCAGCGTGAGCTATGGGAGCAGGGACACAGGGCTGAAAGCCAGCTGATTCTAGTCTCATCAACCACTCTGGGCATGCTGCTCCTGTTTGAAGCCAACTCTCATCTACCTCTCTGGGGCTCCTGGGGGCTCTGAGTGGAGATACTAGCCCAGCTCACCCAACTGTTCCTGTTTTAGCCCAGGAGCCATACTGATCCCACATCAGCATCCTTCATCTCTCCTCCCAGTTCCTTTCTCTCTCCAGCTGCCAGCTTTTCTGCCATCTTCAACAGCTAATTCCTGTCCAGATGATTTCCCATGGCATTTCCCAAATCAAGCTGAATTTTTTCACCTTCACTAAGATCCAGAGCCTTCAACAGGGCCCAGCATGGCTCATGCTGGCTGGAAGTGGGTGGGTAATTACAAATCCCTCTCTCAAGAAGTCTTCTCTCTCTAGAGAAGCTGCTCCGTACCTTAATTTAGCTAAAGTGGACATTTAAAAATACTTCAAAAGGGAGATTCTGCAAATATCTATGACTATTTAAAAAATCATTGTCTTAGAATGAGATTTTCCCTTTTGTCGACCAGACTAAAGAGAGAAATCATGACTTTGGGTTTGGATTTGAATTCCAAACTCCACCTCTTGCCAACTCTATGACAGTGGGAACGCCACCTCACTTCTTTAAGCCTCAGTCTCATCTGTAAGATGAGGCTAAGTACAGTTGGGCATGATCACGTTCATGATTGGCAACAACGCATCGCTAAATGCCTAGTGAGGACCTGGTGTAGGGAAAGCACTCCATATGCAGTAGTCATTAATTATTCGCCTACATATATTCTTATTTTTAATATTCTTCATATATATATTACACCTTTATCCCTCTCCTGAATCCTAATCTGAAATATTAGAATAGTTTGTATCTCAGGGGTCCTTGACTACAGAATCATTTATACCTCCTTAGGTCTACTGGCAAAAGAAAAAAAAAGTCACAAACCAATCCATGTCTATTAAACAACAGAATTTCAGGATATTGCCACTTTGATCTAACAGAGCATAAATAAATATATCCAAAATATGAATTCTTCTTTGACTGTGACGCCACTCAGCATTTCACTGCTCCCTCCCTGGTTCCAAGCCACCATTTGTCTCCTGGGTGATCGAACAGTCTCATCCCTACAATCTCTACACAGTGGCCAGAGGATCATTTTAGAATACGAATGAGATCATGTCACTTCTTTGCACAAAACCCTTTCTAACGGTCCCATCTTGGAATAGAAGTCCTTACTTTGGCTGATGTGAAGCCCTTCATCCTGACCCCATCCTCCCTCTTTCTCTGACCTCACCTACCACTCCCCCTCATCCACTCTGCTCTACCACATGGCCTCCTTGCACACTCCCACTCCAGGTCTCTGCACAGGCTGCTCCCTCTGCCTGGTGTATTCTCTCTCCTCCTTCAGGTCTTTGCTCCAATGTCACCTTCTCAGTGAAACTTCCTTGACCTCTTTATTTAAATTACAAACCTCACTCCCCAGCACACTCCCTTTCTTCACATGCTTTATTTTTTTCCACAGTCCTTAGCAACACCTAATATATATTTATGTATTTATTTTGTTTATTGTCTCCAGATTTAAGCTCCAGAAAGGTAAGAATATTTGCCTACTTTGTTCTTTATTTAATTTTCAGTGCCCAGACCAGTGTCTAGGACATCACAGGCCTTCAAATAAATATTTGCTGAATGAATATGTAGGTCTACATTCATTGATATCATCAACCAAGTATTAGCTTAGCAAATCAAAAAAGAGGCAAAAAAAATCTTTGTGGTATTTTATATTATTATAGACTGTTTTGTTGTTGTTGTTGTTGTATAACACACTTTACCCTATTTAGGTGTGCCTGTTTCTTTTACTAGATTGAGCTGGAAAGGTTTTAGTCATCTTTGAGTCTTCAGTATCTATCAGGGTTTGAGTGCCAAACTCTTAATAATTGCATCTTAAGGGAAATCATGAAAGCAGCACAGTTTTAAAGCTGCTATCTCATCAGCATCTTGCCAGGCACTGTCCTGTGTACTCCTCATCTTATTTCTCAATTAACCATTACATTTCCCACATAGATTAAAGGGTGTTCTCTCCATTCTACCACCAAAGAAACTTGGGCTCTGGAGGCCAGCGAACTTGCATGAATGTGTGGCAAGGAGGTGGTAACACTGAGAGTGGAATTCACAACTGATGCCAAATGACGTCCCCACACTCACAAAATCTAATTAGTTGTGTTAATAACCCCAAATCTTCACAGCAGCCCTCAGAGAAAGACGAAGGATACACAGTTACTGTTGATCCTCATTATTTGCAGATTCTGTATTTGCAAATTCACCTACTTGCTAAAACTTATTTGTAACCCCGAATCAGTAATTGCAGTTCTTTCACAGTCATTCTTGGAAATGAGACGGCTAAGCAGAAAAAAATTTGAGTTGCCCGATGCCCACATTTCTCAGCCAATGTGGAACAAGCCAGCCTTCTGGTTTTATTTCTTATCGGTAAACAAGCGTCCTTTTTGTGGTCTATTAAGTGCCATGTTTATAACATTTCTGTGCCTTTTCTTGGTTTTGCTGTCTAAAATGGCCCACAAGTGTAGTGCTGAAGTGCTGTCTAGTGTTCCTATGCACAGGTGCCTTATGGAGAAAATATGTCAGATAAGCTTCATTCAGGTATGAATTCTAGTGCTGTTGGCATGAGTTCAGTGTGAATGGTTCAACAAAATATATTAAAGACGGTGTCTTTAAACAGAAACATACACAAAGCAAAATGATGTATTGATCAGTTGATGAAACTGTTGTGACCACAGGCTCACAGGAACCGAGCCCTGTATTTTCCCTCAGGAGCAATGATTCAGTAATTCAGGGTTTGCAGCAGATTTATAGGATATAACTATTACAAATAATGAAAAGCGACTGTACCAAGCACAACTATCCAGTGCACAGATTTGCACACATGAAGTCTAGTTGTATTTATGAACGAGTGTGCAAATGTAATCACATTCACTTGTGTGTTCTCTGCACTATGTACTAAACACTGCCATTAGCACCAGCAGTCTGCTTTGGGGGCATAAATGGACTTATGCAAGAACTCAGGGGGTAGATAGAATCAGATGTTTCTGGATTCAAATCTCAGCACAGCAGGGAGTCATGTGCCTCAGGCCAGTCACACTAAGGGCCAATTTCCTTGTACATATGTGAGGTTAATCATTGTCATGACCATAAAGACAGGTTGTACCAGTCAAGCTGCTAAGTACAGAGTCTAGCATACAACAAGCCACAAGCCACAGCTGGGAAATGGCTTCTGGTAGGCAGAGAGAGAACCTTCGAAAGCCCCTGTATTTGCTTAGGGTGTGTACAGGAGCCAAACTTAAGGCCTCCTCCTCAGCAGACTAACCTTCCTGCTCTGGCAGGCCTGGACCTCATTCTGCCCAGTGCTATCTCCAGCAGCATTTGTAGATCTGGAGTCCAGGAACCCCAGGTCAAAGCCAGAAGGTACTTAGAGGCAGGCAAGTCTAGAGGTCCCAAACTGGCAGCTCAAAGGCCCTGTCATGCCTGTAGACCACTTTCTTTTGGCCTTCGTGTGTGTGTGTGTGTGTGTGTGTGTGTGTGTGGCTTTCAAAGGTATATATATATACACACACACACACATACATATATATATATATATATATATATATATATATATATATATTTCAGTTAACATTCATAAATTAAGAGATTTCATATTCTAATAAACCCAGATTTCTAACTTATCCTAAACAACCCAAAAGATCCTGCAGCTCTATGTCTGCATTCCTGCATGACAATGATGGGCTGAGAAGTAGCTCCTTTTCACCGGAGTCCTTACCTGCACTCTTGCTCTTATGCCTGGACTGTTTTGTCAGCTGTCTAATATTGAAGTTTGGAATCTCTAGTCTAGTCAATCCCATTTTATAGGTAAAGAGCCTGAGGCTGTGGATGGGTGGCAAATCAGTGGTCAAGCTGGGACTCAAGCAGTAGGCTTCTAGCTCTAAATCCAGGGTGCTGGGATGCACAAGGAGGCTGGGAACACAGAATGGGGGACTTGGGCTGAAGGGAACATTCTCTTCAGGAAAAGGCTGCTAGGCTGAAGAGGTATAGCAGAGAGCACCCAGCTCTGGCTTCAGTCGGCAAAAAAGCTCTCTTCTTCCCATCAGCTGGCAAACACTGACCTCCCCCACCCTGTAAGATAAACTCCTGCATGGGCTCTGTTGACTCAGTGCTCTCAGGTGTCCCTCCCACAGCCCTTTTCCCCTGAGCAGGCATAGATCTTCATAATCATAAGGGGCACTGAGGTGGCTTGCAGAGCAGGGGCTTTGTTTGTATCAGGGCAGGTTACAGCTAGAAACCTAGTTCTAAGCAGACTGACCATGAACTTTAGCTTCCTCATCTGAAAGACAGGGTTTCAATTGTGAAGATTTAATTAGATAATGCATGTGGAAAGCCAGGTACATACTACCAAATGAACATTAGCTTCTTTACCATATTTTATAAGCCATATTTTATATTTTATAAGCCAGAGACAAGAGAATAATTCATCCCAAGCAAGTCATGAATTAAAACAGGCTCCCTTAGCTCTGACTGGGTATTTTTTTAAGTGTTAAATATATTTATGGAAGTAGTTATTACAGCCTGAAGTAGCACACACCTTTAAAAAAAAAACAAACTCCAGTTTTGCAACTCAAAGATAAACCACTGCTTAATTTTATTGCTGCCCCTTCTAGTTTTTTCTAAGCATAGACAAAACTTTTTTGAGGGAAAGGTTGTTAGTTTTATATAATTATTGGCATATATGCAACTTTATATCTTTTAAAAATCTAACTTGGTTTAAGAATTGCCCATGATATACCATATTCTTTATGAAAAGTACTTTATGGGCTGCATAATATTGCATTTCATGAGTCCATCCACCATGGTTAACTTAACATCAGCCCTCCAATGAACATTTAGACTTTCTCCCTATCAAAAAGAATGCTATAATAGATACTTTGATGCATAGTTTTTTTTTTTTTTTAATTTAGAATTATTTCCTCAGGATGGGTCCCCAGTAGATCTACAGGGTCAAAAAGTATAAAGATACTACCAAATTGCTTTCCTAAAGGGATGAGTTGCCAGTTGACTGGTACATAACACATGCGCATGAGCTGTGTTTCCACTTGACTAAACCATGGACACTTAGCCTTGCCTCCTAAAAGGCAAGAGTACAAGCTCAAGCACAGGAATTATCCAAGGTGATCTTTTTGTGTCCCTTTGGACTTGTGGCAAATGGGGAAACTGAGGCCTCTAAGAGAGACCTGGCTCTAAAGTGGCCTAGCTCCAAGCTTGAAAGCAAGTCCCCCAAAGCTTTTTCCCTCTCTAATTACAGCACTTCTTATCTGTGTGGCAGCTCTGGCAGGGCCATTTCAGTCAATATTTACTAAGTGTCTATCATGCTGGGTCCTCCCAGTAACTGAAGCATAGGTCATAGAGGGGTTGGGTAGAGGAGGGAGTGAGTCTCTGCAGAACTCAGGAGGAGGTACCCTTGAGCAGGGTTCTGAAGGATGGACTGCAGAGCCGTCTATGGAGAAACGCTCCAGATTCAAGGCAGGGGAAGGAGGAGGAGGACAAGGAGCTGGATGCCACCAGCCCAGAAAACATGGGAGGTTAAGGGGGAGTAGGGAGGAAGGCTGGGTGCTGGGGGAGTGCCATATGAGTCTACAGAAAAAAGTTCTAGTCAGATGAATGACAAGGTCAGGTTTACATTATAGAAGATAACCCTGTATCAGCTCTGCTGAGAATGTACTGAGAAGAGATGAGAAGTACAAGGAGAGCTAAGATGAGAGTAGGGGAAATAAGAGAAACAAATATAGATTCAAGAGAAATTTAGGGGATAGACTCTTCAGGGCCCCAAAGAGTTGGGCTGTGGGGAACACGGGAAAGGGAAGAACCGTGATGGTGCCCAGGCCTCTGGGTATGTCAGAGGTGATGGATACAAATCACCACTCACCCAATGGTCAGTCTACCCTTCTCCCTTAATAATGGAACCCCATTTTTGTTCAAGTGTTGCAATATAGTCAGCTTAAAACACACAAGTACCCAGAGTGGCAGTGGCAGTTCTGGCCTGTGAGCTGTGAGCAGTAACACCTGGGCTTGAGAATCTAGCGAATTGTCATTTAGCCTGCAAGGGCCACAAGAGAAGTGGGCACCATGCCTTCAGCAGCTCAGAGTCTTCGCTGGTGCCAGGAAAGGGCTAGATTGAGAACTGAGGCCTAGCAAACACTATTGAAGAACATCAGGTGGCCCCAGATGATCTGGGAGTCCTGAGAACCCAGATCCTAACCAGGGACCAGGAAAAGAGGTCCCGAGAGAGAACCACCGTCCATCTCTCCTCGGACACAGGAGAGTGAGCATAGCGGTGGGGGCCAGGACATAGCTCTACCATTGACTCACAGGCCTAAGGGCACACTCTCTTGATCTTTTGTTACCTCAGTGTCTTCATCTATAAAATGGAGATAACACTCCCCACCTCACAGAGCTGTTGTGACAACCTGACCTCTGACTTCCTTGTCAGCTTTGTCTCCCAACCATCTTCACTGAGCTCACTTTGTGGATTCACCATGTTTTTGCCTATGCAGTGCCTTCTGACTAGAAAGCCCTTCCAAGCTCTTTCCACCTACTTATCTTTCAACTCAAGCATGGACACCTGTGCACAGCTTCATAGGAGACAGAGTTCATGGTTCGCTCCATGGTGGCTCCACTGCACGTGCCCCTTCTAGAGCACTTCTTACACCAATAGAACACAAGCTGTTTACACATGTTTCCATCTGTGGACCACAGTCTTTCATGTTCTGAGGGTTTCTACACACACACACAGGCATTTGGCTTAAGCAGCAGGTGTGCTGCTGGTGAGCTGTGAAGGGCTCTGGCAGAAGAGGTGATACCCCTAACCAGGCTCCACACAGCCTGGAGCAAAGCAGAAAATGTTGCCCAGCTTTGCTCCAGCTGGCGCATCCCTAAACCCAGCCAACGGAGAGCTTGACGAACCTTCCTTAATAAAAAGTGGCTTCCCCTCTTCTGCCTCCTAAAGGCCTTTTGATGGCAATAGATGGTGCTGACACACCACTCATCCTTGAAGTTGGGGTGGTTGGCTAGAGAGCTCTGCTCCAGCCTCTTCCCAACAGTAAGGCACTGCTGTGCCCATCTCACTGACAAGGTAAGAGAAGCTCACAAAAGTTACCTAATTTGCGTAGGGTCACAGGAATAAAAGAATCAAGGTACTCAGCCATGGGCCTGCTCAATCTAGAGATCTATGTGGGCTCTGACACTATACCCCATGGGATCTCAAGGACTCAAGCTCCCTGTTTGCAAAATAAAGCTTTTGAGATGTGTTAACTTTAAGTTCCTCTGGGTCCTGTCTTTCTGTGGTCCTAGACGTTAGTAGAAAAGAACTGAATTAGGAAGCAGGAGTCTCTCGGGAAGCCAGTCTCTCTCGGAGTCTCTCTCTCTCACACCCACACATTCACATGGGCACACATACATATGCACACTGAGTTTGAAACTCCTACAGGGCCTCTAAAGCAGACACAGATCGGAAGATATGTATTTTCAAAATATGTATTTGACAAAAACTTGTATCCAGAATATATAAAGAACTATTAAAACTTAATAATAAGATGAACAATAACCAAATGGTTAAAAATGTAAAAGTGGGCAAAATATTTGAACGGACACTTCACCAAAGATACATGGATAACAAATAAGTACACGCAAGATGGTCAATATCATTACTCGATGAAAAAATGCAGATTAAAGCCATAAGGAGATACCACTGCATACCTGATAGAATGGTTAAAACTATAAAAGACTGACTGTACCAAGTGCTGGTGAGATCATGGAGGAACTGGAGCTCCCATACACTGATGATGGGGATATAAAATGCTACAACACTTTGGAAATATGTGGGCCATTTCTTAAAAAGTTAAATACATATCTATCAATAATGCAGCCATTCCACCCAAGAGAATAGGAAGTATATACCTATAAAGAGACTTATACACAAATACTCATGGCAGCTTTATTTCTAAAAGCCAAAAAAAAAAAAAACTGGAAAAAATACAAATGTTCATCAGATGAAGAGATAAACAAATGATGGTTTATCCTTCCATACAATAGAATACTACTCAGCAATAAAAAGCAATAAACTATTGATATATGCAACATGAATCTCAAAATAATTACGCTGAGTGAAAGAAGCCAGTTCCCCGCAAAGTACATACTATATGATTCCATTTATATAAAACTCTAGAAAATGCAATCTGTAGTGATAGAAATTAGATCAGTGGTTGGCTGGGGGTGAGAGAAAAGGAGAAGCACAAGGGGGAGAAGTTGCAAAGGGGGAAAAGGAAACTTTTGGGGATAATGAATACATTTATTATTGTGATGGTTTCATGGGTTTTATACCATGTCAAAACTTACCAACTGTACACTTTAAATATGCGCAGTTTGTTGTATGCTGACTATAGTTCAATAAAGCTGGAAGAAGGGAGGGGAGAGGCAGAGAAGGAACAGCAGCACCAGGATGAGTCTTTCTTAGGAAGCCAAGTACATACACAGACATACACACGAGTATGAAACTGCCAGTTGGCCTCTAAGAATTTCTCAGCCCAGGGTTCTATCTGCTTGGGACACAGAGGCTACTTTTCATTTGCTCATTTTATTTTTTCAGAGTACTTCCTGTGTGCCTGGCTTGTGCTGGGCACTAGGGGTTCAGAGGTAAATCAAACACAGTTCGTGACCTAGAAAGTTCGTTCTATCAGGTATGGTGTCACCTTCCCAAAATTTAACCTGAATTTAGCCACATGCAAAACACTCCCAGTCAGGTTCCCTTCACAAGATCTATTAGAGTTCTTCTTGGACCCAGTTTTGTTTCTAGCCTTGACATCTCTTGGGAAAAGGCCATCCATTAGCACACAACTTCAGCAGAATTCTTTTATCTGTGCTAAACAGACATCTAAGCCGAACCCCAACTGATTTCTAATAATTGATTAATGAGATCTGAGTCAAGTCTTCACAGAATCAAAGGAATTCAGAACAGGAAAGAATCTGAAGGTTTCAAAGCCCAACATCCATCTGTTTGAAGCTTCATTTCTCTGAATACCATTCCTGTTCTGTAGTCACTCAGGCCCAGTTTGAATACCTCCCATGAGAAGGGAGCTAACTACCGACTGAAGATGCACTGGATCTTTGGAAGACCTAGAGGCATTGTAAAGTTCTTTCTTTCTAACTATGGATGGAAGGGTACTGGCATCTATTAAGCGCCTACTGTGTGTTAAACTCTGTGCAGGGGGCTTTACACATGTGAAATTTCTAATCTAGCTTAATTCTCACGCCAGTTTTGCTCCTATGAGGCTGGGATTATGATGCCTGTTTTTACCACTGAGGAAACAAAGGGTCAGGAAATCAGGTGACTTGCCCATGGTCACAAAGTAAGTCTATGGTAGAGATTGAGATGGCAGTTCAAGTGTGTTCAACTCCAAAGTCCGTGCTCTCTGTTCTCAACCACTCAGAGAGCAGGAAGAAGGGTTCAAATTCCAGTCTTCTTTATCTGGATGTTGGCCTCTGGGATTCTGTCTCCTGTTACTGAATTCTGAGACTCATCCTCTCCCAGGCATGGAACTCTCAGAGCGAAGACCCCCTTCCTGTGAGGGTGGGGATGGGCTTTCCAGAAGGAAGCCACAATACAGGGAGTTGGCTCAAGTTGTCCTACAGCTCCAGTTTGGGGCCCAGCTACCATCCAGCATGGCCTGGTCTCTGCAGGGCATGGAATAGGAGGATGTGGAGAGGTCAGGTATTCACCATTCCCTGAGAGCATAGAGCTTGGCATGGTGGCTAAGAGCCCTGGCTCTGTGAAGGAGCTGCTGAAGTCAGAAGAGGGATGCCTGAAAGATGGCTTTTGATCTAGGCTTTCAGACAGATTGGAACATGGGGAGATAGCAGTAGTGGTAGAAAAAAAATTTCAGGCAGAGGGAATGGGGCCAGTCCAAGTAATTGAGGTGGAAAGGAACGGCCTGTGGATGGAATACTGCAGACCTGGGGTAGAATGCATCCAAGGGTCCCCTACAGACATTTCTGAAGTAACAAAGCTTTAAAATGCCCTTCTGTATAGTTCTTAGGCCAGCTCTCTCCAATCAGGCCCAGGGTTGCTAATCTTGCTCTTAAGAGCCCAGGTAAGGGCTGAAGAGGGAGGAATGGGCATTCACAGGCCTAAGAGAACATAAAAAGAAAGGAGGAGAAGGCAAAAAGAGAAAAAGGGGTCTGGGAGACTGTGTGCTGTGGTAGCTCAGCTACACATAACAGCTGTAGGACTTTGGAAAACTTGCTTAAATTCCCTGTGACTCAATTTTCTCTTCTATAATATTTTCCTTAAAAGTGGTAGGAAGGTACTATAAGGTCACACATCCCTGTTCCTGATATGTAGTGTAGCTGTTTTCATTAACCCGGACAAGAACTGGGTCTCAGAGGGGTAGAAAAGCACCAGAGGACCATAGAGAGGATGGGCATTGTGGGTATGGCTGCTGTATACCTGGCCCTTCCAAACACAGGATGCCTGCAGACCATCCCATTTCCTTTCAGGCAGGAACAATTGATCCCCCTTTGGTAGATGAGAACATGGCCCAGCGGGTAAGGCAATTTGTCTGAGGTCCTGAGCTAGTTTGCAGCAGAACTGGAGATGAGCCAGGCCCAAATGAGCTGGTGCTCACCCTGAGCAGCCAGTAGCTCCTAGGAGGCTCAGCATGCTTCAGTGGAAGGAGCTGAGGCTCCCACCACTCTGGTTCTGTGGCTCAAATGTGAGGAAGAGGGCCTCAGTTGGAAACCCCATAGCTTTCACCTCACTGCAAAGCCTAAGTTTGGCATGACTCTCTCCCAGTTGGACTCAATGTCCAAAGTCTGCCACTTCCAAAAGAGAGGATGGGAGGGAGGTGAGTGGTACAATAAAGAGAGGAGGGGTTGGCCAGGCAGTAAGAGGTGGAAATGTTTATCAAACTGGTCTCCTTATGAAGCTTTAGGAAAGACCCAGGATTCACTGTGTCTCCATTTTCACTATTTAAAAAGCCTGAGAGAACAAGAGAATGTCCTTTGCTGAGGGCCACCAGCTATGTTGGTGAGCTCACTGCTCCAGGACTTGTGTACCTTACACAGTCCCACTCATCTCCATTTGCCCAGTTCTTACTCTGCCAGCCCTTTAGGTTCTGTGCTAGTTCTTCCTCCTCCTCCTCCAGGAAGTTTTCCCAGATAGCCGCAGCCTATAGTTATTCTTTCAGCTTGGAATGCCAGCAGCACCCACTGCTTGTATCACCTGTGACCAGTCCTACTAGAATTCCAGGTCCTCT
Source organism: Macroglossus sobrinus (assembly GCA_004027375.1). Taxonomy (NCBI): domain Eukaryota; kingdom Metazoa; phylum Chordata; class Mammalia; order Chiroptera; family Pteropodidae; genus Macroglossus; species Macroglossus sobrinus. The sequence continues at coordinate 249,172 of PVKZ01001204.1, read as the reverse complement.
GGATTTCAGGACTGTCAAGTACAGTCATTCCAAACTCCATCTCATTGCAAAAATTCCTTCTAGAATGTCTGGACCTATGTGAACAACCCAGAGACGAGGAGCTAGCTTTCGACAAATACTGTTTCATTGTTAGATGGCTTTTCACTTTAGAATGTTCTTCTTGGAACTCAACCAAAATTTGCCTCCCTGAATGGCACTTGTAAGTGCTGATCTGGGCACGCGAAAGCCTGGGTCTCTCCTGTGACTGTACTTTGACTATCTGCCGATAATTACCTTTAAGCCCTGAAGACTACTCTTCTGTCCCAACAGCGTGGGAAGCCTTGTCCCATACACCTGAGTTGGTGTACTGACCCCACTACTTCATATACAACTCTGGTCAGTTTCTTCTAACAGTCCCAGTTTCCTCAACTATAAAAACTCCCTACCTCACCATGTAGCACTGTGCCTCACCAGTCGTATGTGGTATTTTTATTATTTTGTTCATTAATCACTTATTTAGAGGCAATGTGGCTTAGAAGAATACAGCTTTGATGACGAACAGACCAGCATTGAAGTGTAGGCTCTGCTATATAGCAGCTGTGTATCTTTGAACAAACCATGTCCCCTGTCTGAGCCTCAGTGATCTCATCTATAATATGAGGATAACATACACTAGGTGGGCTTAAATCGTTTTGCTTCTTGTTCTCTCTGACACATCTGCATCTTGGCCTTTCTTCTGGATCTTCCCAGTTTTCCAAGTTAACAATAATGCAGCTACCCTTTTGCTGATCATCATTGTGTGGTGGGCACAGTGCTGAGTGCTTCACTCAATCCCCATATCCACTCTCTAAAACAGGTACTACATTGCTAGCACCTATTACCCCGAAGGCACGTAATCTAATGGCAGCTATAAGTAATATTTCTGTGAACTGGGCCGTGTGCACCATCCATATATATTGATCAGGCTAAAAAGCTCCCTGACGGTAGGGACCACATCTTGGTGCCTGCCCCAGAGTAGACACTCGATACATACTGGTTGAATGAATAGGTGTAAATGATTTACATTCTCCCACAGTGGCCAGGATAAAGCATTACCATGGTAGGTGCTCGATCAACATTTGAATTACTGGAGCCACAAAAATGTAACCTGTCATCAGTGGCTTTAGTCTGATCCCAGAATGTCCTGAAACCATGTCAGTGGGGTTCCCCCTCCTAACTGAGAACTCCTCTGAGGTCCTTCTCCGAGAATGCTCTAGGCTTCTTCCACAACCAGATCCTGACTTTTGCTCTGTGGTGGTCGTGCGTCAGAGCTGTACTTGGACAGACTGCTGACTGTCTGGACCTCATCACAATCCAAGCAGAAGGTAGCAGAACCTCAGCTGCAAGGCCAGCATGGCTTCCAAAGAACAGGAACCGCCCTTCTCACCGAGCAGCTGCCAGACCCTCTCTTCACACCTGTCTCTCAAGTGTGGCTTCTGTGCCAGGCCTCACAAGCCATCAGCCAAGTTCCCTCTTCTGAGGGCTGCCAACCAAGCTTCCATAGACCCTGAGGTAGGGAGGCCCAGCTAGTGCCAACTTCAGTGGGGCACAGAGGTGTCTGGGGGCCTAGAGGCTCAATCCTGACAGTGCTGCTGAAGGGAAGGAATACAAATAGGGCCTTTGAAGCTGGAGGGGAAAGGGTGGACAGAAGCAGAAGCTCTCAAGCTGCCAAAGTAACGTGTTACCTAGCCTTGCAGACAAAGCATGCCCTGGCCCAGGAGCACCTCTCCAGCCTCGTTTCTCTTCAGCACACTCATGCTCAGCTGATAATTACTGAACACTACATGTCTGGCATCTAGATCTTTACATCAAGGGACACATTGATGGCCCGCCACAGACACATTTGAATATGTGTATTTAAAAATGTTGCCTAGTTGACCACATTAAAAAAATTAAGAGATGTCGCCAACAAACATCCAGGTCGCTGTCTAATAAATCAGAAGACTTGACAACATTGGGCCTACATTCTTGCATGGCAAGGTTGGTGGGCGTAGGCTAGCAGCTCTCTCTTTCAAGCAAGCCGTTTGCTATAAATCCCCAAATAGCCCAACCTTTTCTGCTTCTGTAGGTTTGAGGTCCCTTGCTTTATTTACATGCTTTATTATGGCCTACACACCTTTTAATGACCGTATAAGATAGATAGTATCATTTACCTATTTTACAGAAGAGGAAACAGAGGCTCTGAGAAAATAGGTATCTTGGTTAAGATTCGAATCCAAGCAGCTTGACTCCAGAGCCAAATACCAGATACTGTTCTGTGGCAAAATAAGAAAAATATGGATAATGTAGTGAGTTTTTAATAAAGTAAAATGCATTAAATTTGAAGGAGTATTTTTTTTTCTGATAATATATAGCCTTTTTTTCTTTGGGGTTAGAGGTGTTAAAATGATATTATAGTGATAGTAGAAAGAACTCTATCACTTGAATGTCTTTATCTGGCAAAATAAAAAGTTGGCTGACCTAGGATGGATTCCCAAATGTACTGATCTTTGAAATCTAAATCTGAGGACCACTGGTCTGTTGTATAGCCTTCCTGTCCCAGAATGACAGCATGCTTCTACTGCTGCTCCTGGTTCAAAAAACCCAAACCACCTCTATCAGCATCTCATCCTACCTTTGAAGAGGTGGCTTTAGAACTGAGCCTTTCCCAAGCCCTCTCCCTCCAGCAAACCCACAGAGCATTTGTTCATGCCTCTTGTTATATTTATCTCATTCTTCCTCAAGTTACAGTTATCTGTATCCTATCCACTCTTGTACCCCCTAAAGTGGTTACAAAACAGAAGAAAGAGTTGCTGAATTGTCAGCCAGTCAGAGCTTGTAAAGCCCTTAGAAATCACCACCTCTGACTCATTTTACAGGTGTTGAAAAGCAAAGGGCCTCACCTCAGGCCACCCAAGGAGTTGATGGCAGAGCTGAGGAGAATCTCCCTGCTTCTCAGTGCTGGCTCTTTCCACTGCTTCCCAGATATCCCTTTTTGGTTGACTCAGCATCTCAACGCAGAGGACAGTGCCGAGCATGTGACAAACACTTCATAAATATCTGTCTATTAAGAGATGCAAAGCAGCCTAGGGAACATAGGCCTACTTCTTTCCAAGGACCCTCAGCTTGAGCTTCATATCACCTGCATCAAACCTCCATGTGAGCTGCCCATCAAATAAAGAAATGGCACCTCAGGCCCCTTGTGACCTGGATGTAGAAGACTGTATATGGCTGAGAAATGCAATCCCCATTAGACCAGAGTTATGATCCCAGCTTTGCTGAGCAATCTTGGGTAAATGCCTTTACCCCTCCAGGTATTAGGTGCTCCAGACAGAAGGAATGCTGAGAACAGATAAGAGGAAGAATTCCCCAAGCCTATTGGATGGCTGTAAACACTAGACAGGCTTTCTAAGAGAAATTTCAGAGTCTTGCCTCTAAAAACCTTTAAGGACAGGAAAGATTCTGGCCCACCCAGGACAAATGAATAATTCCATTGGAACTAGGCCACAGAGTGAGTCTGAATGGTTTCTTAACTTCTGTGGCCACTTTTTGGGTTGCTGTGGTCAAGAGCCAATAAGTCTTTAAAACTGTTCAGAAATGTCCTAAGCTGAGTAGAATATTTATCATGATCACCACCACCACCACCACGCACAAACTCAGTGCTGAAAATAAGGAGATGGCAATAGTATCATCTCTCTAAAGCTTCCTGACCCCTGAGTAGGAAAGACCATCCCCCTTTCCTTATCCCATTATACCCTATATCCGTATTATCACAGATCCGAGATGGTTTATCATACTTACATCTTTAGATATTTGTCTCCCACTGTCAGTTATGAGCTTCTTGAACTAAATATCAACTCTTACTCTTTCCTGTATCCCGTGCACTTATCCCAGGAACTGGCTAATAAATAATAAACAAATGCTCATTAATTAGCTAGATGAGGAATCCCCTTCACTCCTATTCTGGGACAAGGTGGCATTTGGGCCTTATTAGAGTCATTAGATGCATCCAGTCCATTTGGGGAATGGGAACACTGACATTTAGAGGGAACTGGTTTACCCAAAGTTACTCCATCAATATGAGAGGACTCAGAATAAAAGAAACCTTTTTGACTCCCAGTGAAACTTTCTCAGGTTCTATAGCACATTAGCTGTGTAACTCCGGGCAAGACTCTTTGCCTCTCTACCTCACTTATAAACTGGGTAAATGATAGTGCCTACATAATGGGATTGTCTGAAAAATAAATAAGTGAACCTGTGTAAAACAGAGCATGGCACACAAGAACTGCTCAAAAAATGAATGCATTCATTCCTAGCTATTCTCCTTGGTAAAGGGGCACCTATATCGCCCACCAGCAAACCAGAGCTCATTGTGAAAGGAAGACTTTTCAGCACTGACTTACACACTTTTCAACCCAGCAAGTCCCCTGCAGTAATCACTCTGGGGAAAGGCCTGATCTCTTGTCACACATCCTTCACAGCTTTCCCTTCTCTAAACCCCTACGCATGCATGCAATACACACACAACTCACAGCGATGACAGCAAGTCTATGTGAAAAGGCAGCAAAACTTTTACAAGAGCACGATCTTTCGAGTCAGATAGACTTGGTGTCAGGTAACAGTTGTGCCACTTCTAGCTGTGCAGTCTTAGGCAAGTCGATCTCTCTATGCCTCAGTCTCATCATCTTTCAAATAGGTATAACTTGTTATGAGGATTACCTGAGATAGGTAACAGTTGGGTACTCCATAAAAGATACTGAGAGTAATAATAATTGTCTTATTTTCCTTTAACAAAATCCACTAGACAAAATGTCAGAATCGAAAGGGATTTTAGGGATTATGTAGTCCAGCTCACTCATTTTATAGCTAGAGACCTAGAGATCTTGAGAGGAGGCATGATTGGCCCAAGGTCACACATGAGACAGTGGCGGAATGAAACCTGGGACCCGGGTTTCTGAATTTTTTACTGAGCATCCTTTTGGCCCACTTGATCCTTCTTATCTGTCCCACTCCCCAAACACAGCAAGTGGCTGGAATCAAGCTCTTCCAAATCCTCTTCCCTTCATGTTCATCTTGGCATAATCTGTTTACCAATGTCACTACTCTCCCAGGCATACCTAGCCCCCTTGAGTCTGACTTGAGGACAAGGTAAAACCACTAATGGCCACTGGCAATAGTAATAATGGTATTAGTAACAGCAATAATAATGACCACCAACAACCTGCATAGTGCCCTTACTTAAAAGTGATTTCACCTATAGCATCAACACATTTCTGTAGTTTCTCCCTGACCTTGGCTTAGAAATATGATTTCCTCAAACTTACTGAGGATTTTCTTTATGCCTAGCCACAGGCTAGAGGTTGGGGACTCAGGAGAAAGCAGGGCCTCTGCTGGGATAAGCTCATAATCTAATGGGGATTTAGGGAAGGTGGGGACATCACAACTTCTTTTGGCCTAAATGGTGCAGCAGCAAAATGCCCTGCCCCATCCTATGGGGAGCCTTCTTTATCATGCTGTCAAGAGGCAGAATGTATCTGGAATAAACCAGAGCAAAAAAAAGGGTAAATGTGAGGCTGAAAATGAGCCTCATTTTCAGGAGGACAGAAAAAAATAGAAAATATGGACACCAAAAACTTTACATCTTAGGGAGATTCTAGTGAGACTCCAGGGAGGGCAAGGGAGCAGCAGTGGGATCCATGTAAAATCAGGAAGCCTTGGTTCCTGCCCACTGCGAGCACACAAGATTCTAAGGTTTCTGTTTCCTCAGGGACTCTGCCCTCAGATTTTCCAAACCCAGTACTGGGCTATATATATCTCCTTGGGACCATCATTTGCTAGAATGATGTCACAGTCCTTGCAGTAGAAATGTTTGTACCCTTGGTTCCTTCCTAGACCCTCAGCCCGGCAGTCCAACACACTCCAGTATTCATCATCCTCTGGCAGGGACAGCGTCCACAGGGATGTGGAAGAGACTGGAGGGATGGGGGAGTGGGGAGAGAAGACTAAAAGAAGCTACCACTCCTCTCTTTCCCCAGTCTATTTCCCAAGTCCTGTGTCCCTGAGAACCTAAGTGCCATGTATAGGCATGATTTTAGGTGTTTACATATAAATCTCATTTAATCCTCATATCAGCCCTCTGAGACATGCACCTTTCTCCTCATATTTACAGATAAGGAAACCTGAACTTCGGAGAAGGGAAGTTACTTGACAAAGGTCACTATAGTGTTGGCAGAGGAATGCCAATATTGGACTGTCTGATGCCTCCAGTTCCAAGAGGCCCACAAGGTCAATGTTTCACTTGAGAAGCCCATAGTTAAAAGAGATCAACTGAGAAAATTCCAATTATTTCATCTACTCAAGTTTAAATTCTGGGTTTCTTTACTAGAGCAGTCCTCCTGACATGTAAGAGCTACTTGAGTGGCATATTAAAATTGTACAGACCATCTAATCCAACTCTTGCATTTAACAGATGAGCAGACAGACACCCACGCCTAAAGAATTGTAAAATGGCTACTGTGGCCTAGTACCAAACTAAGAGCCTAGAAGCCCAATCTCTGGCACTTTCCCTACACCATCCTACCTGCAGAGACCACCTTTTCTGAGAAGCAACTCCAGCTTATCCCACACCACCAGATGGGCAGAGAAGGCAGAGGAAACAGGCAGTGTATAACCAGGCCTCTCCTCACCTGCAGGGCTGAGGAAGGGAATATGGGGCTTCTCAGGCTAGTAGGTGTTCCAAACAACCCAGATCCCTGCTGAGGAGTGAAAGGAGAAAGAAAGCATCGTATGTATCCCACGGAAGCTTCAGGAAGACTGAGTCTCAGTCTTCCTGAAGATCTACCACTTGAGAGGTTATGGACATTTTTTTCCGTATCTACTGCAGAGCTCCAATGCTTCCCGGGTGAATATGGGAAAGAGGCAGCCAATGGCACTTGACCTTGGGTTGGGTGTGGGGTTACATCCTTCTCACACCCCCAGGTACCCTTGCTCCTCATCTATGAGGAAAAAAGCTTAAAATTTTGCCAAATGCTGGAAGAGAAAGACAAATAGGAATGGGGTGGTCCCTCAAAACCTCCTAATTGCCCACCTTGGGCATCTTCCCTGTTGCACTTAGCTCTCTAATTGTAAATTTTACAGCAGTAGTGGTGGAGGTGCAATTAGAAGGATTTAGGGAAATGAAGGGAGGGTAAGAATGAGTCACAGTTAACCCTTACTCGGCGGCTGCCCTCTGAGGATTCTACCGCAGCGAACGGCCCCCGCCCGCCGCCGCGGTGCGGCGCAGGGCCCGCTCCCGGCTCACCACGGCCTCCTCACCTGAGCCCACTGGCCCTCCGCAGCCCCGCCGGCTCGCACCACTCCGCCCGGGCTTGGTGCAGCGCCTCTGCAGTCGCTGCTGCAGCTGCCTGGCCCTAATCAGCAACCTGCGGTGGTAGGGGAAAAAAGACAGACAGGTGCGGGTGAACGCGGGCGGGGACTCCCAGGCAGCCGAGCCCACGACCGCTGACAGCTGGGCCGCCGCAGCCAGAAAGCCTGGGGTCAGGCTGCCTGCCCAGCGCTCGGTCCGCTCCTCCTTGCTGTCCGCGTCTCCCCTCCCCCCATCCTGTACTTGACACTCTGGGCTGAGGCCAGCGCAGCTGGGCGGTGGGCTCGGAGGTCCCCGGGGTCCCTGTCATTACCTGCGGAGGCTTCCATGGCTTCGGCTGCCCTGCCAGGGCTGCCGAACAGCTCTCCGGAGCCCCTGCTGGAGAAGGCTAACTGGGTGCTCGCCGGGGCTGGGGCTGCCGGAGGGGAGGGGAGAAAGTGAGGTGGATGGAAGGGATGAGCCAGTCGGCGGCTCGCCGGCAGCTGCGTAAGCGACTGGTCTTCACTTTCCTTCTTAAAGAGATAGTTGGCATCTTGCTCCCGAGGGCGTGGGAGCAGAGACGTGAGCACGCAGAGTGGCGTCCCCTCCCACCTACACACCAGCCTGTGCTTAGAGTTGGGAAGTAGGGCATCGCCGAAATCGAGTTGGTCTACTGAAAGGCTGTGTGAACCTGGCCAAGTCCCTTTACTTCTTTGGGTCTCAGCTTTCTGGTCCTTAACACCGGATGATGCTACTAATCTCACTTCCTGGCACACAGTCGGCTTACATTAAACAGATTTGATCCCAATTCCTTTAGGAACATTTTCCACTCCCCATATCAAGTAACCTCTGAGTACCAGGGTTATTTAATGCACTTGGACTACTAAGAAAAATGATAGCAAGAATTTACAATATCTGAAAACGAAGATATTGTTCTTTGAAGTTAAGATGGTGAATCACTGGAAAGGTGGAATGCCCATGAAACACATTTTCCCTCTGTCTTCCATCACCATCGCAAGGAAAACAAGGGAAGATCAAGAGGGAAAAGTCCAGAAAACTGTTTTCTCTACCTAGCCCTCCTACTTCTAGCCATATAACAGGAGATATCTCCACAAAAGACGTTAACTCACTCTGTTGACCCGTTTTTTATATAGTTCACGTGTGGGAAGCCGAGCGCAGAAGGTGCTATCTCCTTCTTAACCAGCCCTAACTAACTGATCAGTCATTCCTCTGCTCAAAACCATCACTCATCTTTACTCAAATGTCACTGCTCCAGGGAGAACTTCCTTGACCACCCTACATAAAATGGTATCTCCCTTCTCTCCCACTCCCTCTGCCATAGTTTTGCTGTATTTCGCCACCAGCTGATGTGTTGTATATTTACTATTTGTTAGTCCTTCATTATCATTCCCACTAGAATGTATAGTCCATGATGGAAGGAACTTTGTTTTGTCCCCTACTATATCCCTAGTCCCTAGAATAGTGTCTAATATATGAGGTGCTCAATAAATATTGACAAAGTGAGTGAGAGAGCAAGCACACATTGCACCTGGCCCTAGTCTCTGTAGCACTAGGCCAGATGCCATCCTGATCTCTTAAGACTCTTAAGTCCTTAAGTTTCTGTCTACTCTTGGCAAGGCTGAATTTGGTACCCTCTACTCTCTACCCTAAGCTGACTTTCCAAGAGAAGAATTTATAAAGTGATTTCACCGACTTTGTATCATGACTCTGCACTGCTGTCTGGGTGAGAAACAGTATTTATAAAGTACAAAAAGAAATAATTATTTTAAATTAACTGTTACTTTTCGAAGTTAAATCTTTTGCTGTATCTTTGATTTGTGGTAAACTCATTACTCTATAACAATACCTATAATTTTGCAATAATTTTTTTTGGTATTGGTTATATTTTCCCCTCTATTCAATTCATTGAATTCTCCTATCAGATGACCATCATTATATTATGCTTTGTGGAAAAAATGGTAGAGCAATTGTAGCAGGAATAAGAAACTATGGTTAAAAAAGCCATATGAGGTAAGTCCTGCTGTTTAAAAAAACTAATGCTGTATTAGCAAGTTAATTGATGAAATTTTTGATCTGCCCTAAGGCCCACCTAAATTATATAAGTGATTTCTTTACACTTAAAGCAAAACCATAGGAAGCCATGTAATTATAGTTTATCAGGAGATAATTTCTGAGGTCCTTATTAAAAAAATAATTTTTTGTCTGTCCCCCATTCCCGCTCGCCCCCACTTGGTACTTAGAAGACTACATTTCCCAGTAATCTCCACAAGGAGCTTCCCCAAAGCTAGAGAGCACCTCCACTCACAATACTCCCATCTAAAATGGTGTCAGCTAGTAAAGAATTCTTTCTTCAGCATCTTAAAGCATGTGATTGAGAAGAGAACCAGTGTTCAATTATAATGTAAATTGCAACAAATGAGGATTTTAAGCTTAAAATAAAATTATTCTAAAGAAATCAGTAGTTTTGTTTTGTACTAATTGTGAAATATCTATATTTGATTAGTTTCAAAGCAATTTTGGTTCCAATTCTGGGTAAGCACACTCTTCACATTGAACATCACAATAAAACCTGAACAAAATGCAGGGAGCAACTATCTGAAAACTCTGAAGAGAGAATGCTAGCAGGCAAGTTGGGGAAGAAGGCCAGAATTTGATGTACCATTAAACTAGTGAATTTACCCTTTTCGTTTCCTCTGGTATCTCCTGGTCTGGTCTCAAGGCAGCCCCAAATCCAGAATTGGGGAATTGACACAGCGAGAGCTCACAGAGAATTTCCCTAGTTCTGACTTGAAAATAAGGAAATGAGAACCCTAATGCTCCAGGTAAGTGGAGGAAACAATTTTTCTTTTCTTTTTTAGTCTTTTCTCCATTATCTCATGACCCAGCCCCTAAGCAATCCTGCAGTGGTGGCTGTGACTGTAGGAACACACAGGTGCCTAAAACTCTGAGGAGAAACTCTTCAGTCAGAATAGCTGTGGTCTTGAGAAAGAATAAGACTCTGCTGTTTTTCATTTCTTTCTGTCCTCCCACCATTTGACTACAGATGTGGGTTCAATCATGTGGAAAAGGCAGAAAAACAGAGCAGAGTAAATAAGGCTCTTGGCTCCCACTTTCTGGTGAATTCCAAAGAGGACAAACTAAATAATAATAAAGATAATATAGTAAAATAATAACTTTCAGTTACCACTGAAAAGTAAAAACAAAGAAAAACTCTTAAAAGCAATCAGAGAAAAATGATGTGCTAATTACATGGGAATAATGATTTGAATAACTGTGGATCTCTCAAACAAAACCATGGATGGCAGGAGAAACATGAAATAAAAATTCTAAATTGATGAAAGAAATGAGCAGTCAACGAGAATTCTATATCCAGCAAAAATATCCTTCAGAAATAAGTTCTCAGATAAAGGAAAACTAAGAGAATTCATTGCCAGAAGATCTTCTCTGGAAGAACTGTTAAAGAAAATTCTTCAGACAGAAGGGAAACTATATTCGAAGAAAACTTGGAACATCAGAAAAGAAAAGACAATCAAAATGGTAATAACTAAGTGAATTTAATAGACCATTCTCCTATTAAATTCTTTAAAATATGTTTGACAGTTAAAAGCAAAAACTGCAACATTGTCTGATGGGTTTCAATGTTTGTAGATGTAAAACACAAGACAATTACAATTAAAATATATAGGAGAGATTATAAAGGAACTTACATGTTGCGAAGTTTCTATACTCTTGTTGAAGTAGCAAAATATGGATTCTAAATAGAGTGTGAAAAATTAAGCATGTATTTTGCAATCCCTTGAGCAACCATTTGAAAATATTTATAACAAAAGATATAATACAAAAAACGAATAACTTAAAATGGAATTCTGAAACATTTTTGAATATTCCAAAAGAAGGCAAGAAAGGGGAAACAAATGAAAAGTAGAGAGAATAAACATTAAATAATAAAATGGTAGATCTAAATCTAAATGTGTCAATAGCTACATTAAGTGTAAATGGTTTAAACACATCAATTAAAATAGAGATGATCAGAATAGACAAAAATGACTTAATTAGATGCTATCTACAAGAAACCCAGTTTAAATATAATTATATGGGTAGGCTAAAAATAAAACATGGAAAATATATTGCATGCAAACACTAATAAAAGGAAAGCTGGAATGGCTTAATATGAGAAAAAGTACACTTCATAGACAGAGAAAGACAAATACTGTATGATTTGTTTACTTACCCATGTAATCTCAAAAACAGAACAAATGAATAAACAACAGAAACAGACCATAAATACAGAAAACAAATTGGTGGTTACCAATTTGGGGGAAGAGATCGGAGAGTGGTAAAATAAAGGGGATTATTAGGTACAAATTTCCAGTCATAAAATAAATAAGTCATAAGGATGTAATGTATACCATGAGAATACAGTCATTAATACCATAATAACTTTGTATGGTGACAGATGGTAACTAGACTTACTGTGATCATTTTGTAATGTATATAAATATCAAAACACTGTGATGTACAGATGAAACTAACAGAATATTGTATGCCAATTATACTTCAGTTAATAAAAAAAAAAGGAAAAAGTAGACTTCAAATCAAAGAAAATGACCAGGAATAAAGAGATTCATTATATAGCAATAAAAGGGTTACTGCATCAGGAAGACATGATAATTGTAAATGTGGATGCACCTAAAAAAGAAGCTTCAAAATACATAAAACAAAAACAGAACTGAAAGGAGAAATGGACAGATTGACAATTATAGCTGCAGACATGAACACCCTTTCTTATTAATAAATAGAACTAGAAGACAGAAAATAAGCAAAGGTATAGAACAACTGAGCAGCACTATCAACCACTAAGTCCAACTGATATTATAGAACAACCTAAAACTGCATAAAATATTCTTTTCAAGTACCCTGGAACATCCACCAAGACAGTCTCTATACTAGGTCATAAAATAAACCTTAAGTAAATTTAAAAGAATCAAAGTCATTTAAAGTATGTTCTTTAATGATGTAGGCTGGAAATGAATTACAGAAAAAGAACAGGAAATCTCCCTTAGAAATTAGACAAAAGACTTCTAAATAATCCATCCATGGGTCAAAGAGGATGTCTCAAGGGAAATTAAAAAATATTTTGAACTGAACAAAAGTAAAAATACAACATATCAAAAATTGTGCAATGCAGCTAAAGCTTAATAATGCTTAATATATACCATTAAGCATTTATATTAGAAAAGAAAGAAGCTCTCATATCAATTAAGCTCCAAATTAAAAAAAAACTATAAAAATAAAAACAAAATAAACCCAAAGCAAGCCAAAGAAAGGAAATAATAAATATCAGAATAGAAATCAATGAAATGAAAAAAGAAAAAGAGAAAATCAATGAAACCAAAACTTGTCTTGGAAAAGACCAATAAAACTAATAAATCTTTAATATTACTGAAAAGAAAAAAGAGAGAAGACATAAATTAATAGTACCTGGAATGAAAGAAAGGTTATTACTATGGACCCTACAGACATGAAAAGGATAAGAGAATACTACAAACAACCTTATATACATAATCACCAGTTTAGATTAAGTGGAACAATTACTTGCAAACCACAAACTACCAAAACTCACAGCAAATGAAATAGGTAACTGAATAGCCCTACAACTATTTAAAAATAGAATTTATAGTTTAAAACTTTCCAAAATACAAGTCTCCAGGTCCAGATGGTTTCATGGGTGAATTCTACCAAACATTTAAAGAAGAAATAACACCAATTCTGCACAGTCTCTTTCAAAAAATAAAATGGGAGAAAATGCTTTCCAAAGTTATCTTATGAAACCAATATTATCCTGGTACCAAAACCAGAGAAAGATAGTAAAAGACAAATACAGACCAATATTCCTCATGAACATAGATGCAAAAATCCTAAACAAAACATTAGTCAATCTATATGAAAAGATCCTTAATATCATTAGTTATTAGGGAAGTGCAAGTCAAAACAATGAGATACCACTTTGCACTTACTAGGATTGCTATAATTGAAAAGTGACAATAATAAAGTATGGGCAAGAGTATAGAGAAATTGGAACTCTCATATATTGCTGGTGGAAATGTAAAATGGTGCAGTTACTTTGGGAAACAATGTGACAGTTCCTCAAAAAGTTATACATAGAATTATCATAACTCAGCAATTCTACTCCTAGGTATATAGCCAAAAAAAAATTAAAACATGTATACACAAAAACTTAAACATTAATGTTCATAACAGCATTATGTATAATTGTCAAAAAGTTGAAAATAACCTACATGTCTATCAACTGATGAATTGATCAACAAAATGTATAATGGAATATCAATTTAGCAATTAAAGGAATGAAGTACAGATACATTCTACAACGTGGATAACCTTAACAAAATTATGCTAAGTGAAAAAAAATTAGGCACAAAAGGCCATATGTTATATGAGAAACAGAAAGTAAATTAGTGATTGCTAGGAGTTGTGGGAAGGGAAGGATGAAGAGTGATTACTAAAGAGTGTGGGGTTTCTTTTGGGATGATAAAAATGTACTAAAATTAGATAATGGTTATGGTTGTATAACACTGTGAATATGTTAAAAACCATGAATTGAATATTTTTAAAAGGGTGAATTTTATGTATGTGAATTTTATCTCAATAAAGCTGTTAAAATGTATTAGAAAATTGAATCCAGTGATATGTAAAATATATAATATATTATACCATGACAAATTGGAATTTATTCTGGAAATGCAAAACAGGTTAAAAAATCAAAAATCAATTGGTGTAATCCACCATATTAATAGTCTAAAGAAGAAAAACCTCATGATTCAATCAATAAATTCAGAAAAAGCAGTTAATGAAATTCAATATATAGTTATGATAAAAACATACAAACAAATCACAAACCTCTCAACAAACTAGGAATAGAAAGGAATATCCTCAACCTGATATCCCCAAGTGCGTACACACACACACACACACACACACACACACACACACACACACACAAACCAGCTATAACTAACATCTTACTTCATGGTTAAAGAGTAAATGCTATCCTTACATTGGGAACAGACTGCAAAGGAGGAGATGAAATTGTCCCTATCTGCAGACAACATGACTGAGTAGAAAATCCCAAGGAATCTACAAAAAATAAATTCCTATAACTAATTTGTGAGTTTAGCAAGGTTACAGGATTCAAAATTAACCCACTAAAGTCAATTGTATGAATGACAAAATTACAGCAATAGTGAACAATTAGTGGTTGTCACGGACTATGGAAGAAGGTAGAAAGGGAGGTGGCTGTGGCTACACAGGGTAGCACAAGTGATCCTTGTGATGGATCCATTCTGTTTCTTGACTGTGGTGGCTGTCACATGAAGTACATATAATTGTATAAAACTAAATTCACACAAATAAGTGCATGTAAAACTGGAGAAATACGAATAGAGTGAGTACATTGTATTAACATCAATTTCCTGTGATGTTGAATTATAAATATGCAAGATGTTACCTTTGGAGAAAACTGGATGAAGGATATACAGTATCTCTTTCTACTACTTTTTTACAACTTCATGAGAACCTACAATCATCTCAAAATATGAAGTAAACAAAATGTTAATTGGAACTCTCATACATTGCTAGTGGGAGTGCAAAAAAGTACATCCACTCTAGAAAATAATTTGGCAATCTCTTATAAAGTTAAATATGTATTACCATATTACCCAGCAACCTCACTCCTAGATATTTACTCTAGAGAAATAAAAACTATATTCATACAAAAACTGTACACAAGTATATGTAGCAACTCTGTTTATAATTGTCAAAAACTGGAAACAACTTAGATGTCCTTAAGGGGATAATTGGATAAATAAACTGGTATATCCAGACAACAGAATACTACTCAGCAATAAATAGGATAGAACCACTAATAACATGCAACAAATCAGACTAATCTCAAAGATATACTGAGTGAAAAAAGCCAGTCTCCAAAAGGTTACATACTATATGACTCCATTTATACAACATTCTCAAAAAGAGAAACGGTAGTCATGTAGAAGAGTCATTGCCAAGAATTAGAATGGGGGAAGGGTATGACTACAAAGGGAGTTTTTCTGGGTGATGGTACTGTTGGTATCCTGCTTATGGTCGTTACAGGAATCTACATATGTATTAAAAATAATAGAATTGTGCACCAAAACAAAAAAGTCATTTTTTCTTTATGTTAATTTAAAAATAAAAGAAATGTTTAAAAGAGCAATTTAATATTTAAATCTTATAGTTAGTTATGCATTCAAAGAGGCCATTTGAAATTTAGTTTATACCACAATTCTAGATACAACAGTATTTTAGAGAGTACCATAGGCTTCATTTTACAGTATGCTATGGAGCCTACAGAGCATTATATAAAATTTCCTAACAAACTTCAACTAAGAAAAAAAAAACCAATGATTTTAATATAAAAAATGCTCAGTAAAAACTAAGTAAAAGAACATTTATTTTAGTGACCTTTACTTCAACTGTAGCTGCAGACAACACGTTAATTTTTTTTAACATAAGAAGCAGACATAGTTTTGTTGACACATAAATGGTAGTTATAATAATCATTAAATAGTGAATAAAAATTAAATAATCCATAAATAGATTAAAAGTCACTCAGACAATTTAAAACAAAGATGGATTTTATAACTCTTCAATTGACATATTATATTAAAAACCATGACACTAGGTCAAATCAAGGATGTTATACATTAGAATCAAATAAATTATTGTCTGTGGGGAAATAAGAAAGTGTTAATCATGGATTAATCTCACAAATCTTAAATAAATAATAAATAAATTTTAAATAAATAAATAAATAAATAAATAATCCAATGTAAAATAGACTTTTGAAAAAACATCCTTGAAACATTCAAAGCATGAAAGCATATAGTATTTAAAAAATGTATTCTAAATGCAATATTCAAGTCAGAGTAATGGGAAATGCTATACATTCAAGTCAACTAAGTTAAAATGGCACTTAGCGATAATTCAGTATCTCTGTAAGCATACAGTTTTCCAGTTCTGGCTAAGGTTATTCTGAACTTACAAAGAAGAAATGGAAAGTTGGTCTGTCTATGAACTGGATCAGACCTTCAGTTGCTTCCAGATGGCTACTGCATTAAATTGAACAATCTATTCAAAAATTCCAGTGATGACATAAATCTGAATGTTCTGGATTTCTTTCACATTTTATGGAACATTGGTCCCACCGTAGCTATAATATCTGCATAGGGGGCACTCTGGCTCAACTCAATAGCCCGCTGTTTTTTTAGGGCAAGAAAGGTATAAAATTTGGCAGCAGCTTGTTTTCGGTCACTATTTCTGCAGAGAGTCATCAGACTAAACAGCTGCATTCCCATCTTGTTGGATTCCTGGGAAAATAATTAGAGAAAAAAAAAAGGAAAAGAAAACAAGAAGATTAAAAGTAGAGTAGGCTGTGGCTGCATAATCAACAACAAAAATATTGATGTTTTTGAAATCCTTAAATGGAGAAATGCAAATGACTCATTAGTAAGCTTAAAAGCCATACAGGTCATTGAGCATAAGCTTGGTTCATTGAGAAAATGCATGCAAAAGAAGTGAAGTATTATACAAATTTATAACATGTTATACAAATATTAGGTCTTTTACAAAATGAATGTTAACATAAATGGCTTCCATGGAAATTGCAATTTAGACTTTGGGGAGTAGAGGTGACAATAAAACTCTAGTGGTAAATGTAGAATTATATTTGTAACACTTCAGTGGCAAGGCAATATGACTATGTAAACATTTCCCAGTTTCTTTGCACAGGTTAAAAAGATGTTGAATTTACCACAGGGTAACTGTGAATGTACTAGAACAAATTGAGGTACAACGAAGTGTTTAATTATGGATGAAGATAACTGCTTTTATGAAGACTAGTACTTGGAATCAGATTCCTTGAATATAAGCATAGTTTTTTTAGTTAGAAATACTGTGGTAAACACTGGCCAGTATCCCTATAACGTACTCCTTGGATAATTGTAAAGCATTTTTAGAAATATCATATACAAGTTTTTTGCCAGTCTATAACATTTAACAAATTAATAAGTTAAATATTTTATTATACTTCATCTCAACCAAAGGAGTGGCCCAGTGTCAGCAACCTTTCAGAGATGGCATGATAAGCCTTCATTTACTCTTTCTTGTGAGGAGACATGATGTGTATTGGATGACTTTTTCTCCTGGGGAAATGTATAAGCTGGAGATGTGGGGTGAATTCCTTGAAAGTCTACTTGGGAGCAGTTAGATCCCTCAGGTCTACTCCAACACTTTGCTGAACCAAGAGACCCCTACTCCCATACCCTTGCAGGCTTTTTCCCCTGGAGAAGTGCAAAGATAACCTTTTCAATTTCAAGAAAAATATCCTGAGGGGACAAATGTGCAAGATTGAACACATGTGCTTATTCTGTTCCCTCCAGAAACCTCTCTAAAATGAAGGAGGCAGGAAGTTGCCTTGTAGAGACACCAACCATTGAAACTCTAGCCCTTGGGACACCAAGCACTGTGGATGGTAGAGAACTATCATACCACAAACTGGGAAGTAGGGAATTTAAATTCTATACTCTAAACAGTAAGACAGTCAGCTTTTCCCTTACCGGTGTTTGGTTCCCAAAACACGGGTATCATGACCAGATACCATAATCAATAGAGTTGAAGATTAAGCTCAGGAAACTGACCATTCTGAGTAGAAAACACTTATAGAGAATGACATCTTTGTGTGTGTGTGTGTGGGGTGGGGGCACCACCCAATTACCTCACTACAATGACCACAAGTCTACAAGCCCCAGCTATGCTTATATAACTTCTAATCAGATTTTTGGTGTCTTATTCTTAAATAAAAACAAACAACTCAAAACATTTTAGTGAAATTTCTAATATTCAAGAGCAAAAGAGAATGCATTCAAGAGAATTGCCCCAAAGAAACAGATAATATAGAGAACAGAAGAAAACTATAACTTCTAACAATTTAAGAAAAAAACACTGCATCCATAAAAAATGCTTAGGATAATACTGAGAGAAAGCAGATCAGTGGTTTGCTTGGGGATGGGAGGGATTTAACAAGGGATTATCAAGAGGTACGAGGAAAATTTGGGGGGTTGTACATATGTTCACTATTTTAAATGTGGTGATGATTTCACAGGTATATACAGATGTCAAAACTTATCTAACTGTATACTTTAAATTAGGTACAGTGAATTGTATGTTAATCATACGTCAATAAAGCTATTAAGAAACTAACTAAATAAAAAGATTAATATGCTATAAAATGAAAGAATAATTAAAAACTAAAAAAACTGGAAAACAGAAAAGGTGAAAACAGAAATAAAATTCAATAGACAGAAACATAAAGTTAAAGAAATCTTCTAAAGAGTAGGGGGAAAATAGGAAATTAATATAGGGAATAAAATATGTTTTAAAAAATTAAAGGCATAATTCAGGAGATCAAATATCTGACCCAGGTCCTACCTGCTAGACCAGAAAAAGAGAATAGATTAACAACAAAGAGGAAATCCAAGAAATACAAAACATTTTCTAGAACTCAAGGACATTGAACTTTCAGAATAAAGAACCCACTACAGGCTCAGCACAAAAATGAAAAAAGACCCATACCAAAGCACATCATCATGAAATTTCAGACCACTAGAGATAAAGAAAAAACATAAAAGTTTCCAGAGAGAAAATAAAGTTCACCTACAAATGATGACCAACCAAGCAGCATCTGACTTTTCAGTAACAACACAAGAAACAGAAATGTTACAAAGCCTTTGACATCTGAGAGAGATTATTTTCAAACAATGTTCAAAGATAACCAAAGAAGTTAAAGGTAAAGAACATTTCAGACTTGTGTGTAGGGTCTCTATCTTCTATGCATTCTTTATTTCAGGAAATTAAGAGAGGATGTTAACCAAAAGGAAGATCAAAGTACCAAGACAGAGGAACTAATATAGGAAAGGACAAAGGAATTGTCACGTTATGGTAAAGGGATGTCCCAAGATAAAAACTGTGGAGTAAAGCTATGGAACAACTAATCCAGCTTTAGGAGGGATACCATCAAGAAAAAAAAAAAAAGAAACCAATAAATTATTTGATATATTTGACCACCCTAAAAGGGGTTTTATTATGTTGCTAGAGAGTATGGAAAAAGAATTAAGGATGGGTATATAGATGCTAAGCTAAGGGAAAAAATGAGGTAATGATTAACTGCCCTACCACCAAAAGCCCCATAAAGCTGACAAGAAAACAAATGTAATTCCACTATGAAATTTCAATGTGAACTAATTTTTATATAGTCTTTGTTACTTAATATCCATTTTCCTCTCCCTCCATAGTAAAAGAATTATTATCTGGGCCCAAGGTTGCCAGATAAGGATTACATTTCCCAGCTAGACGTGGCAAGGTGACTAAGTGCTGGTCAATGAAAAAAGAAAAGTAATATACACAATTACTGGGTTGTAAAGGAAACTTTGCTGCTGAATGGAATATGGACATAGTGGATAGTCAGCCATTTTGGATCCTGAGAATAAAGAAAATGAGGTAAAGGGAAACTGAGTCTCTAACAACTTTGTGAGCATAAGTGCCAAACCAGATTGTACTTTTACCTGAGAGAGATATAAACTATCTTTTTAAGGCATTAATATTTTAGTTCTCTGTCATAATCAAACTGCATCAAAATTATTACAAGTATGACTCTATAAGCACTGAATACTGTGCTAAAAATACACTGGTGAAGGGGGAGCTGTAATTTAACTAAATTTTCATTTTCTGTTGAATGAAGTAAATAGCTAAAATTTAAAACTGAAATATCAAGTAAATAAAAACATGTAATTAGAAATATGGATATAAATATTAAAAGAAATAGCTTAATATAGTTGCTTCTTGTGAGCAGGACTTGGGGATTAGAAGGGGTAAGACAAAAGACTTCTGTGTTTCCTTTTGAGCAATATAGGATGGTACTATTACAGTTCTAAAATTATATACATGTATTATTTTGATAAAAATTTAAGTTAAATTTTAAAATTATCTGTTTTACTCTTAAACTGTTATAAAGTTTCATAGTAAAAATTTATTGACAGCCTGCTAAAAACAAGAATTGGACATAGAATAGATGTCTAGGGGCATGAGTATAAGTAAGAAGTTGATAGAACATGTAGGCACCAAAAACAAATCCCCATATTCAGCCTTAGGTATACCACTCAAAACCATTTCTCTCTAGTAGAATTTAGCCTCAGCAAAAACATGATGAAAAAGTTTCATTTTTTATTAATATCTAGAAGACAGAAGTTATATTTTACTTACTTTAAAAATAAAAAATAGGGTTGATAGACCCTACCATCTTACCCGTAAATTATTTAACATCTGAAGTATTCTTCGATTCCATATCTCTGTCTCAATATTTTGTTCATTTCCCAATGACTCCTGTTTGAATGATTGACAAAATATTTCACTTAAGTTTTACTGAATGTTTACTATTTGTCAGGTATAGCATTAACTCCTATAAAGAACACAACTATAATACTGGGTCCTACCAAATAAGGAGCTTATAGATTGATAATAGAACAAGACTAGCAAACAGATAGAGATCAACTCTTGCAGGATTATATCTATACTCCCCAAGCTATCTTCTGTTAAGGAGCTTCGGAGTAAGAAAGAGACTCTGCAGTCTTTACTGGAAATGCATCCTAGACATTGGGCCCTTACTTTCAAAAGTAAAGTCAGCAAAGACTGCCACTTTTGGCTATAACTTATCCCAACCCTTGTCAATCTTAACTCAATTAATAGGAGTAAATATAAAGCTATAGAAAAAAAACTGCCTTGTAAAGGCCTTTATTTGAACTTATTGATGATACAGGAGCTCTAACAATAACTGATCTTTAGTAGTTTGTGTACAATTGGGTTAGAAACCCAATTTTAGATTTTGAGGGTATCTTGTCCAAAAATGATCGAACTACTGCCTGTCATGTAATTTGAACAGATCTATTCTTTACAGTCTTTAAAACTTAGCTACCTTCAGAAACACTTCAATATTTAAAAATTATAAAGTTGAAATCCCTTCACAGGAACTCACTCTAAGTACTTTCCAAATAACACCGTATAAGCTGAGAACAGAAACTGGGAAGAAGAAAGGTGCCAATGAGTCTGATAAAAGAACGGGCCTACAAAGGATTATGGGAAAGAAAGTGACACCAATCTGACTCACATCACCAATGTGACTTGACATCACATCACAAATGCAACCCAACAGCATTTGTATCACCCTTATCACAGATTCACTGTCAAGCTTTCATATATACCTCTAGAGCCCAGCCATTTTCTAAAAGTCCTTTCAATTTTGTGGACCCCAAGATAATTTCAGAAAGTTCCAGAATATTCTGTATGACATTTTAAATTATTTGAGGCTAAGTGGACTACTGAGTCCCCATTCCCACCAGCTGTACCAGCTTCCTGGTCCTACCTCTGCTGTATCCTTTCTTCCATTCCACAGACAATTTGAAAATATGGTCACTATTCTGAAGAGTTTCCCAAATCCCTCTAGCTACAATTTATGTTTATTCTTTTCCAGTCTGTGTGGGATAAATAAGCTCATCCAATTATTGTTATTTTCTATTGTTAAATACAGAAAAGGCTGTTTTTCAAATGTAAAAGCAATGGTCGAAGCCTTTGTTAAAGACCCATGAGACTGCAGCTTCACCTATATTATACAACTAAACTAACCAGGAAAAGCCTCAGAAGAAATAGTCTGTGTGCTTTGCTGAAGCCTGTCCACTTGATCTATCTGGACACCCTCAGCTGAATTCATTGTGTGTAAAGCCCAGTGGATTATTAAAACAGCTGAACTTGTGCTGTGTTGTGGTTTGCTTGACCATGTATGAAAATAACCTGTGTCTATAGAGGCAAAGAGAAAGGCAAAAAGGAATCGACCTGCTTCTGGCTCAGTTGTTTAATGTTTCAGGTAAAAAGGTATTCTTGTCCTAGATTGTCCAGATAATTCAGTCTGTTTTCCACATATTAAAAAACAATCTAATAGTCTTAGAACTTACCATAATTATAATTTATTTAAAAATAAAATTAACATCAGAGATTAAGTGTTTTGATACTATTTATGAAGAAACTTCTGCTAAAATTAATTACATTCTTACAAATGTCTTCAGCACTCTGGGACAAAAGAAGAAAATAAGACAGTAACATACATGGAGTCAAGCAAGTCAGATGTTACACTGACTTGTAGCCCTTTGAATGGACTATTTTCTTTTTCTGATCTCTAGAAGTCTTATACAAATATAAAATAGATATAGGCCTTGAGCCATATGATGTTTTAGAAAAAAATGCCCATATATATTTTGTTAAATGTCCTAGTCCATGCCCTAATATAGCTATTTCTTTAGAGAGGTTTTAAGAGTAACTTTAAAAAAGTGATTCCCAACATTTTAAATCTGTAACTACCTTTGATAAACATAAAAATCTCATGCTTTCCTTTAAAATTATTTGAAGTTTCAAAATAAGACAAAAAAAGTCAAAGCAATTGTGAATATATTTTATCAAACCACTCACACACTAATTTAAATTATAATTTTAGAAAATAACATAACTCTAAAAACCAATTTTTAGGTAAATAAGGTATTAAACATTTAGGAACAAAGTTTTTAAGACCATTTCCAAGGTTATGTATATATTTACCATTTCAACTGGAAAGTTTTCAATTTCTTGTGCCAAGATGGCACTCAGTAAAGAGGATTCCTCAACAGCTGAGGAAACCATTTCAACGATATCCTGCTAAAGCAAATCAGAAAAGAAATTAGTAAGTCATCACAGTAGTAGTAGTCATCACAGGAACAATCCCATTTTGTTAAATGCTTTAATCACATTAATGTTTATTTATAAAACTAATTTAAAGTACTACCCACATTCTTAAAATATTATTTCTGAAACATCCCAAATTGGCAGCCCAACTTAAATATTCCTGTTTTCCATATGCCTCCTACGAATAAAGAACTTGCACACTCCATCTCCCCTTGCTTCCTATCCTTGTCCCTCCTATTTCTCTTGCCACTGCAGATATCTTATCAAAAGTCTCTGCTGCTCTTTAGTTGAAAAATTTATCTAGTCCCAGTCCTCTACCTCTATTTTAATGCCAGTACCAGGTGGCAAAGGAAGATCTACAAACTGAGGGAGAATGGGGGAAGGGATATTAATATTCCTACCTACGGCCATGACAGGATTCTTGCCACCACTGCTAGAGCTGTCACTGGCAAAAGGGAAGAAAAACTATAAGTGGAAGGAGAGTGAAGACACAAAGGAAGAAGGAAACAGAGAAAGCCAGGAATTTTCCATTCCCTATCGTCTCCCCTTTTCATTGCTATAGAAGCTGTCAGCTCCTTTTTCATCTTTAACCGGTCGCCAAGCTTCATTCCTCAGCTGTCATCTATGATCTTGATTAATTTAGGAGCTTCCTACAACATAGTTTACTTGATTTTTCACTTCAGCTTTTTAAAATTTTAGTGATTATAAGAGGTCACATTTTATTCTTTAATATACACATTTGTGGAGAGTTATTATGTTTTCCTATTTTAATTTCTATGACTATTCTACATTTTAGATACTCTATTTTGTAGTTACTTTACACAAAAATTCTGTTTTATGAAGATTTGAAAATTATTAATCAGAATCAATATTTCCTTGTACCTTCAAACTAACTGAGCTCCCTTTCCTGACTATATTTCACATCTGTTCATCATTTTTGGAAGCAGAATAAGAAAGTTAAATCATAAGTGTAGGATTAAGGAGTAAAAGGTTCAATTTCTTTCCTTCAAGTACTCGGGAAAATCTATTTTATTAATATGTTAAAAAGTCATGAACTAAACCAGATTACCTAATCAGAATTTTCAGTGGGTGTGCCAAAGCCCAAATAAGGAAGAGAGTAGTATTGGCAATCCAGTTTCTTAATATCCAGTATGTTGTCTAATAGTTAGTAAAACATAATTCTCTTTTAATGCATTATGAAATTGCTGTTCTTTCCCAGGGCATTCAGTTTCATTGTGGATTGACTTTGAATTCCCTGAGTGGTTATTAAAGAACAGTGATGATGGAACAGACCAGGAAAGCACTGGTTTATTTTTATCTGGTGTGACTACAATACTTACAATTGTACATTCAATAAACTGATAAAATATTTTAAAGTACATTGTTTCCAAATATGTTTTCAAATAAATGTTTTTTGAATAACTGTATTTTTCAAATAAAAATTGTCTTCAAATAAAAAAAATTTTTAATTTTACTTTGGTCTTGGATCTTTAGATAATTTTTCAGATTCAAGGCTAAGGTAACTGGTAGATCTAAAACATATTACTCTTAGAGGTAGGAATGATGAATTTATGATCAGAGATAAAGCATAGGTTTATTGTCTAGAGTTCTAAAAGATTCCATGACATATTGAATGTGGGACTAGTAGGATTCTCAGCATATAATCAGAATCAAGAGCAATCATTTATTTAATGTACCATGCAAAATACTATTTCAGGATGAAACTACTTGTGATTTACAATCCTAAACTCTAAGAAAACACTGTTCAGCAGAAGAAAATCATGTTTTATTCTGTAGTACTGCTAGTTACTAAAGAAACTATAGGATAATAGATGAAATGTAAACTATAAATGTAAGAAGATATACCAGAGTCTCAACATTCCTTTACTATATTTGTGTCAGATAAATAATAATATTTTATGATTCTCTGGTTAACTTACCTCAGAGTTAATGTTTTTATTGGTAGCCTCATGAGAGCTACAATTAGATCCACCAATCACATCCTTCCAAGTTTTGAATTGACTTAACTCTTGCTGAAAATTTGACTCTTTCATCTTGGAAGCCTCTGAATTATTAAGGAAGTAAACAAGATTTCACCAAAATATCTTTCAAACTTAAATTGCAATATGATTGTTACAAAAGAAAACTTTGACATTGGAATCAAAGAACTTAAGCAAAGGGTGCATAAACTCTTTATGGCTCTGAAGTCTGACATTTACCTTCCCTTCCACATAAGCCTCTTTATCACCTCAACTCCCTTTCCTCCATCAACCACTCCCTTGGCACTCACCCTCATACATTCACTCACAAGACAAAATGGATAGTTCAAGCCTATCTTGCTATATTTATCAGCATATTTTAATGATTTTAAAAAGAAAGCAGAGTTCCACTCACCACATAAGTTCGTTTTTATTATTCCTTTATATTAATCAGCAATATTAACATTCCAATATTAACATTCCAGCAATATTAACATTCCACGTATCCTCTGGGTGTGTGGAAATTTTTATGTCTTGGGTTAATTGTATTATTTAAATGCTAGTCTTATCACTAGGTGACTTTTCATGTTAGTTGTCTTAAAAGTGAAACATTATCCTACTAAATATAAAAATTTTCTTTGTTAGTTTTTAAGTATTACCTTTGAGGGTGGGAGAGGTGAGAAAGAGTAAGATTAAGATTAGTATGCATAGTATATGTACTTCATCTTTTTATGTAGCTTTTAGGACAAAAATTAATCTGCAAAGCAGAAAAATACAATGCTGATGTAACAATTTTTTTAAGTTCAAATATGCTTCTAGAGATAGCATTTATACTTAGAAATATAGAATTGGATCCCATTTTCATTTTGAAATGTAAAATGAAATTTTTGTTTCTACAACATTACCCTCAACATCAACAGAATTAGGATGTCTCACCTACTACGTTTCTACTTCCAATTTCTTCCCTTAATGACTCCTTCTGTATCACTTTTCTTCCAAGTTTAAAGCCAGAGGACAGAAAGCATTTTGTAAACAACTGTAAAAATATACATTTTTGTTTCTCATTTTTGTACAAGTAAAGCAATTCAATAAAATACAAGCAACCATATGCTAAAAAGTCAAAATTATAATTCATGTATACATATCCAGCGAGTTAACTCAAAATGAGGAGGTATTCTTTCACAAGTTAAATTCTGCTGTATGAGTGTAAATATGCATTTATTTATTTATAACCAAACATTGCACCCATGTAAAAAGATGGAAAGTATTACCACTTTCAGTTCAGTATGAATCAAATCCTGGGCAGCAGTTGACAGAAGTGTATCTACTCCTCCCCTCTTCTTCCACATCATCAGTCTTTGGGTAGGAGGTGCAAGTTCCAAAACCGTGAGTGTGTCAGTAAATGAAGTAAGTTGTTTATGCATAATTTTGCTACTGATCTCCTTGACTGGATCTATGAGTAACTTCCTCTTTTTGCCTTTCTTTTTCCAAGCAATGTCTAAATATAAGAAATAGGCACAAATGTTAATGCTTGAACAGCTCTGTAAAATGATATTCTAGGTACTGCACATCTAAGAAATGTCTACCACAATACAACCTACAGAGTTGTATAGGAAAGAAAATCCTCTTCTTCCTACTGAAAATTATGCGTTACAAAGCTTTTGTACAACTAGAGTGTCTAAGCAGCCAACAGTTGACACATTTTGTAAGGTGTTCCTCAAAGATGCTGAGGAGGGAATCTATTTACCTACTCAGTGGACAACTGAGCAATTGTGGAGCAGAGGATATATTGATCAGCAAGTCACTCAATTCTGAGGTCCCTTAAAATATCTACATAACAGCATAACTTTTTGAAACACTAATTTGTATTTGTCCAGTGTATTTTTCCCTCCCCCACTAAAATTTATACACAAAGTCCGAGTGGGTAGTTAGGCTCATGGTATTTCATTTTTATAGGTAATTTTGCCAGATAGAAAGCAGAAGTCAAGCTTTTCCTTAGTAAAGATATAAAAGGGAAGGAAGCATTAGATTTCCCAGAATGGGTAAAGATCGGTGATCAGATGGTGCCTGAAGGAACAAGAAACTGAATGCTGATGTGCCACAGTAAAAACCCTGGGAACATAACAAGATCCCAGGAGGGTGGGCTGTGTAATGACCCCAGAGGCTATGTAGGCTGGGACAGTGGGTACCACAAACTGGTGTGGCTGATGACCAGAGGTTCCCTTTCACCTGCTACACACCTCCCCCAAATTTTGATATTAATGGATTAGGGCAGATAAAAGAACTATGCAGACTAAAATTCTTGCCGGCCGAGTGGAAGAGAGGCTCCAAGTTGAATTTAGTAAGGAAAAAAAAAGGAATCTCTTATTTCTTGCAAGTCTGAGTTTATAAATTAAGATCCCTATCAATTATGCTACTTAAAACTAGGATGTTCCTAAAAGGTCTAGTTATATATTAGATTCATATTTATTGTTTATTCCTAAAAATATGATTGAGGTTAAAAATTAGAGGAAATAGTTTCTCTCTTCCAAAACTTTTATTCTGCCTTATTTTATATTCATTTACATGTTTATTTATTTTTTGATCAGACTGTAAGCTTCTTAAAAGCAGGAACTGTCTTTTTCATCTCTGTTCCCAACACAGAGTAATGGCTCAATAAATACTGAAATTGAACTAAGTCTTAAATTTTCCAGATTTCCAAACTGGAAATATGGTTTGACCAAGACTAAATATAATGAAAAGATCATCTCAAATTTACATCACACTCTTCCTCTATTATCTGACAAGTGTTATTATTAGATCGACTACCTCCTATAATATTTCATAGATTATTCAAATATCTAACAGTTAATAAGATAGTAGGTGTCAAAAATAAAAATAAATACATGAATGACTGACCTGAAGCATCAATTGGATCAAGGGTAAATCTTTCCTCTTCATTTGATAATGTGGTTGCATCTAGTTTTTCATTTTCAGGTAGACATATATGCTCTGGATTTTCTGGTTCTACTAATCAACACCACCATAAAAGGAATTATTTTTAAAAAATAGTTATATTACAAGCTAGAGGACTATATGAGAATTAAAGTAAAAGATAACTAATTGAAGACTTATATATTTCTAACTAAAGCCATGTCTGAATTCTTAGAATTATGTATTTGATAGAATTGAAGAGATTCAGATATGATCTGGGACTCACAGTGTTAGGTAAGTCGAAGATCATCACTCTCTTTTGCACATGTGACATATGAGACTGGACTTAGATGTGACTGTAGTCACAGCGGAAGTAAAAACAGTGGTACCCACCTTAATAAATGACTGACATAAATTTGATTACATGTTTGCTAAAATATTTTTAATCTGTTAAACTTTTTAATTATTAGTTGACCCATAAAGAACCATAACTACATTTTTATTGCCTATCTCTATTTATCTTTTATAGCTCTACTATTGTGTTAGAGAGCAAATTTAACATCAAAAAGAGTGAAAAATCAAAACAGGGCTAATTGTACTTTTAATTTTTAAAATAATCAGACTAAAAGACCTCAAATCATTTTTACCTTCACACGAATTTCAAGTAGAAAATATTCCCTCATTTATAATTCCTCTCAAGTTGTATATAGATTGTCAAAGTGTATTACTATTAATAATTAATAGTTATATTAATGTCAAACATTAATGATTTTTTAATGTAACATATATTAATTTAATGATTCAAAAGAACAGTATTTTGGCAGAGTATTTAAATGTGCTCTCATATCAAATAATCCCATGCCTGGTTAAATAACCATTATAGTACCTTTCTCAGAACCCAATTTTCTACTCTAGAGTCAGATTAAGAGAGTTTAAGAAACAATGCTTTTTATTATTTTTTGCTATAGTATACTGCTATTTAAACTCAGAAGTTCTGAAGCTTAATTTGAATACTAGCATCTGTTCACTTTCTACACAGAGGAAAATTTTAACATACCCATTATAATATCAGGAGGCTCAGGAGGCAGGGAAATTTCTCTGTTCAATTGCATGTCTTCTAACAGAATATTCTCATCATGTTGCAATAGATTGTCTTAAAAAACACAATACTTTTGTCATACAGAGTTGAACCTATTATTTATTCACTGAAATTTTATTGACATTATTGTATGCAAGGAATCATGAATGGATACAAAAATGAATGAACCTTAAGTACTTAAATTTGATTGGTTAGAGACTATCACATTTCATGCAGGATGACACAGAATTTTATATATTTAATTTCCTTTCCTTTATTAAAAATCTATTTTAGATGTTTAATTTCAAGAAATATCTACTAAACTTAAGATAGTAGCGTTGTTACAAAGCTGCCTGGATTGTCTACTTTATTTCAATAATCATTTTATAATATCATAATATAAAAACAAAATAATAATATAAAATACTGGCAGATCCTTTAGAATAGTTTTCCCACAATTTGTTAAAGAAAATGTTTTTTAGTATATGATCTAGTATATTTTGTGAGGAATATACTAACTTATTCTCTCCCCTCTAAAATTAGGAATTTTTAAAAATAAAAACAAGCAGTATTTCACAACCTTTGTGGAAAATGTGTTTAAACAGTTGGCTACTTACTCAGACCTAGCCTAAATGTTTAAATGTACCATAAACTTTGAAAACTTGTGTAAAAAATGTGTTGGTTTATAAGACATAGAAGCATATCTAAAATTTTAGTTGAGCTAATAAATCCACTAATACACTATAATAACTTGATAAAATAATATACATTTTCTATAGACCCAGACAGCATACCAATCATTTCTCCTGCAGCCCCCTCATCTCCAAATCCATCTCCACTGTCATAGAAGAGAGTTTTTTCTCCAATGACACTTCCAGAACTATGTTCAACTAAAGGACCACTGGAATTCAGCAATATGTTGTCATCAAAGAAGCTGTGTCTTCTGAGAATTTCAGATTCCTCCCCTAAATAAATATATATCATTAATCCTGAATTAGTCAGGGAAACACAGAATTTTAGGGTTAGAAGGAAATTCAGATATCATCTTTTATAGCCTCCCTCATTTTACCAATAAGGAAAATGAGAGCTAACAAACTTATTTGAATTATTAAATTAAAGTCACTTAATCAGTGGAGGTTGGATTTGTAGTCTAATGCTTTTTCCAAAATAATACTAATACTAATATTAATACTAATACTAATACCAATACTACTAATAATAATACCAAAACATCAGAATAGAGTTTTTAGTTGTGGTACATTTTAATAATTTCCCAGAAGGTTATTATTGGCAGTGGGAGGTAGCTCATGTTCAGCTTGCTCAAGTATTATTTCATATTATTTTAAGGATAATGGCTTGTGTAATTTATTCATAATGGGAGTTCATAAAATAATGAGCATATCTGCCATCTTAGGAATGGAAAGGGAGGTAAAATATTAAAGAATGGGCTTAAAACATTAATTCAATAAATGTTTATTGAATAACTGGATATTGGTCAATATGGTAGGAGTTAGAGATACAGTAGTAAAAAAAGATAAAAATTGGTCAGCTAACATTAACTCAGTGCTTATTATGTGGATTATATTATGCAATAGAAGATACAGACAAGAAAATACATCTACATAAAGGTTTTGTAAAATGCACACAGTCATACCCTAATAAATGACAAGAGCCAGGATCTGATGCCAGGAGAGAGAGTGGTACTGTAAGTATTCGAATTCTGATTGGTAAAATATTTTGCCAAATGGAGAAATGAGAGAAAAATCCTAAGACACTGACAGCAGCAGATAAAATAAACTTCCTGCTTCAAACTGGCCTGCTTTCAGATTGGCACTCAATAAATTCATATTCTTTCCTTTCCTTGGGTTTGAATCTCTAGGCCCAGTAGTCTGAAACTTTGAAGAGTCAGAGATTGATCTTTTATTCTCGCCCTTTAACAACTCACATTAGTGAGTCATGAAGTATTACTCATATTTAAAATTTTTCTATAGACACATATCTTCTAGAAAGTAAGAGTTGAAAAGGCAACCTTCATTGTGCTGGACTAAAGATTTGCTCAATAGGAAAGACTGACTGTTTTAAAAGAACTAAAAATATGTTCACATCTTCTAGGTGCAGCTTCATTGCTCCCGAAAGAAAAATTATCCTTGGTCAATAAGATAATAACATTTATGAACAGAGACTATAGCACTGAGCATCACAAGAACTGGAGCTTACACACGCACGCACACACACACACACACACACATTAATGAAATAATCATTGCCTTCAATCTTATATTGTAATACAGAATAGGATGAATTAATATTAAGCATTTCTTAGAGGACACGAGATTTGAGTTTGTTTTTGAAGAAGAGAAAAAAATTACTTATTGATGGGAAGTATTAAAGGAGGGAAAAAGGGAAATAACCCTGTTGTTGCTAGTAGTATCCCAATTTACAGATAGGGCTTCAAGGTTTAGAAAAATTAGATAATTTGCTCAAAATCACATAGGAAGTCAATAGAGAAAACCCAGATTCAAATCCAGGTCTGTTGGTATACTAAGAACTTGTTCTTCCTACATATAATAGAAAAAGGCAAGGACAAAATTATTGGGGGTTACATTTGTATATTAAAAAATTCATTCTAAAGGTATTTCTACTGACATAGCAATAGATATTTCTATTGTCATTGTTTCAATGAAAAATGCAAATATAACTGATTGTGACTTATACTTTTAATTTCTCAAATATCCTCACCAAAGCTACCAGCTTGGAAAAGTAGATCATTGCCATAATCTTCTTTAAGTGTGATTTCTTCTGGTCTGCTTTGGTTCTGAGTAAATTGTTCTGAAACATCAATAGCACTATGGAGAAATATAAGATTGAGGAAACTTGTGAAGAGAACACAATGATTTTGTAGTATACTACAATAAGACAACAACAACAAAATGGGTTTTATTATATGAATAAAGGATTTTTTTAACTTTTTCAATAGAATTGTTTCCCCTCTTCCTCCTCCTCCTCCTCTTCTCTCTTCCTTCCTCCCCCGACACCCACAATTCTCTCACTCTCTCTTAAATCTACACTCATTCCCTTGGGAATCTCTTATGCCTCATGGTTGAAGTTCCATCTGTATACTGACAGCTCCCAAATGTATACATCCCACCCAGACCCAGATATTCAACTACCTACTTAATTCCCCTTGGATATATAACAGTCATCTCAAAACTTATGTCCAAAACCTAATTTACTTCCTTCACCCTGCCACTCTTAAACCTGTCATTCCCCAGTTATCCTAATATCATTAAGTGGTAACTCCATTTTCATGGCAAAAATCATATAGTCATCCTTCACTTCTCTCTCTTAAAGCTATATAAAAATCTGAAAATCTTGTTGGCTTTGCCTTTATGGATATATTTGACTGCTACCACTTTGATAAAATGAAGGCTGAGAATTACGGAAACTATCATTCCTCACCTGCACTTCTTACTGTAATGATCTTCTCACAGTGTCTCTAGTTCTTCCCTTTCTCCCTCATAGTAAGTAGCCAGGGAGAGCACATTGAAATCAAGTCAAATCTAGTCTCTCTCCTGATCAACACTTTCCTGTGCTCCCTTAATAAAATAAAAGTCCTTATTGTAGCCTCCAACACCCTATATCATCTGCATCCCCAGCTACCTCTCTGATCTAGGACCCTCATTTACTCCATACCAGTCTCACTTGCCTCCTTGTTGTTCCTTGAAAATGTCCAGTATGCTCTGCTTTAGGGCCTTTCTATCTGCTCTACCTGGAACATTATTCCCCACATTACTGAGGAATTTGTTCCTCCACTTCTTTCAGGTTTCTGTTTGGAACTTATTAGAAAAGGCTTTCCAGACCATTCTATTATTTATTTTATTTTCTGTCTACTCCATCTGTTTATTGTCTGTCTACTCCAACTAAAATGCAACATTCATGAGGCCAGGAGCTGTGTTTTATTCACTGGCATATGAAAGGCATCCAAAAAATATTTAGTGAATGAATAAATGCATATACTGTCAAAACTGTAAACTACATTAAGCAAATATGATACATTTTTGGTGTTATATTTTGAAATTTCACACTAAATTTAAGCTTTTGTCAACTACATGTTTACTTTGGTTGTTAACCACATTCCATGTGTGTTCATGGAATCTGCAGGTGAAAATATCAAGAAAACTAAAGGAAAATAAAATAATTTACTTCACATTCTGAGTGTCAAAATCATGAAATTCTTCTGGCAGTGTGATAGCACTGTAAGCTGCTTCAAAATTCTCTTTTGGAAGGTCAACTAGTCCTGAAAAGAATAAAAAAAACATATCCAGTAAGCAATGATGTTATACAAAATAAGAAATTCCCAATTAAATCTCTTTCATTTAAGTGAGACTTTCTCTCACGAGACTATTGCTTAGTCTTCTAACTGGTTTTTCTGTATCCACTCCTGCCTCTCCTCAGTCCATTCTTCACAAAGCAGCCAGTGATATTTTAAATACAAAATCAGATCAGATCACTCCCATGCTTAAAATGATTCAGTGACTTCCCAAGTACATTTAAATAAAATCCCAATTTCTAATCAGGGTCTCTGCAGCCCTACAAATCTATCGGCATCATCTAATGACACTCTCTCCCTCACTCACTATACTCCAACCATACTGGCTTTTTTGTTCCCTGAACAAGTCAAGCACTTTTCTACCTCAAGACCTTTGCTCTTGCGGTTCTCTCTGCCCAGAATGCTATTCCCTCAGGGACTTTTTACATGGCTGGGTATTTCTCATTCTTCAAGTTTGAACTTAAATTCTGTCCTCTCAGAAAGGTTTTTTCCTGACTAGCATAACTAAAATAAATTTTACTGTTCTTTTCTGTTGTAGTCCTCTTTATACTCTTTCATAGCATAATCATGATCTATAATTATTATAATAATTTTAAAAACCTTTTTCCTTATCTGATTTCCTCACCAAACTAACAGAAATCTTATTTGTCTTGTTTGTTCTCACATCCCAGAAACTTACATAGTGTTTCACAAAAAAAGTGGGGTCAGTAAATATTTGTGGAATATATAAATAAAAAAATGTACAAATGAACCATATTTGATATCGTAAATCTACCTAGAGATTCAACAAATATTTTAAATAAAGAAAAAACTCTTTCAACCTCGATTCAACAAATATTAACTGAGGAAATAGTATGTGCAAGGCACTGAGAAAAGTACTATAAGAAATTCAAAAAATAAATATGACAAAGATATTGCCTTCAGGAGACTGCTGATTAGTGTGAGAGGCAAAGCATATATCTAAATAACCATAATACAAGATGGAAAATGATAAATGTCTTAAAATTAAAATTTGGAGGCATTTTATCTATGATATACATAAACCTCTAGCAGTTTCGAATGCCTAAAGATGATCTATAATATTTCATAATTAGCATGCTTCTTAGAGTCTTGAGAATTCTGAAAACAATAACTGATTGGTATCGGGATTTTGTCAATCACACTATTTCTAAGTGATCTCAAAAAGACAAAAATAGATTTGGCAAACTAAATGACCATTAAAACTGAATATTAGAGTTTCTTACACAAGTTTGGTAGCTTTAAGTATGTTTATTATGTAAATACACAAAAGCTACAAGTTTTTAAAAGCATAACTTTCTCCTACAAACCCAGAAAAGAGCAAGTAAAATAATTTAATTTTCCCTTAATCATGGAAAATTAGATTGAGTCAAAAGAAAGTTATATTCATTTTACTCACCCTTGAATTATGGATTGCTGCCAATTTAAAAAGTCCACCCAAAACAAAAATGCAAAAGGGAACGAAGGTAGTAACACAAAGCAATATTGTACATATACCTGGGCGAAATGTCATCTTCATTTTAAGCAATGCTTCACTGCAATCTGCCAAAAGATATTTTGCCTTCCTATTATAGATTCGAACAACTCCTAAAAGAAGGTGTCCTGAAGTTCGAAGTGCAATTTTCACCTTTCAATAATTTAAAAAGTATTAGAATATTAAAAATTAGATCCATAAACACTGTTCTTTGAAAATTACAAAGTAATAAGAATTTCTTCTCTTTAAAAAATAGACATTTTGCAAACTCACAGACACGATCAACTAGTGGTTACCAGCAAGGAGGGGAGAAGGGGAAAAATATAAAATGTTCAAAATAAATAAATAAACTTTTTTTTAAAAAAACACATTTTGTAGTCTTCTTTAAAGTAAATCACTTAACTTTTACTTCACCATGTAAAATAGTTAACTTATGTTTCTCATTCAATGAAGTTAATCTAATGTTGAACTTGGGTTAAGTCTGCTAT
Organism: Macroglossus sobrinus; assembly: GCA_004027375.1. Lineage (NCBI taxonomy): Eukaryota > Metazoa > Chordata > Mammalia > Chiroptera > Pteropodidae > Macroglossus > Macroglossus sobrinus. The sequence continues at coordinate 213,656 of PVKZ01001204.1, read as the reverse complement.
TATTGATTTCATAGGAAAAATATAAACTACAGTCAGGTAGACCTGGACTCAAGCCTTGCTCTGTTGCTGAGTCATTTAACCTTCCTGAAGTTTAATCGATTAATAATGGCTACAATTTATTATATATTTATTTTGTGTCAGGCATTGTCCTAGGGACTTTTGATACATTAATTTTGACAGCAACCTCTACTTACAGAAGAAAAAAGAGACTCACATATTCCCAAAGTAACACAACTATTAAGTGATGAAGCAGAAATTAAATTTGACCAACTCAAAAGTTCATACTCTTAATTAAGCCTATTTCATAGGGTTGTTGTGAAGATTAAATAAACTAATGAACATAAAGTTTAGTCCAGTGCCTGAAACACGGTAGGTTTTCAATTATAATTCATCCTCTCTCAAGCAGAAAAATACTTAACTTATAAAAATATTAAAATAATACTTCAATATAAATCCTAATAACTTGTTACAGTTTTCATAATCAACATAGTACTATATTGTTTATGAAGTGTTTTCATATATATTTTGATTTATACTCAATCCTCCTTTCTACTCTCCCCATTCATTCATTCATTATTTTTCTAAGAAATACTTGTTTGGTAATTACTATTTTTTACAATATTTTGTTAGGAAATATAAAAGATTACAAAATATGTCTAAAAATGCCATTTATCCTTCAGGGTCCAATCTACTTATGATAAACATATAAAACAATTACCAACAGAAACTACTATGTGTATACGCTCAGGCAATAAATGGTATAGGAATTAAAAGTGAGACCATTTGAGAAGTAAAACTTCCGTGGAAATGTATTTCATGATGTAATGTATTTTAATTCCTTTTCTCTCCACAAGTCATGGCAAATACATACTATAATTTTAATACCATACCTTAGGTGAAATAATTTTTTCAATGGTTATCTCTAGATTACATTCAAATACATGGGCCTTCGTGAGTTTCTTCTCCCAGTGAGCTGCAAGCCAGATTTTGGCCAATGGCCCTCGCTTACTCATAAGCACATGTGTGTAGAACATGTTGCCTGTATTCCTTAGTTGTATTTAACGAACTAGAGAGAACTTTAAAAGATATTTAAAATTTGATTACAAAAACTGTTTAGCGTTATTTTATAGAAAGCAAAAACATCATTTATTAATTCTATAAAAATAACACTCAGATTAACTTCTAATTCAATGTATTAGTCAATTCAAATTATTTTCTTATATAGAGGAAACCCTTATATAAAATACAAAATAATAAACTAATGATAGAGATCTATTAGACTGTGAACCACACCTGGTTTAAATGTATTCTGATCACTAATCACTTTTTACATTTACTTATTTTATCCTATAAAGGGGTTGAGTTCCCTAATCAATATAGTCAAATAAATAGAGGAAAAAAAAACTGGAAAAAATAGAAGCTGGGAATGGAAAAAAACAACAACAGGAAAAGGTGGACAAAACTAAGAAAAATAAACACAAGTTATTTCTTTTCTAAAACTTAAGAATTTGATAAGTGTTGGATCATTGATTTATATCCAGATGTTTGATTTCTTTGTCCTCTTCAAGATGCTCTGATTTATCAACAATATATTAATTTTGAAATAAAAATAATATAACTCCAAAGGACCAAAAGTGGAAAAAATAAGAAAACAAGAAACTATAGGAAAAAAAATCAGAAGGCAAGAAAGGAAACAAGAATTAGATTAAAATGTTTTGAAATAAGAGTGGTAAAAGAAAACCACTTAAAAGAAAAAGAATTTATGCACATTTCTACAAATTATACTAGTCTCAATAATATCATAAGCCTCCATTATTAAGCAAAGGGATGTTATAATAGTGTGGCTGACTTTCTAAAGAATAAAATTATTGCTCACATATAAGTAATCTTAAACTGCCACTATAAAAGCTTCTTTCTTGTTCTTTTCTATGTAAAGTTCTGAGAAAAGAGCAAATTGAGCCAAAATGAACACAAAACAAAATCTGCCCACAAAATCAACAATTTAGCTTAACTTTGATCAATGCCCGTTTCCACCCCAACTATAAAATCATTGGGCCCCAAAGAAAGATTATGCAATATACCAAACCACATTACCCAATGGAACAGCTAGAGATTTTAATGTTTATGCTTTGTGTCTGCCTTGATCCCACTTTCTCCCTTTCTAGTCTGTGTGTTTGGTATCTTGGAATAAATTCCAATTTATCTTTTAAAATTGCTCCCAGTTGTATAATTATTAATATACTTTAAGAACAAAAAACCCTGTGGTTTAATATTCCTGAGACATTGATTTTCCTAAGCACATATTCCCACCCCCACCTCACCTCCCCAAAATCCTCCCACAAAAACCCCAAAAGTCCCAAGGGTAATTTTTAGATTGACTTTACTCCACGAAAAGTAAAGCGGACGCTAATGCATGGACCTAGGCCCCAGGGAAGGAGGGTAAGGGAAGCGGGCGAATGGGATGGGGGCAGAGGAAGGGGCGAAGGCGGACTAGGCCGGGATGCTCGGGGAGATAGCCTGGGGAGAGCGACGAGAGCGAGCTCCTTTGCGGGAGCAAACAGGGATGAGAAGCGAGGAAAAGAAAGGTGCTGGGGAGGGGGGTGTCCAGGATTGTAGGAGACCCAGACTCCAAGCGCAGGGACGCCAAGACCTCCCTCCACAGACGACTCTTCAGAGGTCAAGGCCGGTGAGGCTCAGTGAGGGAAACTGAGGCCAGAGGGGGATCACAAGCACCCGTTTCTCCCCAGCGTGGGGGAGACCACGGGCCGCGAGTCCAGCCCACAAAGGGCTGCGGGTGGCAGCGTTTCTCCCTCAGGCAGGGGCTTCGAGGCTCGTGCCGGTGAGGGGCCCAGCGGGGCGCGTGCGGGTGCGGGGGGCCTCAGCCCCTGTCACTCAGCCTGCTTTCAGCTCCCGGGTTCCGCCCGGCCCCTCGGGCTGTGCCCTACTTTCTGCGCCGTATCTAATGAACAGTACGCCGGAGAAGGGTCTGCGAAGAGGAGTGTCCAGCTTAGCGTGTCGTGTCTGAGGCGGTCGGCTCCCAGAGGGCCTGGGCGTCAGCCAGTGCGCTGCCCAACAAGGGGCGGGGCGAGAGGGCGGGGCAATGGGCCGGGAGAGGGGCGGGACCTTGGGCGGGGACTCGGGGGCGGGGCCAAGGGTCGCGGAGGGCAAAGGACCTGGCAAGGCGAGGGGCGGGGCAGAAGAGGAGCAGGAAAGGCGGGAGTTGGCGCGAGAGGGGCGGGGCAACGAGATGAGGGCGGGACGGGGTGTGTGTAAGGCACCAGAGTCCCAGAGCAAAGTCACCCTCCTGGTTCTTGCACTCTTGGAGCTCTCGGACTTTGAACTTCATTGGTGCAGGGGAATGACACGGGCGGGGCCAGGATTTACAGAACAATTGGGGAAGGTGATAATGTCTGACCCCTCTCCCTGTTCTCTGAGCATTCCTAGGATGGAGTCGCATCTCTTTCACTTTACCATCTAAAGGGTTTATTTAATCCCTTGAACCTCAGTTTTTCTCATTTGCAAAAAGGAAATGATGACAGTGAAAGAACCTGTGCCATAGGTATTGTAAGAGATAAATAAGATGAAGCATGTAAAGAGCCTAGCGATAATAAATGTTCAATAAATATTAGCTGTTATTACTGTTGTTGTTAAAAAGATCATTCACATTGACCTACATTGAGGACCGCAAACATTTTCCTGCCTGGACTATCATAGCTTTCAATAGTCAAAGCCAATTGCTACAACCTAATAAAAATCATACTAGAGCATAAGGACCCAAGGCTGGCTTCCTTCCTTGAGCTTCACAGTAAATACTAATAAATCTAGGAACAGCAATGATATATAATATATAGGTTATTGATAAGGTCCCAGGCTCCTTGCTGATTGGTCGTCTCATTTAATTCAGACAACTCACAAGGTAGTCCCCCTTTTGCAATGAGGGTATAACCTGGAAAGAAGAAACCTGTGTAGAGTCTCATAGTTGGGAATGGTAGAGACAGAATTCAAACTCGGGTTTAGCTCCCACTTTTCCTCCTCAGGGAATGGTGTCACAGCAACTACTCATGCAGATATCTAGAAGACACTCTTGATGCAACCTCTCCTCTACCTTAATGTCAATCTATAAGTGAGCCCATCACTCCACCTTCAAAGATGACTTTATACACTACTCCCTCTACCCTCATCTAAGCCATCTCTGCCCTGGAAAATCTCCAACAGCCCCTTCAGCACTCTCCTTCATGTCACTTGCCTCCTTTAAGCCCATTGTCCACACTGAAGCCAGAGAGGTCTTTGAGAAACATAAATTAAGTCACGTTACCCCCAAACTCAAACTCTCCTAACAATAGTTGTCCCCCACCCCCGTACTTATTACTCTAGCTTCATTTCATGTGGGTGGATTGATCTTGACAATAATGTATCTTCAGTTTCAGGGCCCTTGCTTGCATTGGCCCTGGGAGAAACGTAGAGCAATGTAAATGTGGCAGAAGTAAGATATTTAACTGTAATCCTTCAAGAGTAATGTATCTTTCCACTCTAATTCTCCCATGTCACACTATGCTGGTTATGGCAAAGGCATACCTGAAGAATGCAACTAAGGCAGAATTGAGTTAGGTGTACATTTAATTTAAGTTCAGAGATGTCTTGGATTGATTGGTTGAATGGGATTAGTGCCCTTATAAAAGAGACCCATGAGGGTGCCCTTGCCCCTTCTGCCACATGAAGATGCAGGGAGAAGACAGCAGTCTATGAACCAGAAAGCAGTTCTCACTAGACATTGAATGTACTAGCATCTTGATTTTGGACTTCCTATCCTTCAGAACTGTGAGAAAGAAATGTTTGTTGTTTAAGCCACACAGTCTATGGTAGTTGCTATAGTAGCCTGAAAAGAAAAAGAAAAGAAGGATCCATTTATACCGTTCACAGTCACTTTCATCTATAGTAATGTCATTGCTGTCCATCTCAGTGTAGGAATGGCTTCCAGGAATACTCCTACTGCCCACTGTGCTGACTCACACTGCCCTATAATATGAAGGTGCATATATTGTATTAGTGCCCAGCCTCAGGAATATGTACATAGTGGGTGGAAAACAGGATTTGAAACACACAGCCAGAAGCAAGTCTATGAAAAAGTCTCCCAATCATTAGATATATTAAACTATAAGCAGAAGGTTTGATTTTCAGCAAAGCCTAGTTAAAGCAGAAGTTATTTCCTGTCAGAAATATATTTTGCAGTGTAGTATATATAATTAAAAGTGCATTGCACATTTTTTCTTACTATCTAGTAGGAATTATACAGACTAGAGAAATCAGAGCCCTGTGTTTGTAGGCCATGTGGAAAATATAAAGCAGTACTATAAACAGATGGGATGTCCATGTGTGAAGTTGCATGTGTTATTATCTCATTGTGTTGGGTCATGTCTTCCTTAGCATTTCTGCCCTCATCAGGTCTGGTGTTTACAGATGAAATGATCTGCAGATCATAACAAAAGTAGTAATTCATTAAGAGGAATAGATACATTTCAAATCAAAGTAATGAATGGATTTGGATTGTTTGATAATCTAACTAGTTAAAAGGAGTGAATTATATAAATATATTGGGTTCAGACTTAAATATCTCATTTACTTGACATGAAATACTGGCATGGATAAAGATTTAATCTTTGGGGGTGGGGAATTGACAATAAACTGGTCAATGTGTTGTCAACTCAAACAATCTGTAAAATAAGTCACTATACAAGAAGACTTACAGCTCCTGTAAGAAAAAACAAAGGTTTTTCCTAATTTGACAATTATTCTAAAAATTAACTTGGCATTAAGCTTTATAACTTAAAGAAAATTGCTTAAACTATCCACAAAGAATTAATCTTGAAAACACTGAATTATCTTAATATCTTTATAGAAAGACAAAATCATTGTCTTATGACTGGATGATCAAAGAATATATAGCAAAAAATGGAGAGAAAAATTGTTATAGAGCTATATTATGCAGCTAATTAATAAAAATATGCTGTCTTTAGATTGTATAATGTTTGTGATGTTTGTCAGCTTTTAAAATTTTGTAATTTGTTATTTCTTGTCATTCTAAAAATATTTCCTTTTTAACCTAATTCTGTATTTATGAATTTGTATTCTTTTTTTCTTTAAGTCCTGTCCTTTCTCAGCTGTGCTCTAGCCATGTTGGATTTCTCCATGCCCACATAGTAATATTGGAAAAAATATTGTAAATGAATGAATAAATGATTCAGAAACTAGAATGCTAGAATGTTAACTACATGAAAACATGATTTTTTTTCTGTTTTATATTTATTGCTACATTCCCACATCCAGAATAGTGGCTGGCATACAGCAGGTGCATAACACGTATTTTTAAAAACGAATCCAGGCCTGTTCAACTGCAGGCAATGCTCTTTCCCGTTGCATCTAGTTATTGCCAGTTTACAAAGCACTTTCCCAAGATCCTCTTCACAGCTCTGAGAAGTGTCATTTTCATTTTAGAGTTAAGGTTATATGGAGGCTGAGAGGAGAAGTGACTTGCTCCAGTCACGGGAAGAGCTGAAATTCAAACACAGATATTGAGATTTGAAATTCAAACACTCTTCTCGAGAAAGGCTTATCCTCCTTGGCCCTTCAATAAGATGTCCCACAACAGGAACGCAGATGATGAAGGAGCCGGTTCTACTACCCAGAGCAGGTAGGTTCCCGGAAGAATTACTCTGTATGGACACCAGGTGGCGCCTATTCACAAAGTAGTTACCCTAGTCTGATAACATTTGATAAGGGACGCATAAACGTTTGTCAAAAACCAAACTTTAAAACACCAGTTTACGGTGCTCTCAACTGTCCTGCTTTTGCTTCCTTGGCAATTGTCCTTTGGGTCTGAATAGAGAAACTTAGTCTTTACCTCCTGAGTAGGAAAAAAAATCCCGTTCCCCACCTCCTGTGTGTGTCTCCTCTACTTTTACACAGATCACCTTATTTCTGACACTTCAAAAGTGTGAGGTTTTTCTCCACATCAAGCAATTTTCCACTTGCTGGGTGTTCTACAATTTAACTAAATTCTGATACTATCTACCTGGAGATCCCACTGGTTAAGACCTGAGTCCCAACCTGCTCCCAAGACTATTCCAACCTCACTTCAGATGCCAATCAAAGGTAGTAGGTCCCTGGGGTTACCACAACTTCAGTCTAACTTGGCTACCAAACGAAGGTTCCAACGACCCCCTCTTCAATTAATTTTCTAGAGTGGCTCATAGAACTCGGGGGGAACACTTACTTACCTTTACCAGTTTATTAGAAGATACAGCTAACAGCCAGATGAAAAAATACATAGGACACGGTCTGGGAGGGTCCCCAGTGCAGGAGAGCATCTACACCTTCCCAGAGTACATCACCTTTCTGGTATGTGGATATGTTCCCCTACCATTGGGATTTTACAGAGACTTCCTCACATAGAATGATCAATTATTCACTCGGTTTCCAGTCTTTTTCCCTTCTCTGGAAGATGGAGGGGCGGGGCTGGAAATTTCAAGCTTCTAATCATGGCTTGGTCTTTTTGGTGATCATTCCCCAACCAGGAGTCATCCAAGAACCCACCTAGAGTCAATAGAAAAGTGGAAAAAAAGATGTTTCTAGTGTTCTTATCATTTAGAAATTTATAAGGGTTTTAGGAGCCTTATGTCAGTAATGAAGTCAAAGACAAATATTAGAACAAGAGATGCTCCTAGTGCTCTTATCACTTAGGAGACTACAGAAGTTTCAGGGGCTTTGTACTGGGAACTGGGGCCAGAGACCAATATATATTTTCTATCATCTCATAGGGCCTCATTTTTCTCCTCTGACAAATGGGAATGTTAATACATACTTCCTAGCTAGGTAATATGTTTTGTTGTCTACACATAGTAGAGGTTCAATAAGCATGTGTCCTCTTTCTTATGACAGGGTCCAAGGTAATCTCCAGCTATAGAAAATTTTTCTTAGCCCTGTGCATTGGCCAGAGAGTGATCTCCAGAAGGAATGAGAGGGAAATTCCATTTTGTTGATCACCTATTATGCTAGGCTGAAAAATGACCCCCGCATCTTAATTCCTGGAAATTGTAAATGTTATTTAATAGGGCAAAAAGGGAGCAAATCTTTACAGATGTGATTAAAGATTTTAAGATGGGGAGATTATCCTGGATCACCTAGGTAGGCCCTAAGTGCAATCACATGTATCCTCAGTAAGAGGAAGACAGGGGGAGATTTTACACACACAGGAGAAGGCTATGTGAAGACAGAGGCAGATATCAGAGTGATGTGGCCTCAAGTCAAGAAATGGCAGCAGCCACCAGAAGCTAGAAGAGGTCAAGAACACACTCTCTCCTAGAGCCTCAGGAGGGAGTACAGCCTGGCCAACAACTTGATTTTGGGCCCCGTGAAACTGACTTTGGCCCAATGAAATAGGAGCAGAGCTGTGGCCTGGGGAGTAGAGGTGGGACAGGCAGAGGCAGGGCAAACATCTCATTTGTGAACTGAGGCTCAAGATATGCTGGGAGCAGGGAAAGGAGTACACTCCTGGGGACACTCAGATTCTGTTTCAGCTTACTACCATGGTGATCCCAGAGGGTGTTTTCTTAGAAATGTCTTTCACACACAGAAAGCCCCACAGAAACCAGACTGTCTTGCACCAGAAGGAGGGGGAGGGCCATGTGAGCCTGATTATTGCTGCCGCTGCAGCCTCTGTCCCATGGCACTCCTCCCTGCACTGATGCCGGTCTGAAGAACAACAACATATCCTGGGTAAGAACTCTGCTTCGGCAGAAGATAGATATGTGATTTAATGACACCACTGCCATTTACTCATTGTGTTATTTTGGGTAACTTAGCTCTGCTAAACAATAATTTCTTCATTCCCCCGCACCAAAAAAAATGGAGATATAATATCACCCTTGCAGAACCGTTGACTGGATTCATGGAACTAAAAGCTTTACAGTGTTTCCTATAGTGCTGGCAGTTAGGGTAGCTGATTGATAAAGAAAACAAATAGCTTGCATGGCACTTATACAGCCCTTATTAGATGACAGGCACTGTTGCAAATATTTTACATGTACTCACTCATTTTTTTCCTTACAACTACCCCAAGAGGTGGGAAATATTATTATTCCCATTCTACAGATGATGAAACTGAGGCACAGAGCGTTTAATGACTTGTCCAAGGTCACACAATTAGTAAATGCTAGAGCTAGGATTTGAATATAGGTACTAAGGCTCCGAGCTATATTTTAAAACCACTGCACTATCTTGAGTTTAAAAATGGTAGCTGTTGACCTTAATTATAGTAATGAAAATTAATATGCTAGGGACATATTGACTTCTTGTATTTGCTCAATAGCCCTATGAGGTGATTTCTGTTATTCTTTCCACTTTATAGATGAGCAGACTAAATAAAGTTATGTTATTTGCCTAAGATCATAGAGCTAATAAGTAGCAGACCTAGTATTCAAGCCCAGACAGTCTAGTGTCAAGACCCTGACTCTTAATTACTGCATTATATTAGCTATGTATTGATGATGATGGTGTTATAGTGGAAGAGGTGCAAAAAGAAGTGAAGAGTAGAAGATAAAGGAGACGGAGGAGGAAATGGGAGAAAAGGAGTGGGGAAGAGGAGAAGAAAATAAATTTACTTTATATGCTAAAAATCTATATATTCAGGTGTCAAAGTTGAGCTGATGAATCAGAGTCCCTGTCTATAGATTCTGACACAGAGAAATAGCAGGAGAGTGACATCTTTAGCAGTGGGAGTGAAAACTAAAAAGATGCAGAAACTTAAGCCCAGGCAAATTGAAGGAAGCTGAAGCCACAAAGTTGGACAGACTTCAGAACAGACTCCAGCCCTGGTTCTCAGACTTCACTTGAGGAGTGGGGGTTATCTAAACTCAGTTCCCAGGCCCTGACTCAGAAGCCCTGACTCAGTAGGCATGGGTGGGCCCAGGTGTTGGCATTTCTAATGTGCACCTGAGAAGTTCCTGGGGCGGTGGTGTAGGCTGATGAGGGCCCAATCTGACAGGACAAGGAAGCTGGTCTGTTGAGAGAACAGAGCATGCATCTGACACCCTGGTGCCCACTAGACTCTTCTGTTCTTCACATACCCCAGCCCCATCCTGAGACAGACTACATGACTTATTATAGCCAATGGACTGTGGGAGGAAGGAACATACATCACTTCTTGGCTAAAGTGTCAAAGAGCCAGTGTTTGACTCTCTAAATGTATCTTCCTTGCTGTGGCATCTGGTGGATGTCCATGGGCTCTGGACCTAGACCCTTGAGAAGAAGGTACTGGCTGGTGCCATGGGAAGGAATTGCTGCTGTGAGGAAAAGCAGCATTGCTGGGTGGTACTCATAGGAACAGGAAGCCCAAGGAAGCTACAGAGAATAAAGATGAAAAAGCAAGTTCTTTCTCCCTCCTCCAGCCCTGCTTATTGTCAAAGTCTAACAAACTCTAACCTTGAGCACTGGTAATATAGAAATATGGTTTATGGGGTCCTAGCCCCAGCATCACAGTGCAGGTTGTGTTTTATATTTTATTTATTTTTAACTGTGGTAAAATATAATGTAACATAAATGTTACCATTTGAACATTTTTAAGTGTACAGTTCAGTGGCATCAAGTACATTCACATTGTTATGCCACCATCACCAGCACCCACCCATAATTTTTTTCTCTTGCAAAACTGAAACTCTGTACTCATTGAACAACTTCCCACTCTCCACTCCCCAAGCTCCTGGCAACCACCATTCTACTTTGTCTTTACCAATTTACTCTGGGCACCTCATAGAAACAGAATCATACAATATTTGTGCTTTTGTGACTGTCTTATTTCAGTTAACATAATGTCTTCAAAGTTCACCCATGTTCTAACATATGCTAGAATTTTAAGGCTGAATGAAATTCTATTTTATGTATATATCACATTTTGTATATCCATTCAGCTGTCAATATACAGAGAAGTATTTTTTATATTATCAAATATTATATATTTAAAAAATCCCAGGTCAGTGTGACTATAAACATCATACATATAACACAACCCTCCCAACTTTACTTCTGTATACAATGGGTTTACTTTTTTAAAGCCATAAAAACAATATTCTAATAATATGTGAGTTAATTTTCAAAAATAAAAATGCCTACCAATAATTGGACCATCTTAACACCAGGACCTTTTATTTTCACCTCTTCCATTTTAAAGTCTTTCTTATAGGCAGATATAATTTTTCAAACTTATGACTTTAGCACCCCATACAATTGAGTTTTCCACCCATCATAAACCTTGCTGCTTGCTTTTACAGGGTTTGTATTGCCAACTCTGAATGAATGAAATGCTGTTTTCTTCATTATTTCTCTCCTTTGTGTCTTTGAACATCTGGATTGTATTCCTCAGGACTGCTTTGGTTGCAAATGAGAGAAACCCTACTCAAATCAGCTTAAGCAAAATAAATTGGTGTGTGTGGTGGTGGTGGAATTTACTGGTTTCGGTCCCTGGAAAGAATGCAGGAGTAACTCATAGAATGAAAGCTTGAAACCAGGGACTAAAAAGAACAAGCACTCTTACTCTTGGCCTATCTCTCTTTCTTTCTCCACTTCTCTTTGAACATTAGCTTTTTTCTTTCCTAGTGCAGATAGATCTTCCTCACCTGACAGGGAACATGGCCACTGGCAGCCCCATTTTACAACTACAGTAGAACAAGAATCCAGCTAGCAATCTCAGAGAAGGTGTGGAGTCACATGCCCTTGCACTGGGCCAATCCTGTTGTTAGGGTGACCATGGATTATAATTGGGTGGGCTTGATCACAGGCCCATCCCAAAGGCCAGGGTGGTGACAGGGTTTGTTGCTTTCAGATAAAGGGGAACATGAAGGCCTGCTGGGAAGACAGAAAACAACCATCACAGTATTCTGTTTTTCACCAGGGCACACATCAGCTTTTTCTCTGTTTTAACAATCACTTTGTGAGAAATCCCCAAGGATAAGATTACTGTCATGGTGCCTGCCAGAAGCCATGTAATATGTTTGTGTTTTCAGAGGGTCTTCACATCCAATACTATATTTGTGCCTCATCAAAAAACAACAACAAAAAATAACAACAAAACAAAACAAAAGCACTGATAACCGATAGAAAAGAAACCAGTGACCCAGAGAAGCTGAGTGATGGGTCCAGGAACACATAGTGGATAAGGACAGTGGTATACCCAGAGACTTCGTAACTCCCATTTCAGTGCTCTCCCCCAACAACATCACAAAGCTTGGACTAGTGGTGAAAGGGTCCAAGCCCAGGATCACCTCTAGCCAGTTAAGGGAGGGAGCTTCGTCTACTATCTATCCTTTGGAGGAAATGGGTCAGCCGCCTGGATGATATGGGCTGGCAGCTCCTGCTTTCAGAGCCTGCTCGAGCTCTGATGGGGGATGTTCCTCCGCTGGATCTGGCATCCTCCCACCGGGCACTCTCAGCACGCAGCTCCTCCAGGACAATGTGAAGATGCTTCAGCGTGAGCAGGAGCCTCTGGTCTTGGAGCTGCATCTCAGCCTAGGAGAGAGAATAAGTCTGTGGGGAGGTGGACAGAGCACTGGACATTCTCCAGAAAGCCCTATCCCATTACTGTCTCATAGAAGATAGGCCTACAATTTCGCAGAAGCTGTGTCCACCAATGCCTCAGTTTCTTCATCTGCCAAATGACAAGCAAATAACTTACCTTTCAAGGCTCTTATGAGGACTGAATGAATTAGCTCCCACTCTAAAATATGACATGCTGAGCTACCAAGGTCTGTGATTATATTTATCATCACCATCATCAATATTAAATCCACCATATGCTTTAATCTTCACTGTAAAAATTATTTTATAGGTATTAAGAGGATAGTAACTTTACATTAAAGTGGAATACACCCTGCAGGCAGGCAGGAGCCCTTTGGAAAACTGATTCTCAGCATAAGGTCCAGGGTACCCATGGGTTCCAAAAGCCCTTTCAAGGCATCAGCGAGGTCAAAGCTACTTTCATTACAACACTGTAATATACTATTGCCCTTTTCATTTTTTCATATCTTATGAGTGTACAGTGGAATTTCCGGAAGCTATATGACATGATATGCCATTGAACACAGAAGCAGAGATGAGATTCCAGCTGTATTTTGTTAAGAAAGACACTAAAGAAATTTGCAGCTGTGAAAAACAGTGCTACTCTTCATTAGATATTTTCTTTGAAGAATATAGTTTAGCATTTATTTTAAACAAAATATTTTATTAACATGTAACAAGTTTACTATTGTTATTTTTAAATGCATGAACAAATGCTAAATATTTAAGTTTTGGTTTCTAATTCTGTCAGCATTGATAACTATAACTCACATTAAAAATAATTTTTTGATGTCATTAATAATTTTTAAGAACTCTAAGACCCAAAAGTTTGAGAATTGCTACTTCAGGATTCTCTACCATCCCCACTCACCAGTCCTCACTCCTCTTATTTTCCCCTAAGGCTGGTTTTCCCCATATATTTTCTCTTTTATGCCTTCTCTTTTAAGATGTTAAAATTAGAGCACTGGAATGGGAGTTAGGAAGTCTCTGGGTGCACTTCTTTCCTCATCCACTATGTGTTCCTGGACCCATCACTCAACTTTTAATGGGTCACTGGTTCCTTTTTTATTAGTTATCGAGGAATTCTTACACATGATATAAAATTTTAAAGCTACAAAAAGGCATATAGTGTAAAAACTCCCCCACTTCACCTTGTTCTATTGGACAGCTCAGTCTCCTCCCCAAGAGGTGACCAATGGGAATGGATTTCCCTTCTGAAGCTATCTCAGGCACAGCTGATTACATATATGAACTCTTAATCTGTCTCTCTCTGTTTCTCTCTGTTTCTCTGTCTCTGACCCTCCTTTCTGTCTCTGTCTCTCTCTGTCTCTGTCTCTGTTTGTCTCTCTCTCTCTCACTCTTCCCCTCTCCCTTCCTCCAAGAGATCATTATTTCTCCATTAAAAATAGTATTTTTATTTTCATATATTTTATGAATAGATAAAGCCCATTTCCTCTATTCCAGCAATAATACCACCAAGAGAGTAGATAGCTAGAAAGAAGAAGGTTGAAGGTAAAAGTCAGATCACCACCTGAGAACACTGGGATTCCTTAGGCTGCACCTCAAGTGGCAGCAAGGCCATACCTTCCTAATTCCTGGGAAAACATTAAGTTTGTTTTCTCAGTTTTAGGGTTTCCCTCCCACATGTTTTATTTTTCTGTCCAGTCTTTAGCACCAGCTCTGCTGGGTATATGTGAGAAGGCAAAGAGGCTTGGAAACAGTATTAAGAGAGGTGGTGGCCTCAAGTGCCTTTGGCTTTGAGGGTGGGACCCTGGCCAAACTGGCTTCAACAGTAGGAAAGTATCCCGTCCCATAAGGTGAGAGGTCTTGTGATAAGGTTGGCTCACAGCTCAGTTTGCTCAAGCTTTGCAGTGTGTAGTTCTGTCTTTCTACATTAATGCCACTTAGTTATCAGGCTGATTTGCCTTGTCACAAGACAGCTGCAGTTCCTTCCCTCTTTTAGATCCCACCAGTACTTTGAGGCTTACATGATCCTAGGGAAGGAGGGAGAGCACTATATTTTGGTCCATGGTAGTCACTGAGGTTACTGAATTTTTCCTTCTGTTGCATGAAGTGACTGCTCAGTGCTGGTCTTTCCCTGCAAGGGCTTCTTGGCTGGGCTCTGGAAGGGCGCTGGTAGAGTCATGTAAATTCTATGTGATAGAGGTTAAAAAAACAAAAACAGGCTTCTCCAGGAAGTTCACAAGTCAGGGATCAGCAAGAGGAGACTTAAGGATCCCTCTCTTGGCATCACATGCAGGGAGGTCCCTGGGCCTGACAAGCTGTGCCCTAGGTGGGCTCCCCTTGCCCTGCCTTGTTCCCCCTCCTTATGGGGTGAGAGAGAGATACTTTATCAGGTGAAAACTGGTACTTTGGGTTTAGGAACCAAGCAGTATCAGCATAGGCACCCAGTATTTAAGGGAACTTGGGGAAGGCCTGCTGCCCAGCTTCTGGATCTCTGAGGACTATAAGAAACTGAAACTCCTGCTACAGGAGTCCCCTGGCCTCAAGAGAAGCCCTACTGGGTCAGCCCCTCCTACCTGGGTCAGGATGGGGTTGAGTTCCAGCTGATCTGTTGCCTGGAAACCCAGAAAGGTCATTTTGAACAATCCTGTCTGTCCTTCCCCAGGAGAATCTGGAGTATTGGGAATATGAACTTTGGGTACCTTCCGAGATTCCCTGAACCACCGCCTTCTTGCTCTTGGCTGATGTCCCCACACACTTTGTGGCACTCCTCTATTTTGGAACTTGGAGAAAACACCACAGGGAGAGGCATAAGGCCTGACATCCTGAGCAGTCACCCAGAAACCAAGAAACAACTCAGGAGAGGTAGTTCAGTTCAGGAGAGGTTGTGCCCCCTGTGGTAGACCTTTACCAACAGGAAATGGGAGACAGGAGTGAGCTGGGCAAATATATTTCCTCTTTTCTCTCAGGGTGCAGATCCTCTTTCAACCCCTGCAGAGAAATCCTACATGGAGATAAACTAGCTGCTGAGAGAACCACTGAGCCTCCTTACGGCCCCTTCTGAAGTGGCAGTCAGCTTGGTAATATAATGCATTGCCTGTCATAGCACTGGCTTTTACCTCCATTCTCTTTTTCCCTCACTCTCACTACTCTGGGCTTATATATCCAAATAAATCATTAATACCCCAATCTTTGTGGGAACCTCTGCTTTCTAGAGGACCCAGGCTAAGGCAGTGGGTATACTCCATGTCCACTTGGGTCAGGACCAACATAGATGTGCCAAGCAGACACTACGTGAATTATATGATCACCAAATTCTTACAGTAACCCCTGCAATGTTGGTACTACTGTTATCCCTCTCTTATGATAAGGAAACTGAGGCTCAAAGAGGTAAAACCACTTGCTGGAAGGTACAGAGCAGCAGAGCTGGGCACATATGCAGGACTCAGTGCAATTCTAAAGCCAGTCTGGCAAGCACTGCTCCCAAAGTCTCTAATGTAGGCCATGACCTACTTATCTCAGTACCTAAGATGGTGGCTGGTCCCAGCAGGGTGCCTGCAGGGCCTACACCCCAGTGTGCAGCCTCTGCCCCAGCCAAGGGGCACCTGGGAGAGGGAACCAGACAACCTTGGAAGACATGGGGCAAAGGCATCAGGTAAAAAGAAATGCAAAGCCTTACCAGCTCCTTTTTCAGCCACTCCAGAGTCTTCCCAAGATTTGGGGTTGGCTCTTCTGCTGTTTTCATCTCAGTGTCCTTGGTGAGACCTTAACGCTGACCTGGTAATGGGCTTGAGAGCCCTTTGACTTGTTCAGTCTCCCTCCTGCTTTAGGCTGTAAGCAGTCTGGCCAAGTCACTAAGGATAAAGTTAATGAGAGCAGAAAGTGGCTCACATTGGAAAATGTAGTTTTTTTTTTTTTTTTAAAGGGCTTCAGTGCTCTGAACAGAACAAAGAGGAAGGATAGGAGGGAGACCTTTGGGATATTGATGTCTCAGTGCCTGCAGAGAAATCCTACATGGAGATAAACTAGCTGCTGAGAGAACCACTGAGCCTCCTTACGGCCCCTTCTGAAGTGGCAGTCAGCTTGGTAATATAATGCATTGCCTGTCATAGCACTGATGCCACAAGATCTGATGCCAATAGGATCACAGACACTATAAGTCTTTAAATTATAAGAACAATAATTATTATGAGAATAGGTGTCCCCTTCTGAGGGCTCTAAGCGAGATGTGTATATATATAATATACACACATTATATAAAATCTTTCTATATAAAAATATATTTATATATAAAATCTCATTTATATAATATATTCTATATTATATGTAATATATTTATATATAAATTTATATATAAATAAAATCTCATTTAGAGCAAATACACCATCTACTGCATCTGTATCCCATCCCCTCCCTCCCTTCCTCACCTACCCATAGAGTCTAGATAAATAAAAATGCTCACTCTCCAAGTCTCCTTACTTCTGGGATGTCTAGGTATCCCATTTCTAGCAAATGAGATCAAAATAGAAATTTGCTATTAGACTTATAGGAAAACTTTTACCTACTTGATAAAAAGAAAAATGTCAATGATACTTTTCCCCCTTTACTCTTACTTTCTTCCCCTTCTCTCTGCTTCAGATGTGGATGTGATGCTTGGATCCACAGTAACCTTCTTGCAACCCTAAGACAAAGGCCAGAAGAATTGCAGAGGCATTTGAAATCACTGAGTCACAGAATCACTAACAATAAACCCCACTTTTAATTAGGCAAACACAGTCCTAACTGACATACCATTTATTTTTCATAACACTACAAAATGAATGTCCTTTAATTTTTTCCTCAACAAACATTAAGTGCCTACTATTTGTCAAGTTCTGCTGCAGGCACTGGAGATATAGCCCCAAATCAGAGAGACAAATGTCCTGCTTTCTTGGAGCTGGCATCATAATGGATAGAAACAAACACTAATCAAATTAATATATGATGAAAATAAATAGGACCTATTCTCATGTAGGTTTTTAAATTTTTTTATTCTACCCACATGAGGTAGGAATCCCAAACCAAGAATTAACATAGTGGCCCCAGATAAAGAGATGAGGTGACTCACAAAACAAACTCAACCCATTCTGGAGGGGCTGCCTCAACCCAGGGTACGCAAGCTACCCTGAAGATGAATTTATAATCCAAAATTACAAAACACACAAGGAAACCATTCACCATTAGTGAGAGTCAGCAGATACCATCAGCAGCAGGATCAGACCCCTCTCCCACTAAGAACTTCAGATGAAGACAATAAAAAAAGTATTTTGAAAAGAATTAAAGTCATATAAGAAAGAATAAAAAACATAAGAAAAAAAGACACTATTAAAAAAGGCAGATATGACAGATTAATGGTTGCCAGAGCTGGGAAGTGGCCAGAATTGGTGGAGTAAAAAGGTACAAACATCCAGTTATAAAATAAATAGGTCATGAGCATGTAATGTACAGCATTTTGACTATAGTTAATAATACTGTATTGCATATTTAAAAGTTGCTAAGAGAGTAACTCTTAAAAGTTTGCATCATAATAAAAAATGTTCTGTAACTATGTATGGCGATAGATATTAACTAGACTTACTATGGTGATCATTTTGCAATAATTACAAATATCAAATCATTACATTGTATGTCTGAAACTAATGTAGTGTTGTATATCAGCTATACTGCAACAAAAAAAAGGCAGATTTGAAAAAGAACTAAGTGAAATTTATAGAAGTAAAAATTGTAGCAACTGCTTATAAATTAAAGAAAAAAGAATGCACATTTAGGGAGCTCTGTAATATAGAGCTAGAGCAGTGGGTAGACATAGGGAGGCAGATTGGACTCAGTAGGAGGAAAATGTAGAATCCTTCCAAGCAGTGGGCACTCAGTGGAGTATGGAAGCACAACCCATACGGTCAGTGAAGCTGGATAATGGGCTCTACTGCTCAGTGGTGGGACCTGGGGCTCATTCCAAGTATGAGATGAACTGGGTAGGAAAAGGGGTGTTGGATAGGAAGTCAGGACACCTGAGTTCTAACTCAACTCTACCAAATTTTCTATGTGAATTTAGACCTCATCTTTCCCATCTTAGGCATAACAAAATTAAAAAGAGTTACTACATAAAGTTGTAAGAAATGTCACATTTCTTGTACACTAGGGTTTTTACAGCCAGAGTTGCATTCTGACTGCCACATACAAAAAAATTTTATGTGCAATTTCACCTTATTGAGCTATCATTCTTTGGAACCAGAGAGGACCTGAGAAACTCTTGCCTGCCACATTCATACCCCTTCTGAATGCAGGGGCCAGAAATGATTTCTTCTGGACAGGTCACCAGGCTTTGTGTCACATGACCCTATAATTATGGGACAACTGCCTGGATCAGAGATGAGTGCCCCAGCCCAAGGCAGCCATTTACAGACTGGACAGGAAGGAGACCCTTGGCTTATGGGTGGTAAGCAGGAATAGAACTAAATTCACCTAGTGGTGACTAAATGATCCAATCAGATCTCTTGGAGAACATAAATTTGCCACAGATACGGAGGTTGGGTTGTCATAAGGATGCTGTATAATAAAACTCCCAAATGCCTTACCTCAAACAACGATCACTTGCTTTTGCTTTTGAGTTTGTGGGTTGGTAGGGATGGTCTACATCAAACTTCAGAACTTTACATTTGAGCCTGCTTCGTGAGTCTCTTGTCCTCTTCCTGGAATCACTGGGCTTCTGGAGTGTGTTCTTCTTCTTGCAATGGCAAAGGATAAGAGAGCAAGTGGAACCATGCAGGGTGTCTTGTCACACTGTCACTTTTACCACATATCATTAGGCAAAGTGAGTCACAGGCCAAGCCCAAAGTTAAAGGGTCAGGGATGTACACTCTACCTAGGAGGAGGTCACATCATGTGTGGAGTTGGGAAAGAGTAAAGAAGTGGGACTAATTCTATACCAGGAAGGAAATTAGTTCAGAAATGGGGCCACAGACCTGGAGAGGCCCAGAGAGAAGGCAGCAAGCAGAAATCACCAGGTGGCAGGAGCTGGTGATAAGGGTGGCAGTGATAAAAGACCCAGAAAGAACTAGAGAATTGAAGAATCTAGACTAGGTATCATGCTAAGCCTTTGACATACATACTTCATTTCATCCTCAAAACGTATGATTGCAATTCCTAAACCATGTGCCAAGGCACCCTGAGGCATGGCAGAAATCTCACAGAAGCACTGCAAAATATTTTTTTAATTTTGAGTAAAACACAGTAACATCTGTCAGGTACTGTGTAAACAACAATTATTGTTTGAACCTAATTGCTTAACAAACAACTATTAGGTATTATTTGTGCCTGGCACACCGCGAAAATGTTACTGAGATGCTAAGGGTGCTGTGAACTGAGAAAGTGTAGGAATCTCTGCCTATGAGTTAGCTACCATAAAATGCGGTTATCTGCAGATAATGGCAAAGTTATCTACAGATAACTGCATTTTATGGTTGATTACAGATAGATCCTATTATTAGCCCCTTTTTATAGATGAGGAAACTAAGGCTCAAAGTGCCATGGATTTTCCTAGGATCACCCCAGCAAGAAAATAATGGCGCTGGAATTAGAACTTGTTTTCTCTGACCTGTATGCAGGGTGTTGCCTGTAGTCTTGCAGTGATGGGGGACCAACCAGGGGCTCAAGCCAGGCCATCTGCCACCCCTCCTAGGCAAGTCCAGTATATTTTATGCCCAATACAGTTGTGGTATTGATAGGAATGCCTGACAATTAGTCTGGTGCTCTGTCCTTGGCCTCCAGTGCTCATACCTAACTGCCCTGAAAAGTCATTTCTTGTGGTTAACTTGTTTGATGCACTTTCATTTATTTTTAATCCAGCTGTTGGGATTCTGGCTCATAGCACAATTTATGTAATACATTCAGAAATGCTTGGCATGTGGGGGCAGGGGGAGATGAAGTCAGGAGGCCTAGAAAGGGAAGGGACTTAAACTCTGAGTGAGGAAAAATGTACTCACCAAATACAAAGCCAGAATGGCCACCCATTCATCATCCATGGGCAGCTAATAATATGGCTTCCATGTATCAGACCCTGCACTGAATGCTAGGGATAGAGCGGTGAGCAAGAAAGACCTTATACCTGACCTCATGGAACTTATGGTCCAGTTAATAGTAGGATCTCCCAGGTGGGGCACGTGGGCTCAGAGATGTCATTTAGCTCTGCTTCCATGTCTGACTCCTAGTAGTCAAATGGTTCAAAATTATACTTTATTCCACAAGACTGGCACATATATATGTAGAATGAATACATGAAAGAAGAAAGGAGCAAATTTGTGAATGAAGAAACTATGGCTCAAATGGAGATGCGAGTTGTCTAGGCAAGTCAGTAGCTGTGGCAGAAAAGGCAGGTTGCCCTTCACTGTCCTTTCTCCTAGTCACACATGGCAAAAGATTACATTCCCAGACTCCCTTACAGATAAGTGTGGTCATGTACAAATCCTGGCCAATGGGATATAAATGGAAACAATTTGTGCAATTTCTGGGTTGTGTCCTTAAAAGGAGGAAGAGGGTTCCTGCCTTGTCCTCTTGCTGACTGGAATGTAGCTATTATGGCTGGAGGTGAAGCAGCCACTTAGACCACAATGTGGAAGATGATAGAGCAACGAGATAGAAGCAACCCAGGTCTCTTGTGACTGGTGAAGCCACCATGCCCGGCTTAACTGCCAAATATACTTTTATGTAAGAGAAAAATAAGTTGTGTTTTATTGAAAACACTACTATTTTCATTCCCTTTAATGCAGAAGTCAAACCAATGTCCTAAAACTATAGCAGCAGAGCTAGCAGCAGGTCATTTCCACTGACTTCCCTTACTCAGGCCCTTTCTATAATTTTTTACCCATATATTTTTTCTTCCAAATGTTTCTTGTTTGTAACTTGATCTGCTCCTCATAACAGCTCTGTGAAGTCCAATGCAGAGAGAGAATCTCTGTGGTGCTCACAGGGCAGACAGGGAATCCAAGATGCAAGAGTAGTAGGTGATCTGTCCTGAGGAACATGAGCAAAGTTATCCCCATCTTCTGGGTGAGGCAAATAGGCTCAGAGATGTCATTTAGTTCTGTTTCCATGATTGACTCCTAGTATAGGACCCTACCACCCTTATGGCTGTTCCCTCTCCTCTCTTGGGCACCCTAGCCCTCATCCCTACTTAGTAAAATACAAATTAGGTGGATGTTTAGCAGAAAGCAGCTTCCCCATGTGAGAGCCCTCAAATCATGCCACACTCTCTTCCTGACACACAAGCACATTCCATCACACAAAGCAGAGGGAATAAAAAAATGGAGTGTAGTTGTCTTGGGGGTCCCAATACTGCCTCTCTTTCAGCGGCCTTTTGGCCCAGACAAGCACGACCAGTAATACAATCATCTGTCTTCTACCTGTGTTCTCAGAGATCTCAGGACCCAGTATCTGTGCACTATTTCGGAAAATTCCTACGTCCTTGTCAGGAAAGAATAGCCTCTGACCTGTCGAGGTGATAGAGACTCTGGTAAAGCAGAATAGAATAGTGGAAAGAGAGTCTCTTGGCCTCAACTAGCCTTGGGTGTGACTCTGAGGCAAGTTGCCTAATTGATTTGAACCCTAATTCCCTCACCGTGTGAATGAGCTCCAAGTTCCCAAGCTGTTGAAGTAGGGGTGGGTGGGTGGGACCATGTAAGATAATCCACATGAAGCCCAGAACAGGGACCAGACCACAGGAAGTGTTCCATCAAGGCTCCTCCTTCCCCTCTCTTCCTGGCCCATCCTCTCCCAAGGGAATGGGTATAAATCCAGCTAACAGAGCTACCAGTGCACCAGGCCTTTCTGGCCTGGGAAGAAGGGCACATAGATGAAGAAGATAAGGCCCCTGCCCTCACAGAGCTGCAAGGAGGAGGCACTTGCTCTTACAAAGGCTGGGAATGTGGACCTCGATTTCCCTTCTTTCTCTTTCCAGGGCTGCTTATAATTCCTTCCAGCCACATGTAATCAGGGGTCTTTTTAAAACAACCACAACCACAACAACAACAACAACAACAACATTTTTAGAACAATCTTAAATTTACAGAAAAATTGGGAAAAGAATACAGAGTTCCCATATACCCTACATGCAGTTTCCTCTATTATTAACACCTTATATCAGTATGGTACATTTGTTACAATTAATAAACCAATGTTGATACATTATTAGCTAAAATTCATACTTTATTCAGATTCCTTTAGTGCTTACCTTATGTTATTTTGCTGTCCCAAGATCCCATTGTGAGGACACCATACTACATTTAGTCATCATATCCTAGCTATGAAAATTTCTCAAATTTTCCTTGTTTTTGATGTCCTTGATAGTTTTGAGGTGTAATGGTTAGGTATTTTATAAAATATCCCTCAATTGGGATTTGTTTTAGGATTACCTCATGGCTAGACTAGGTTTATGGGTTTTGAGAGGAGAATCACAGAGGTAAAGTGACTTCTCATCACATAATATCAAGGGTATATACTATCAACATGATTTGACTGTTCATAATGACCTTTATCACCTGCCTGAAGTAATCAGGTTTGTTATGTTTTTCCCCTCCCCAACTCTTTCCTACTCTAAAAAGTCACTATGCTCAGACCACACTTAAAAACTGGAAAGTTATGTTCCTTCTCCTTGAGGTTGGTGTATCTACATATTTGGATTTCTGCATGAGAGATTTATCTTTCCTCTCCCATTTTTTCATTTATCACAC
This sequence comes from Macroglossus sobrinus, assembly GCA_004027375.1. Taxonomy (NCBI): domain Eukaryota; kingdom Metazoa; phylum Chordata; class Mammalia; order Chiroptera; family Pteropodidae; genus Macroglossus; species Macroglossus sobrinus. Next base: position 190,326 of record PVKZ01001204.1, on the reverse strand, counting down.
TTTAGGTTATAATCCAATATCTCTTTATTTATTTTGTTATCAGAATTTTCCAGCTTTGATCACTGGGAGCTCTTTCAGTTGACCCCTATGTCCTTTGACATACTCCCATCATTCTGTGTGTGTGTGTGTGTGTGTGTGTGTGTGTGTGTGTGTGTGTGTGCGTGTGTTTTGCTTGTTTATTTAAGCACTTCCTTACTTTCTGGCAATATGAGATGCTCCAGGCTCATCTTGCATATTTCCTGCCCCCGTCCTAGAACCAGCCATTTCTCCCTGGTTCCTTTTACTGAAGAATGGTATTAGAAACCAAGATCTGGGCACTAGGTGTGCTCATTGTTATTCAGTATCATTGCTCTGTCTTGGTTGACAGAGAAAGAAAATATATGGGTATATACTAACCTGTGTGAATATACATATCTATAAATATTTCTATATGTAATCATCTGCATCTATGTTAACTTAAGCATGAGTTCATATTGATATCTCCAATTCTAATCTGTTACCACATGGATTATTCTAGCCTCCTCCTCATAGGTCATTTTTATCATAGCAATGTTGCCTAGTAACATAGTGGACATATGTTTGTCTGTTTCCAAGGAAACAGAGCTAGACAGTTAACCAAAGGTATAATTCTCATGCAAAAGAGGAAAAGATTTTAACGCTTTGTTCTCACTAATCAGCAGCTACCCACTGCTCTGAAGATAAAGAACCAACTCCTTGGCCTACAAAGTTCTGCGGTGACCTGGCTTGCTGAAAATCTAGTTGTGTTTCCTGCTATATTCCTTACTGAGCTCTCCATGGCAACCACTCTAGTCCTCTTCAAGCCTCATGCTCACCGTACTCCCCCACCACCAGGGCCTCTCTCTGCCCATGCCAGTCCCCCTGCTGGATATCATTCCTTTGCCCTCTTTATCTGACTGCCTCCCATTAATCCTTCTGATTTCAGCTCAATCCTTGCTTCTGCAGGAAGGCCATCCTCATCTCCCAAGCTAGGTCAGCACTTTGTTTCAGGTTGACATAATACTATGTACCTCTGTTTTGTAGCACTTACTACAGTCACAGTGTTACATTTACTTATCCTTTCTCCCACTAGAATACAAGCTTCTTTGGAGTATGGATGAAGTCTACCTACTTAACCAGTATATAGTAGGTGCTCATATTCTCTTTGTTGAAGTTCTCATTGTGTTCATCCATTCTTTTCCCTAGCTCAGTGAGTGAGCATCTTTACGATTACTTTAAAGACTTGGTAAATTACTTATCTCCATTTCACTGAGTTTTTTTTTTTTCTGAGGTTTAATCTTATTTTTTCATGTTGAACATATTCCTGTTTCATTTTGTTTGACTTTGTGCTGGTTTTTATACAGCATATGAACCAATCACCTCTCCCAGTCTTGAAAGAGTGCCTCTTGTAGAAAATAAACCTTGTCATTCAGCCCTGCCTCAGCTCTTAGTTGTCTCTCAAACCTTTGTGTTTGTCCTATTATATTTTTAATAGCTCCCTATAGTTGAAGGTATGCAAAGACCATTCAATGTCCTAAAGGGGAGGATCTTAGCATGCTAACATATATAGTCTTGTGGGACAAGTGTAAGCCCTACTGGCTACCAGAGCCAGGTGATCTGGAGGTATCCCCTGGGTTACAGCTGCAAAATGCAAAGCTGCAGATGAGTATATAAACTCTTTTCTGGATGATACTAGTAGGCTGGAGCAAGACAGAAGGAAAGTGTCAAAATGGCATCCACAGCCTATGTTCCTTGAGAGCAGCTCCATAGGCCACTAAATGTGTGCCAAACCTGAAACTTGCCCCTCAGGCCAAAGATCTAGGACAAGAAAAGAGGCCTACCTCACAGAAAGACTGAGGGTGTGCTTCAGTCTACTGTCTGTAATGCCCTGGAGGTAGCAGCTCGCCAAGAACTGTCTCTTCAATTGTCATGGTCCCATGTGACCCAGGAATGAAAGACCCCCTGGCCACCAGATCCAGGCAATCAAGGTCTGTCCCCTAGGCAGCAGCTGAAAAATACAGTATATCAGAAACTTATAAAGTTCTCCTTCAGGAGACACTGGTACTCTGGAGCATGTCAAAAGGTACATGCGGAGGTAGTGCCAGCCCTCTGAGATCTCTGAAAAAGATTACAGTCAGCCCCTAGATGCATGCTTAATTAGAAGTCTGCCCCTCAGGCCTCAATCATGATGATTAGGCAATAAGCCTCCTTCACAGAAAGACTGAGCTACAAGATGTGTTGCTTCTTGCTGGGGTAGCTGTTTAAGAACTCTTTCTCCATTGGACCCACAAGCATAAGCCCCACTGGCCACCACAGCCAGGAAATGCAGAGGTGTCCTTTGGCAGTACTCATAAAAACTGGGGTGCCAGATAAGAATATAACATAAGCTCCTTTCTGAGTGACACCAATTATTAAAGTCCATGGGACTAGGAACATAAGCTCTTCTGGTCTTCAGCGCCAAGCAACAAGAGGTGTCCCTTAGGAAGCAGCCACAACAATCAGAGTACCAGATGTGTATAAAAGCTCTGTTCTGGGAGATACTGGTTCTCTGGAGCATGACAATAGGAGAAAGTACCTGCCAGTCTCCATCCTCAGAGAGTCTTCCAGCAGGTTCCTACATGTGTGTGTTAAATTAGATTCCTGCTCTTCAGGCCAAAGCTTTAATATAAGCAATTCCTTCACTTTAAATCTGAATATGATTCGCTGCCTTCAAGTTGGGCCCTGAGGTGTGTAATTGTTTCAAATTGTTTCAGTCTTGTGGGTCTCAGGATGCAAGGCCCATTGTTTTCAAAGTTAGATATATTGAGGGTTCATATCTTAAGTGAATGTCTTAAAAGTTGGAACGTCCACCATGGGGTTTGAACCCTTTGCTCCTCTAGGAGAAGCTCTGGGTTTTGAATTGCTTCCCTGTTGTGGGTTGTCATGCCAGGGGTGAGGTTTACAGTGAGATTGTGTCCCAGTCTTTCTTAGATGAATAAAAAGAAAGGATCAATAAAAAGAAAGGATCAATCAACTTGAAGACAAGACAGCAAAACTTACTCAATTAGAGGAGCAAAAAGAAAACGAGAATGAAAAAAAAGTGAAGATAGTTTAAGGGAATTACAGGAAAACATTAAATAGCCTAAGAGTTAAATCACAAGGCCCCAAGATGATAAAAGAAAGAAAAGAGGGCGGAAATATTATTTGAAGAAACAAAGGCTGAAAACTTTCCTAACCTGAAAGAAGGGAACAGACATCCAGATCCAGGCATACCAGAGAGTTCCAAAAAAGAGAAACCCATACCAAGACACATAATTAAAATGTCAAAAGTTAAAGACAAGGAGAGAACATTAGAAGCAAGAGAAAAACAACTTCTTATGTACAAGGGAACTCCCATAAGATGATAAGCAGATCTTTCAGGAGAAACATTGCCGGTTAGAAGGGATGGCATGATATATTCAAATGATGAAAAAATAAAACTTCCAACCAAGGACACTTTCCCCAAGTGATCATTCAGAAGTAAAGGAGAGATAAATATTTTTCCAGACTAGCACAAGGTAAAAGAGTTCATCACCACTAAACTGGCCTTACAAGAAATGTTAAAGGAACTTCTTTCAGCTGAAAAGAAAGGGCACTAGTTAGTAATAAGAACATATGTGAAAGACTAAATCTCACTGGAAGTTAGATACATAGTAAAGGTAGTGAATTAATCACTTATAAAGCTAGTGTGAAGGTCAAAAGACAAAAATAGTAAAAAAAAAAAACCAACTATAATTACAATAATTGTTGAAGGGCTACACAAGATGAAAAGATGTAAAATATGACATCAAAAACAAAATGTGTGTGGGGAGTGTGAGAGTAATAACATTGAGCTTTACAATGTGATCAGATTTATGTTGTTATCACCTTAAAATAGACTATTATAGATATGTTGTTAAATGTAAGCTTCTTCTCATGGTAACCACAAGCAAAACCTATGGTAAATACACAAAAGATAAAGTAATAAAAGCATACCACTGTAGAAAATCATCAAACCACAAAAGAAGAGAGCAAAGAATAGAAAAGAACAGAGAGGAACTACAAAACAGCCAGAAAACAATAAACAAAATGGCAATAAGCACACATCTATCAAGAATTACTCTAAATGGATGAAGGGGAAAAAATGGTATAGATGATAGAGGCTCTGTTCATCCCTTTGGCAACCAAATCAAAGTTGTGACAGACACAAGGAGCAAACAGTAAGGAAAAATCACCTGGAATATAGATGAACAAGCCATACAACTAGGGAAAAATCTATGAAATCACACTGCAATTGCAGAAGGTAGAACTGGGCGAGGATGCGAGGATGCCTGCCCCAGCAGCTGAGTGGGAAGGAGGCTGTGGAAGTGGCAGCGGCAGATGCCTCTTACAGGAATCGCTTCCACGAGCGGACTTCTGAGGTGACAAATCTGCTCCCTCTGAGCACCGGTGCTGGTTCGGCTGCACAGGGGCTTATAGTATGACACTGAGTTATCGGAGTGAGGCCCGTGGTGAGGCCTGCCCCCCAGTCCTTCAGCACTGGCTGTATCCATTGTTCCTCTTTTGAGCCTTTCTCCCTCCCAGTGTGCAGACCCAGCACTGCCATAGCAGAGATGTCATTAAACTGAATAACAGAGATTGCTCTGCCCAGAGGATTCTCTGAAACTCTGCCTTCTCCAACTCATGGTCCCACCCAAGCCACATCCAGGTGTGTCCTCAGCGAGTCAGGTGCTCCTTGCTGAGCAGTGCCTAGACTCACACTGGAGCCAGCTGGGCTTGGTTTCTGGTGTAGCCTTTTGAGGCAACTATAAGTATAGCACCTGTTGACTGCTTGCTGAATCTTAACAGGTGGCCCAGGAGGGACAAAGGCTTGGGCTAAATTTGGCATGTGTCTGAACCCCTTTCAGGACTGTACCCCTGGACTTCTACTACACAAAGCTGTACTAATAAAACTGAGACTTAGAAGCTTTGCTTGGTACATGGATACAGACACAGAAAGGTAGCCAAATGGGAAGACAAAGAAGCAGAAACTATATGAGAGAATAGAACAGATCCAGAAATAATGGAGTCAAGCAATCTATCTAACAAATGCGGAGTTCAAAACACTGGTTATAAAGATGCTCAATGAACTTATGGGAAGGGTAGATGAATTCAGTGAGAATTTCAACAAAGAGATAAAAAACATAAAAATTAAAATGGAAATTATAAAGGAGAACCAGTCATAAATGAACACATTATCTGAGATGAGAAGTATATTAAATAGAATAAACAAAATGAATAAAGAAGAAGATAAAATGACCTATATAGAGGATGAGAAAGCCAAGGACACTCAATCGGAATGGCAAGAAAAAAGAAGCCAAGACTATAATAATAATTTAAGGAGCTTATGGGACACTATTAAGGTGAAATTATCCATTTCACTAGAGTACCTGAGGGAAAACAAGATGTTGAACAGCTATTTGAAGTAATAATGATGGAAAACTTCCCTAACCTGGTGAAGGAAATAGACATAAAACTCCAGGATGCTCGGAGAGTCCCAAAACCCAGGAATCCAAAGAGGCCCACACCAAGACACAGCATAATTAAAATGCTAAAGGTTAAATACAAAGAGAAAAATCTTAAAAGCAGCAAGAGATAAGCAGATAGTTACCTACAAGGGAGCACCGATAAGACTGGTAGTTGATTTCTCAAAAGAAACTATGCAGGACAGAAGGGCTTGGTAAAAAATATTCTACATGATGAAAAAACCCAAGATCTACAACCAAGAGTACTTTATCCAGCAAAGTTATCATTTAGAGTTGAAGAACAGATAAAGAGCTTCCCAGACAAAAATAAGCTAAAGGAATTTATCATCACCAAGCCAATATTACAGGAAACGTTGGAGGGATTTCTTTAAGAAGAAAGAACATGTATCAAAAACAGGAATAAAGAATGGTAAAAACTACATTCCTATCAACAAGTACCTCAAATGGAAAAGAGTTAAGTACTCCAAACAAAAGATAGAGGTGGCTGAATGGATAAGAAAATAAGACCCCTATATATGCTGCCTACAAGAGACTCACTTCAAATTAAAAGACTCACACAGACTAAAAGGAAGAGGATGGAAAAAAATATTGCTTTGATGGACCTAGAGGGTATTACATTGAATGAAATGGGTTGGATAGAGAAAGGAAAATATCACATGATTTTACCTACATGTGGAATATAAAGAAAAAATCATCAACAATAATAACAAAAGCGGAAATAAACTCAAAAATACAGAGACTATTTTCAGAAATACTAGATGGGAGGGGTTTAAGGAGGAAAAAGAGGGCAAAGGTTGAGAGGTGCAGGTGGATGGTTGCAGAGTAGACATGGAGATGTAGAGTATAGCATAGGGAAGATGGTTAATAATCTTGGAATTAATATGTCGGGGGAAGGAAGGGTGCTAGATTTTGTGGAGTGAGCGCTTTGTGAGTTACGTGGATCTCCGATCAATATACTATACAGCTGAGGCTGGTGTGTTGTATGCCAACAATAAATGAAAAAACTCATTGAATCGTACAATGTAAATTCAGGCTACTAGTTGTCTATAATATTTTAATAAAACCAAACAAAAAAGAGTTATTCTAAATGTAAATGGATTATATCCTCCAATGGATGGATGGGGTGGGGGGAAACCAAGACCTACCTATACGCCGCCTACAAAAGATTCACTTTAAATGTAAGGACACATATAGACTGAAAGTGAAGGAATGGAAAAAGATATTCCGTGCAAATGGAAACCAAAGAAAGCTAGAGTAGCTATACCTTTATAAGACAAAATTGACAACAACAAAGCCTGTGATAAGAGATAAAAAGGGAATTATATAATGATAAAAGGGTCAAACCAGAAAGAAGATATAACATTTGGAAATATTTACGCACCCAATACATGAGCACCTAAATATAAAAAGTAAATATTTATAGATCTAAAGGGAGAAATAGATAGCGTTGTAATAATAGTATGAAACTTCAATATCTCATTTACATCAATGGATAGATAATCCAAACCAACAATCAATAGAGAAACATCAGTCTTAAAAAGTATCTTAGATTAGATAAACATAATAGATATTACAGAACATTCCATCTAAAAGCAACAGAATACAATTTTTTCTCAAGTGCACATGGTACATTTTCCAAGATAGATGATATGATAGGCCACAAAACAAGTCTTAGTAAATGTAGGAGGACTGAGTCATATCAAATATCTTTTCTGATCATAATGATACAAAACTAGAAATTAATTACATAAAGAATATTGGAACATTCACAAATATATGGAGATTAAACAACATGCTATCGAATAGCCAACTGGTCAAAGAAGATCAAAAGAGAAATAAAAATACCTTGAGATAAATGAAAATGAGAGTATACCATACTTTAAGAGATGCAGCAAAAGCATTTCTAAGAGGAAAGTTCAGAGCAATAATGCCTATCTCAACAAACAAAACAAAAGTCTGAAATATACAACCTAACTTTATACCTCAAGGAACTAGAAAAGAAGAACAAACAAAATGCAAAGTAGTAGGAAAGAAATAACAAAGATTAGAGCAAAAATAAATGAAAATAGAAACTAAAATGATCTTTTACTAGAAAAGATCAGTAAAACTAAGAGCTAGTTCTTTGAAAAGATAAACAAAATTGACAAACATTTAGCTAGACTCACAAGGAAAAAAAAGAGAGGACTAAGATAAAGTAAGAAATGAAAGCGGTGTTAAAATTGATACCACAGAAATACAAAGGATCACAAGAGAATACTTTAAACAATTATATGTCAAACAAATAGGACAACCTAGAAGAAATAGATATATTCCTAGAAACATATAACCTACTATGACTGAGTCATGATGAAATAGAAGATTTGAACAGACTTATTACTAGTAAGGAGATTGAAGCAGTAATCAATAATTTGTCAACAAACTGAAGTCCAAGACCAAATGGCTTAACTAGTAAATTCTACCAAATGACCAAAGAATTAATATTAATCTTCCTCAAACTCTTCCAAAAAATAGAAGAGGAAGAACTCTTCCAAACTTATTTTACAAGGGCAGCATAACAAGACAAGGATGCCACAAGAAAATAAAATTACAGATCAATATCTCTGATGAACAAAAATCTTCAACAAAATATTAGCAAACCAAATTCAACAATACATTAAAAAGATCGTACATTATGATCAAATGGGATTTATTCCAGGGATGCAAGGATGGTTCGACATCTGCAAATCAATGTGATACACCACATTAACAAAATAAAAGATAAAAATCATTCAATTGTCTCAATAGATGCATAAAAAGCATCTGAAAAAATTCAACATCTATTAATGATAAAAACTCTCAACGAAGCAGATATAGAGAGGACATAATCTAATGGGGACTATTTTATACCATACACAAAAATAAAGGCCATAGATAACAGCCCACAGCTAACATCATACTCAATGGTGAAAAGTTGAAAGCTTTTCCTCTAAAATCAGGAACAAAATGAGGATGCCCATTCTAACTACTTTTATTCAGCATAATATTGGAAGTCCCAGGCAGAGTAATTAGGCAATAAAAAGAAATAAAAGCTATCTAAATTAAAAAGGAATGATTGAAACTGTCATTCTTTGCAGGTAACATGATATTATATATATAAAACCTTAAAGACTCCTTTGAAAACTGTTAGAATGAATAAACAAATTCAGTAAAGAATACAAAATCAATACTCAAAAATCTCTTGTTTCTATATTCTAATAACAAACTAACAAAATGATAAATTAATAAAATAATCTCATTTACAATTACATCGAAAATAATAAAATACCTAGGAAAAAAATTTAACCAAGGAGGTGAAAGACTAGTATATTGAAAATTACATGACATTAAAGAAAGTGACTGAAGAAGACACAGATAAATGAGTTATTTTGTATTTGTGTATTGGGGAGGAAATAATAGTGTTAGAATGTCCATACAACCTGAAAGCAATCTAAAGATTTAATGCAATCTCTGTCAATATTCCACTGCCATTTTTTCACAGAATTAAAACAATTCTAAAATTTGTGTGGAAACATTAAAGCCCTTGAACAGCCAAAGTAATCTTGGAAAGAAACAAAACAGACAAAAAAAAACAATGCTAGAGGCATCGTTCTCTCTGATTGTAAACTGTACTACAACTGTAGTAATTAAAACAGTTGGTATTAGTATAAAAACAGACACTTAATCAGTGGAACAGAATAGAGAGCCCAGAAATAAACCCATGCCTATATGCCCAATTAATTTACATCAAAGGACCCAAGAATATAAATGGGGGAAAGGACAGTCTCTTCAATAAATGGTGATGGGAAAATTGGGCAGCCACATGCAAAAATAAAAAAGAAAAAGTAAAAGAAACTGGACTACTATCTTACACCACACACAAACTCAATTAAAGACTTGAACATAAGATCTGAAACCATAAAATTCATAGAAAAAAACCTAGGCAGTAAGTTCCTTGACATAGGCCTTGGTGATGATTTTTTAAATCTGATACCAAAAGCAAAAACAAATAAGCAGGACTACATCAAACTAAAAAGCTTCTGCACAGCAAAAAAAAAAACTTTCAACAAAAATGAAAAAGTAACATACTAAATGGGAGAAAATAATTGCAAATCATATATCTGATAAAGGGCTAATATCCAAAATATATAAAAAGCTTATACAACTCAATAGCAAAAAACAAACCATCTGATTAAAAAAAATTGGCAGATCTGAATAGACATTTTTCCAAAGATGACATACAGATGGCAAACAGGTACATGAAAAAATGCTCTACATCCTTCATCATCAAGGAAATGCAGTTCAAAATATATCACCTCACAAATGGCTATAATCAAAAAGACAAAAAATAACAAGTGTTCATGAGAAAAAAGGAATCTTTGTGCACTTTTAGTGGAAATGTGAATTGGTACAGCCACTGTGGAAAATAGTATGGAGGTACCTCAAAAAATTAAAAATAGAACTACCACATGACCCAGCAATTCCACTTCTATGTATTTATTTGAAGAAAACAACAACACTAACTGGAAAAGATACATGCACCTTTGTGTTCATTGCAGCATTATTTATAATAGCCAAAATATGGGAACAACATAAGTGTCCATCGATGGATAAATGGATAAAGAAATTGTAGTATGTTTATATATTCAGCCATAGAAAGAATGAAATCTTGCCATTTGTGACAACATGGATGAACATTGATGTAACTATGCTAAGTGAAATAAGTCACACAAAGACAAACACTATGTGATCTCTCTTATATGTGGAACCTATAAATGAATAAACAAATAAACAAAACCAAGCTCAGAGATACAGAGAACAGATTGGTGATTGCCAGAGGTGAAGAGTAGGAGAATTTCTTTTTAGTTTAAAATAAAATGAAAAAAACCAAAAAACAAAAAACTGAGTTTGGCAGGATATTCTTAGTGGAAAAGGGTGTTCTGAGGTCAACAGTGAATGGGAAATGGTTGACAAGGCTTAAATAGGTTTCTTTACAGGAAGACTCTTCAGGCCAACATACATTGCAAATCTCAGAGAGGGTAAGAAATTAGTCAGCATTTCTTAAGTTCACTTGACCGTAAAACTCATGTTTTACAAAGTTTCTATTTCTATTTATAGAAATTACTGAAACATTGTAAATGACAAGATACAATGGATGATACAGATAAAGTATACAATATCGTTTCCATCCTTCCTTCAAGAAAGACATATTATTGTTGGGGAAACAAAGCTTATAAATATGCATAAAACAATGATTGACATGTCACATAGCACAGTAGAATTTTAGGTAAAATAGGCAGTCAGAGAACAAACGACCAGTGTGGTTTGAGACACCTGGAACTGAGATGAGAGAAAAGGTATAAATTAAGATGGGACTTGAAAAAACAGGGAAATGGAAAGGCCCCTAAGTGGGGGATGGTGGAGGGGCTGATGGTAAACAAAAACAGACAAAGGAATGAGTAAGGAAGTGGACAGGCAGCCTTGCAGAAATCTGACTTCCCATTGGTTCAGAAAGACCCACCAAATGAGTTTTAATGGCTAATCCATATACAGCTGAAATTATAAACTACTTTTATATATCTTCTTTTTAAGCACAAATGATTACTAGTAATTCATTCTGAACTAGCTTTTCTTAGGAGAAAATAATATCAATGACAAACATGTCAATTGCACATCAAGAAAGGCTTCAGGGGTCTCAGGCAGCCTAAAAGTACTCTGTTTTTCCTCATATCCACAACTCCTTATCCACAATTCCAAAATCCAAAAACTCTGAGAACTTTAAGTTTATTTTCCCAACTCATTTTGTGGTAAAACCTTTCCTGAACTGATAAGAGGCTGTTTATAATCTTTATCCCACTTAGTGTGAATATCCATTAATTTTGAAATGCCATCTAGACCCCACTGAAGTGTTCTATAAATTGCAGTATGTATATCCTGTCATCTTTTTAAATTCTTAAATCTTCTAAATTCTAAGATACAGGGTCCCTAATAAAGGACTGTGGACCTAGAATTCTTATTTATACCCTAGATTTATGCTATCTGTGAAAAAAAAAAAAAGAGTTTGCTATGTAGCACAGCCTATGGCAAACTCTGATTTAAAGGGGGAAAATTAGATGCTTGATAAATATTTGCTTATTTTCTCCATTCTCTAATATATATTAATCTAGGACCTCCTATGTGTTGGCTGCTTTTCTAGTCCCTAGAGATATAGCAAGGAGGGAAACAGGTAAAGCTTTTCTGCCTCTCAGCACTTATTTTTTAGTGGGGGTGATAATAAACAAATTAAGATAAGCTAATGTCAGGAGCTGATCAATATTATGAGAAAAATTCAGAGTTAAGGAGCAAAGGGTGCTGGAGCACCACTATTTTTAGAAGGATTGTCTGAGAAGGTGACATTTGAACAAAGGCTTGAAGGGAACAAGAGAGTGAGCTCTGGAGATATCAGGAAGAAGAGCGTCACAGGCAGAAGGAACAGCACTGGCAAAGGCTCTGAGGCAGTACTGTGCATGACGGAGGAAGGGAACTGCAAGTGCTTTACAGGGAGTATCTCATCAAATCCCAGTAACCCTTACTAAGTCCATTTCACACATGAGGAAACTGAGCTCCAGGAGGGGAGCCTTTTGCATGAGAGCACACAGCTGTGAGTGGCGGAATTGGGATTTGCTTGGGAATCTGGTGCCACAGCTAGCTTTCCTTCCAAGACTCTGACAACACGCTAGGTCTCTGGAAGGCAGGAAGAGATTGAAGCCTTCCCAATCCTGGTGGTCCTGCCCAGGTCCCCAGCTCCTCCAAGGTCCAGGCATTTGGCTTCCAGAGTGGCCTCTGCTCTCCTGGTTGTTGAGGACTGCACAGGCATTTGCAGTACGACAGGTAAGTCTCTAAGATGAGGTGGCTTGAGGAGTCAGGACAGGACTCATCTGCCTCTGCCAAGCTTCTTAAAGGCCCAGGAGCCTGCGTTTTCATGATCCCATTAGCAGAGGCAAACCCTGAGACTCACAAAGAGGTGTGACGACTTACCTGAGGCCATGCTAGTGGCCATCGAGTCGTCCCAGGAACCTTCAGACCAAACCTTTATTTGGATTTGGCTTAGGCCCCCAAAGAGGGAGAGTCTCTTTATCTCTTGTGCTCTAGGCACCTAACTTGATTAAACTTAATATGGGTCCTGTGAAGGAAAGGAACAGAGTGAAAGTTACTACCTGTTCACTCACACTCACTGCGCTGGTCTCCCGCGGGACCAAGAGAACACCTTGGGCACCCCCCTGTCCTACTGAGAAAGAAGAGCAGGGAAAGAGGTAGTGCTGAGGGGTTCATCCAAAGCTTTCCTTCAGTCTTCAGGTGGCGCCCTTGAGCCACAAAGACACATGCATCTGCGAAGACTGGACCTAAGGACTTGGGTCCTACCTGGGGGTCGTGTGTTGGGGCCGAGTGGGCGAGGTGAGGGGGAGAGTTGGGGCGGGAAGAAAGCGTCTGAGCTTGATTAAGTCTGGGGTCCTCAGCAGCGGGGAGAGGCAGGTGGCGGGGGAGGGGTCTTCTTCAGCACCCACCCCCACACCCCGCCCTGCGGCTGGGCACCTCGCGCTTGAAGCTTCAGTTCCCTAAACCCGCAGATAAGCCCTAAGGGGAAGAAAAGAAGGATGGAGCCATGTCCTCCCACCTTTACTCAGGTCTCTTACCCTCCTCCCGGTCCCTCCCAGCGCTAACTCTCCGAGTTCCCTCGCCGGCCGCGGGCGGAGCTCGATCGGCTGCGCTCAGCGATCTCCGGCTCCCGCCCCTTCCCTTGTCCCTCCTCCCCACAGCCCCCAGCTGCCGCGGCCGCCGCCGTGCAGCCCCGCGCGGCGCGAGCAGGTACGTGCGCCTCGGCAGTGGCTCCGCGCGGGTCTGGGAAGGGGGCGGGAGCCGGGGAGGGCGAGGCGGTGGCGGCCCGGCCCGCGCCCTCCCGGGCTGAGCCGCAGCAGAGACACCCGGCGGGCGCCGGCTGCAGGGAGGCGAGTGGGTGCTGAGGAGGACGCGCCCTCGCCTTTGCCCGCCGGTCTCCCGGCGCCTCACCGCCGGCGCGGAGAGGCCCGGCACAGGTACGCACGCGGAGAGGGGACTGCGGGGGTTGGCGGGAGGCTGAGGCCCGAGGCAGGGAGGAGCGGTGACGAAGAGCTAGCCTGACCTCGCGGCCGGACCGAAGGACATACGGCGAGGGGACCCGGGCGCACGGCGGTCCACGCAGAGCCTGGCCTCCCCGGGCCGCCTCGCCACTCTGCTACTGGTGACTCCCAGCCGGGTCTGGCGTGGCCTGGCTGCGTTTGTGGTCAAGGGCATGAGCAGGGGGTGTGAGCTGCAGGCAGGCTGGCACGCGAGTGCGGCGGGCGGCCAGGCGCCTGTGCTTCCTGCGAGGAACTTTGGGTATAACAGCGTGGACCTGCGTGTACGTATGTGCGCGCCCCGAGGCTTTGTGTACAACTCGTACGTGTATTTGTCCATTGGGTTTTGTGAAGCTTCACCCACGTCAGCTGTGCGTCTGTTTCTCCGCGTGTTAGTGTGCGTGGGTGGGTGGGGTGCTGGGCCCCAGCGGGTCTTGGTGTGTCTGGGTTAGATCTTAGCAGTCGTGTGTGTGTGTGTGTGTGTGTAACCAGCCCGACCCCTTTCTTGGTGTGGGTATCACTGTGGTCCACGGATCTGTGGGTCACACCAAGTGACTTCCCATGTCTGTGGGTACTAAGTGTGGAAAGTGCTGAGGAGGACGCGCCCTCGCCTTTGCCCGCCAGTCTCCCTGGGGGTGTGAGTGTAGAACTGGGATGTGCCTTTCAGGTTTTTTTGGACTGCAGATGAAATGTGTAACTGGTACAGCTGCTGGTGTGAGCTAGGGACCCCAGCGTCTTTATCAGTTTGTTTGTTTCTGTTTTGGATAATTGACTGAGCAAGCCCTGTGTGACCGTGGGTATCTCTGAACCTGTATGGGAGACATGGTAACTCTGGGTGAGAGAGATCCTTTGTCTCTGCTCTCTTCTTAACTCTGGCATCCTAAGGAAAAAGTTTTGGGTTCTTGTTGGTAAAAGAGAGCTCTGCTCTCAGAATTTGGGTGTCCTGGCTTCCTCTGAGGCATCAGTGTACCAGCCTGGGAAGGTGGTTCTGGGCCACTCCAGAAGTTGAGTTCTCTGGAAGGTGCTGAAGACCAGGGAAGAGGAGGTCATTTGGACATCCACTGGGCAGCAGTGGTCACTGCCAGTCCCTGTTTGTGGCTGAGCACTCAGCAAAATGCTTTTGGTGCCAAGAATAAAAAAGCCAAACAATGTTACCTCTACTCTTAGTTTACTGGGAGTGGGAGCAGTCTGGGCAGGGCTTGGCCTTGAGTAGGCCTAATGAAGCCCTGCAGGGGGAGGGGTTGTTTGCTTTCTGGGGTCGCCAGGCCAATTCTGGGGGCTGGCTGTGTTCTAAGCCCTCTGCAGGGGACTGGGGACCAAGACAGAATTCAGACATGTCCCTGCCCTCAAGCTGCTCATAGTGACTATTAAACAGTGGGATAAAGGGTCTAGAATGAGTGCCGGAAGAGCCAAGGGGGGTGGGAGGGGGGTAGAATGATGCAGATTCTGCCAGAGTGTGAGTTTGCAGGTTGATAGATGATAACAATTATTAGGGAACTTGAGTTCAATTCTGGACCCCCATTCGCACGCCATGGGATCTCAGCCACATTTTATCAAATGTAGGTAGTAATTCCTGCTTATAGGACTAGTGAGGGTAATAGGAGATACTCCCAAGGGAAGTGCCTACTGTAGGGCCCAACAGGGAGTATAGGTGCACAGTAAACATTTATTAAATTGGAACTCAGGAAAAAGGAATGTGTTGATAGAAATGAGTTATAAGTGGAAATAGGCTTTGTATTCAAATGAAAAGCCTTGTGTGTGCTAAGAAGAGGTGTCCAATGCAAGTCCATGTTGGAAAAAAGATCAGAAAGATCAAAAAACATGCCTTCTTTCCTGTACTGAGGCTCTTTGAGTTTCATTAATTTCTTTCATTTTCACTTCATTTATTCATATTCATTCTCTTTCTATCACACACACATACACACACACACAGAACCATGATGCACTGGAGAATAAACTCAGGCATAGGAGTGCAGAGAAACATCTAGAATCGTGTGTTTAGACATATTAGAGCATGTGAATCACTCTGCAACTGGGGGTCTCTGTACAGTATGGGGCCCTGGAGCTTATGTACTCCTGGGAAATCGGTGTGTATAGGGAACACAGTAGTTCTTCTGTGGGATCAGGAATTCTACATGCCAGGTGGGGAAGGAGGCCGAGGTGGGACCTGTGGGGGAGAAGACTGGATCTGCCAAAGGGAGGACTCCATTATCAACTCCAGCTGAGTGTTGAGGGAATGGAAGCCTAGGGTGGCCAGATTCTTCCATTTTTTTTTATAAGGGAAGCCAGGAATATAAAGTTTAAAATGTAAAATCTGCTTTTTATGTATTGGCAAATACTTCACCAAAAACAAATAAACAGACCAGAAACAGAAAAAAAGCAAAACTTCTGTGAGCCAAATGTAGCCCACAGGCTGCAAGTTGATGTCCTTTAGCAGGAATGCACATGTGCTGTCTGTTTCTCTGTGTGGGTATGTTCAGGTATTGGGGGGATATTTCCTCCTTGAGCAGAGAGTGCTCCCTTCTACCCCATGCAGCTACCCTTCTGTGGTCCTCATCTAGCTCCCTTCTCCCCATCTTCCACTTACATAAAAGCATTTGGCTTTAACTTTGGTCGTGGCTCTCAAATATGCCCCTTCCTCTTAGCCCCCATCTATGCCTCCCCGACTACATCAGAATCCTTCTCGGACCCCTGGCCTCCACTCTCTTTCTCCTCATTTGTCTGTCCTCCACTCAGCAGCCAGAAAGAGCTTTCTGGACCCTAGGCAGATGTAAGTACTCCATGCCTGGCTCCTGTCTCACCTCCCTGGCTCCTTGTCCTGGCGTTCAGAGTCCTTTGAGAGCAGGTCCTAGCTGACCTCTGAGGCTCCCCTACCCGCTTCCACTCTGTCAGGGGATTCCCTCTGAGGTCTGGCTCAAATGTCACAAATTTCCAGAGGCTTCTCTGACTTTCTCCTCTTTGTTACCACACCACTTCCATCATTTCTACCCCTTCCCCCGCCCCAAGTCATCCTCATTTTATCACAATGTCTATTAATAATGCCTTATGTGCATCATTTTATGAAATCCTCACATCAACCGTATAAGGAAGGCATTTTGCTTATCTCCATTTAACAGAGGAGAAAATTGAGCGTGGAAAGGTCACACTTGCCCAAGCTCAAGCCGTAAAGCTGGATTTGAACCTGATATACACTGTATCTAAATTTCCTGCATCATAATAATAGCTCATTATTGATACTGAGAATTTACTGTTATGAGTGCTTTATATGGATTATCTCAATCCCTACATCAGGGAGTGGTAGTAGTATTGTCATTTTATAGATGAAGCCCAGAGAGGATAAGAGAATTTCCCAAACCCAGTGGTGAAGCAGGATTCTAGCATGGATTGGCTTACACTGTTGTCTTTGTTTGAGTCCTCACCTTCCTCTCTGTCAGGCTCCCCAAGATGGGAACTGTGCCTCACTCACCTGCACATTGCTTGGGGCCCAGTGTCATGTCAGGCACTAGCAGGCCCTTGGTAGAGATTTGCTAACCATTTGACTTCCTGTTTTCTCTTCCAGCTGCCTAGGGGCCAAGGGATGAGCAGGGGCCCTTTTTACCAATGGCATCTCCCCCTGGTCTGGAACTGAAGACACTGAGCAGTGGTTTCCAGACCCCAAGGAGACCAGCTCCTCTGGGCCCAGTGGCCCCACCCAGGGAGGGTGTGGAGAATGCCTGCTTCTCCTCAGAAGAACATGAGACCCATTTCCAGAACCCTGGAGATGCCAGACTGGACAACTCCCCTGGGGGTGTCCCCTCATGGCCCCGATCTCAGCCGGACGATCTGTCCCTGCATTCAGAAGAGGGGCCAGGCCTGGAGCCTGTGAGCCGCCCAGTGGATTATGGCTTCGTTTCTGCTCTGGTTTTCCTGGTGAGTGGGATCCTCCTGGTGGTGACAGCGTACGCCATCCCCCGTGAGGCCCGCGTCAACCCAGACTCAGTGACAGCACGAGAGATGGAACGGCTAGAGATGTACTACGCTCGCCTGGGCTCCCACCTGGACAAGTGCATCATTGCAGGCCTGGGGCTGCTCACAGTGGGAGGCATGCTCTTGTCGGTTCTGCTGATGGTCTCCCTATGCAAGGGCGAGCTCTACCGCCTGCCAACCTTCGTCCCCGGCAGGGCCTCTAGGAAGACTTATGGCTCCATTAACCTGCGCATGAGACAGCTTAATGGGGATGGGGGTCAGGGCCTGGTGGAGAATGAAGTTGTCCAGGTCTCAGAGACCAGCCACACACTCCAGGGGTCTTAAGTAAGAACCCACCTGAACTGTGTTTCAGCTCCAGGGCTACAAGCCCCACAAGGCCTGGAGTTTCAGACTGAGCTCTACACAGGGCCTTGAGGAAGGAGTCTTGGGTGCTAGAAGGGGACCTGGGTGCCTGGCTCAGGCTCTGCTGGGGAGAGTGGCCCCCTGATCTGTTTTGTAGTTTGAGGTTTTGCATAAGGTTTTGTTTGGAGGATGGCTTCTGCTGCTAAAAATATACAAGTTTAGAAACTGCTGCCCTTGGAGGATGAGGTTTCTTGGCATTTCTGAATATTGAAAGCAGTTTGAAAGACTCCCATCCTGTTCCTCGTGCCTTGGGGAATCCCAGGATCTCTGCTATCCTCACCAGCAAAGTATGGATGTTGGGTGACCTTGGAGGGATCCTTTCAGCCCTGACCATCTAAGGTGGGAGGTAGCTTCATGATGAGGGGAGAAGTCAGCACCCTCCTCTCTTCAGGCCTCAGTACCCCTAGGTCCTTCCAGTCCTGCCCTAGGAATGGGCACCTAGTATCTGCCTCTGGCCACTCCTTCAGGAGAGCAAGGTGTCCAGCAGGTACTCACCATTATTTATGCCATTTACTGGCCCAGCTTTGGCCATCACTGTCAGAGAGCCAACAGCTTACAGGGTCCTGCCAGAGTCCCCTAAGTCACTTGGTGAAGCCCGGTTAACTCTAAGTTTGCTTCAACCTGGTTTTGGTCTTGAGATCGAATTTCCTGCAGTGACTAGACATTTCATAAAGTCAAATGTACAGTTTTCACCAACTCCCTGAACAAGAGTGGTCTTTTATACAAGAAAGGGTGAGGACTTTGTTGTGTTTCTGTGGATACCACATGGGCCTACATCACCTCCCCCTACTTAATAGTAATCTCTTGGGCCTGACTTCATTCTGATAGCAGAAAAAAAAATTTTAATGCTAAATTTGCAAATTTACTCCTTCTTAGCAGTAAAATGCAGTTCCACAATATTTGGGGAGGAATCAGGCACATTTGGGTGGCCTGGAAACTCCAGCCACATTGATCACAGTTTGTTGTTTCTCTTGTGGAGTGTTTCCAGGCTCCATCCAGACTCTTTTTAAACTACCGACAAGGAAAGGAAGTGGATCCTAGGGGGAAAGGGGATACAGGTGTTTGAGGACTGGGGGAGGCATTATCCATTATCCAGTCTGAATGGCCCTAAAGGCCTTGCTTCCTGTACATGCCTTCTAGGCCACTGGTGTGAAGACTCTAATGGGGACATTTCAGTGAATCCCCTGACTCTATGCAGGTCCTACTTACTCCATCTTAGTTGCTCTTGCGACCCATGGATCCTGCCTGTCTCTTTGAGAGGGGTGGAGGAAGGAGTGGGCATGGGGTCTGTAGGCTAAAGCAGCCCTGATTAGCTATAACCTGAGCCTTCAGTCTGGTGAGTGGAACATCTGGGCAGTGTAACATCACGGCATCTATGACAGATCAAATATCTGCTCCTGCTGGCAGGTTTTGCCAGGAGCAGAGGGCTGGGGGAGGGCTAGAGAAGACAAGGGCCATTCAGCTTGACTTGCCAGGTGCTGTTCTTGGTGTTGAAGGGGTGTGATTTGAAAAGAACAAAGCCTCAAGATGGTGAAAGATCCACAAGTCAGGGCTTCCACTGATGTGTTCATTTCTCCCCAGCTTTAAGCAAGGAGTGCAGAAAGTGGCATGAGGCATTCTAGGTAAACTACAGTAGAATCAAACATCCCAAAAGATAAGAGCTAAAGCCTTTCAAATTCATAATAATAATAAAAATATCAATCTACACCACATGGATTACTGTGACGGTGAGGGACTCCTTTGGAGACAAAACATGTCAAGTAGATGCATCTGAGACCATCAGTTCCTATAGTTTAAATGCAATGAATTGTATTTAGGGGCTAAATCAGTTGAAACAGGGGTCTCCAACCCCCAGGCCATGGACCAGTTCCCTTTTGTGGCCTGTTAGGAACCGGGTCACACAGCAGGAAGTGAGCAGCCAGCAAGTGAGGGAAGCTTCATCTGTATTTGCAGCCTCTCCCCACTGCTAGCATCACTGCCTCAGCTCCACCTCAGATCCTTGGGAATTAGATTCTTGTAGGAGCACTGGTACCTGGTGCCAAAAAGGTTGGGGACTGCTGAGTTAGAAGATTGAATACCAGGAATCTCAGGTTTTCTCTAAGCCAGAGAAGCCTGCTTTGCATCCTAATGCAGAAACTCCTTTAGAAAATGTGGTAATGGATTGAAGCAGTCATCACTTTATCAGTGAATAAGGAAAACTTGAGAAATGCCAAAAAAATATTTTCCCAAGATTGCAGCTGAGAACTTCCAGTCAATGGATCAGAAACAGGGTTAGGAAGGAGTCAGGGAAGACTGTGGCATAGAGTGTCAAAAACTTTCTTTGCAGGTTTTTTTTTTTTGGTAGGGGTAGGTATGGAGTGGTCCTATGGGACCTTGTGGTCACTGGAACATTCCTCACCTCCAGAAAGTGCCTCTCCTACCCAACATGCTATTTGGGTCCCCAAATCTTGCTCTTCTTGGTGCATTAGAACAGATATCAACTTGGGAGTTGGGAAGATCTGTATTTGAATCCAGGCTCTGTCATTTACTGGCTGTGTGGCCTTGGGCAAGTTACTTCACCTCTGAGTATCTCTGTGAAGTGAGAAGAATAGAAGCTCAAGCTCAGGTGGGTGGTAAGAGATAAAATAGGGACCTGCATGGTATGATGGCTAGTGATAGTCATCACTCTTGTTCCCTCCTCAGTGGAGGATAACTGCATTAGGCCTAAAAACTCAGGGCAACCCTTCTGCTTTCCTTCTCTCACACCTACCGTCAGCAGATCTTGTTGGTTCTGCCTTTGGAATCTGCCCACTGCCCACTCCTTGGCCACAACTGCTTCATACAGGTTGCTCGTTGGTGTCCTAATTTTTCTCCACCCCACCCTCTGTCCCCAGTTCATCCTCTACTCTGCAGCCAGATGGATCCTGTTAAAAAGGTTAATTGGGTTAGGTCACTCTTCTGTTTAAAACCTTCCCATAGCTCCCACTCCAGGCAAAAGCCAGAATTCTCACCTCAGCCAGAGGTAGATTTGCTGTCCAGGCCCCTCATTTACTTGCACAGGCCCCTTCCAAGGCCCAGAGTCAAATTTTTGTTTTTACTTTTGTAAGGACAGTCCCCTAAATTGCATATGCATCCCTCACAGTGGCCTATAAAACTGTGTGCAATCTGGCCCCTTATCCTCTCTGACCTTACTTTCCACCTGTGCCTCTGCTCACTCCACACCGGCCACACTTACCTCCTTGGCTTTATTCTTTCAGGGCCTTGGTGCTGCTTTATGTGGAAGAGGTAGAGGGGTCTCTCTGATGGCAGAAGACTCCTCACCCCCAGCCTTGTTGGGAGATGGACAACTTCTAGCTAGCATTAGGGGACATTTGCTGGGTGTTTAGGAGCCTGTGAGATATACGCCAGTCTGATTCTTTCTCACTTAAGGACCTTGAGTGCCCCTGCCTGGACCTTTGGAACCCCAGTAACCATCATCACATTGGCTCACCTCAGGCACCCTCTGAGTCTCCCACCTGAAAATGCCTGCTGCCTAAGATTCCACCATTATTGCTCCCTTCCTTGGGAATAAGCATTAACTTCTCTGGGATACTCTTTAAAATGTCCTCCTTGCATATACACACCTACACATACACACACATGCACACATGCAGGAACACACAACTGTGTATGCACTTGCGCGTGCGCACACGCACGCTCACACACACACACACACAGTTCTCTTGGCTGACCTAGCTCAGAAGCCAAGGACACATTCTTTTGAAGCAGCTCCAAGCCAGGACAACCTCTGGGTTATTGATAATGTTTTCTCTTTCTTCAGAAGCCACAGGTCTTGCAGTTCCCAGGATGCTAACCTCACAGCCACTAGCCAAGTTTCCATTATCCAGGCTAGGCTGGTATCTTATTTTCCTTCTTGTTCCTCGACTTGGGTAGAGAGGGAGAGATGTCCAGGGAATATTTCCACCTGGCATTTTGGGAGGGGCCTGTGGTCCCAGGCTGGGAACCAGGTAAGCCAAGTATTGTAGGTCGCTCCTCTCCTTTGGGTCTTTGGGCAAATCACTCCACCTCTCTGGTCCTCCAGAGTAAAATTGGAAACCTTCCCACTTTGCTTTCTCCAGGGACCAAGGGTAGAAGGAAACACAAGCAGAAGGCTTTCCAAAGTTAAGGGTGTAGTACCCTGTGTCTGGAGAAGGTAAGAAGGGAAGGAGGAAGGGAGACAGTAGGAAAAAGCCACAAAAGATAACATTCTGTCTACAGGTTCTGTCTGGGCGTAAAGTGGGGTGTTGGTGGTACTTTCAAAGTATGAGATATGCCCTCCGGCTGGGCCCGTTGGTTTCTCTGTGAGAGAGTAGGCTCCCTTAATGTCCCTGAGAAGGTACATTTCAACTAAGGAAAAGGGAAGCTTAATGAGATCTTGCCTGGTTTGAAGGGGCAGGGACCTCCTTGTCAGTAGAGATATGTAGCATTTACTGGTTAGGTGTTCAGTATCTGCAAGGCTGGAGTGTAACAGAATTGGGTAGGATTTAGTCAAGAGGCTCCCCAAGCTTTCAACCCACCTCCTTTGAGGAGAGCCAATGCACCAATGACCAGAGTCTGGCTGAAAACAGTAACACCTCGGCCCTGATATCTTATCTTCCTGGGTTAGTGTGTCCATGAACAAATGGGCAGGCCCAGGATATGTGAATGGTGCAGAGAGTGGCAGGATTACCATCTTCCTTCTCTCAGGAGCCCAAGCACTTCTGAGCTTTCTCTTCTCAAATCTCAGAGGGACTAGGGATAGGGCCCATTATGGAGGAGGTCCCCTGAGGATCATCCATCAGGTAAGAGTACAAGGGCACTGGCTCCAGAGTCTGATTGCCTGGTTAGTTGGTTGATGCCTAATGCCCCTGAACCTTTGTTTCCTCATCTGTAAAATGGGAATGCTAATAACAGTACCTTCCCCACTGAGGGGTGGTGAGCAATAAATGAAATTATAGCTGTAAAGCACTTATTACAGTGCCTGGCACCTCATAATTGCTCAACAGTATTACCTATTCATGATCATTCATTCATCCATTCATACCTAATCTGCATTTTTCCCCTGGGTGAAGCACTGCAGGACACATGGGGAAACAGGAACTGCCTGGCAGGCTGTGTGTTGGCGGGTGGTGGGGTGGAGGGAGGGTGTTGGTGGTGGGGACGGGTACAGAGGAGGTATCTGATTGAGTTGGGATCAGAAAAGGCTTTCCTGGAAGGAATGATGTCTAACAGAAATCTTAAACAGTGAAGTAGTATCCAATGTGGGGAGAGAGGGAAGTAGGAAATGTATTCTAGGCAGAGGAACAGCATGAGCAGAGGCTCAGAGGCATAAAACAGCCTGGTGTATACTGGAGAGGGGCAGGGTGGGGAATAGGTCTGCAGGTTATACTGGAGTGTTGAGTTCTCAACTCACAGGCTTTTTATGAGGATTCGAGTTAGTGCTGGCATAGCATGTACCATGAGGCCTGGTATGTGCTGAGGCTCACTGTCAGCCTTTATGGTTGCTTGCAAATGTGTGTGGCAGGAAGAATGTTATGATGGCAAATGTATTGTAGGGGTGACACTGGCACTGGGGAGGCCAGTCCATGACATTGTAGTCTCCAGCTGCAACCAGAGGCCATGACCTCAAACTCCAGGACTCTGTGTTGGCAACCTGTCCCTTCTCAGCCTCTGAGCTTCCAGGGTCGAGGTGGCAGCTACTGCTCTCCTGAGCCTGGGGGAAGGTTAGTGAGTGGAAGAATCTTCAGGCAGGAAAGCTGGCCCCAGAGGAGCAGGGATGGCAGAGAAAGGTGGCATCTGCCATGCCAACCTCTTTTTGGGTGGTGGGGCATCTAAGCCAATACTGATGCAAGGTCAAGGGCATTCAGAAAACACTGTCTATCTCCCAGTTCTTCTCTTCCTCCAATCTCTCCCTATCCTTCTTGATTCCTCTGTGTCCACATCTTCTTTCACTGAAGCTACTACTGGGGGTTAGGCACCCACAGGTGAGTTGTTACTATTGCTGACTCACCTGCTGGTCATCTGACTCTCCTCCTGAGTCTCCACCCTCCCTCTACCAAAAATGAAAGCAGAGGCCTGAATGCAAATGCCTGTAGGGCTTGACAGGTGACATTCATGAATGAAGCAAGTAGCTGTGGACAGCAGTGGCAAGATTAAAGGGGCATCTGATTCAACTCTGGCTAGCTGTTGCCCTATGATGGATGGGCTCAGGGTTGCCAGAGCTCCTGATATTTTAAGAGCAGCTGGACATATGGACCTTTGTGTGGGTAAAAAGATGGAGAGAGGGATTATCCCACTGCCTGAAAATTGTGACAGGCCAAAACTGAGCTCAAGGAAATGTCCAATGAGATGCTCCCTGCTAAGGCCTGAAATTCACCCCCTTCCCCTGCCCAGGACTTACTAAATCACTCATAGAGATGGGGGTGCCCTCAACAAGTGGACTGTCCTCTGAATCCCAGCTGGAAACTTGCTGAACGGCAAGGCCTCAGACCCCTTGAGTGCTGCTCATCCAAGATCCTTCATTCATTCTTTCAACAAAGATTTGAGCACCAATTCTGTGCTGCTTTTGGAGGTATAGCACCAAACAGATGAAAAACAAGAACATTCTCAAGAGGACTTAAAATATGTCTTCTGGAGCTCAGGGGTGATTGTGAATGTGAAGATGAGGTCTGTTTCTCACCTAGAGAATTTCTGAAGTGGGCGGCCCATGGGAACAGACCTTGCTAGCTTGAAGAGATTGGAAATCAGGAAGAAAGAAGGGAAGTCCTGCATTCACTTCCAGTGTTCTGAGGCCCTTGAAGGTAGGTGGAGGACCCTAGTGTTCTGGGGTTCTAAGTATTGATGTAGGGAGGTGAGACACGGCTAGAGCTATGGGGTACGACAGGTGGCTATGCAGCCCAGCACACTAACTCAAAAAGCAGATGGACTGTGAGCCTCTGATGGACTGGAACAGAGACCCTAAATCCTCTCTTAAAATATAGGATGAAGTTCTAACCATCACTCCTAATTATGCATGTTGTCTACTAAAGTTCCCAGCATTAAAAAAAAAAAAAAAAAAAAAACCCAAGACACAACATACCCAGTATTAATTAGATTAAGAACACCTTCCCCTTCTATCCCCATCATCATGGCCAGTAAAGAGATTTCTCCCTTCTTTTTCCCCACCCCACCATAGTGGAGGAGCAAGGGTTCAAGAGGTCAGAGGAGACCTCTTGGAACTGGATGTAAGTTGGAAAGTTTTAAATGTGGCTGAATTTGAAAATCAAAGTGATCAGTTAATTGGTGGTTGGGCCCTAACTGCTCAGATGAGAAAAAGAGATCTGACAGAGGTCAGCTGGATAAAAAGAAATCACTTCATGCTTATACATTTTAATGAACCATTTATGCATTGAACATTAGATCATTAAATTTTTAAATGAAATATAGTGTTCTCTCTGTGCCAGGCACTTTTAAATCTTTACATCTACTAGCTTATTTAAACCTCATAACTACCTTGAAGAGTGGATGTTATCATCATTTCCATTTTGCAGATGAGGAAGCTGCGGAACAGGCAGGTTCAGTGAGTTGCCCGGGGTCACAAGGTGAGAGTTAGTAAAAAGCAGTCAAGACCCAAACTTAACAATATCAAATTTAACTTAGCAAATTTAATAACACGCAGAGCAGACAGAGCATGTTTGTAGACAAATCTGGGTTGCAGGCTGCCAATTTGAGGCTCATGGTTTAAATATGAGTTGGAAAGCTCTGTGGGGGAGAGGAGGTGGGCAGGTGGGGGAGTACTGAACTTGGCCTGACCCATGGCTTATTCAGAATCATAGAATCTCACAGATGGGCAGGATCTTGGCAACAGTCAGGTTCACCTTTATTCCTATTTTACAGATGGGGAAAGCCGAAGTGGGGGTAGGACTTGCTCAAGGTCATCATGGCTCAGAGCCCCTTTCCATCCCCCTTTTATTCATAGGCTTCTCACTTGAATTTCTGCCCTTGGAACCAAGAAGTCTACAGGATGAAACTACACCCATGGTTCCAATTTGAAGGGGAGGGGGAGAACAGAGCTCTGTCTTGGAGGCGGGACACCTAGGTCCAAGTCCCCTCCCCTTAGGGATGCCTGTTTGTCCCTAGGAGTGGATCATCCTGGATTAGGGAGCAGTAGACTCTGCCCTAACCTGGTCCAAAGTCTGCCTCTGGCAGCTATAGGGAGGGTGGGCGCTGACCAGGGTGCTGAACTTGCATGGGGCCTTCCTCTTAAGCTCAGCCTAGCTGAGGGGATAGAGATTCTTAGTGGGAAAGCCTTGGAGCTAGAAATTATGTAGTCTGCATGGCCTTGAGGTCATTCAACTGCTCTGGACCTACCTTTTCATCTGTCCATGAGGAGAGTAGCTCCTAAATTCAGAAGGCAGAGGTGAACAACATTTGGTGAGGGAACCAGGTAACAGAGCCCTGCACAGAACCCAGGCCCATCTTTGGGTCCCAGTGAAGCCTCTCAGGATCTCACCCTCACAGAGTGGCTTTATGGGCCTGTTTCTTCCTCTGTGGAATGGGGCCAGTGCTGGGAGGTTTCTGATGCTCCTAACCTGGGCACTGTGACTGAAGGTGGAAGTGCTCAGATATATGAGACACACTTCACAAGGGGAATGAGTTAGTGTTAGGTCATTCTGGGAGTTACCCAAGTCCTGATTTGGTTTTCCAGTGTCAGGAATAGCTTTTGCCCAGGGATCTATGCTTCTCACCTGGACAAGGTGTGGAGTCTAGATACAGCAAATCTACAAAAAGAGCCCTGGCTTTACAACCAGGCTGACCCAGGTGTCTCTCATGGTTCTGCCACCCCCTAGAGGAGCAAGTCCAACACCTCAACCAATGTTGCTAACCTAAGAGGTGTTTACCTCAGGGGTGGCTATGAGACTAGGAAAAGCCTAGCACACTGTGGCATCAGAATAATGCTTGTTTCCTGCACTGGAGGGCAACCTAAGGTTCCGTTCCTCTTGTGCATGAGCCCACAGGCTTATCTACCCATACAGCCTTAGTAATAATAATAGCTGGTAGCCACTGAGCTCCAACCATCTGTTTATAAAACACATTATTTGGCTAAACCCTGCAACAATCCTGAAGGTAGAGGTGATGCTCATGTTGCAGATAAGGCCATGCACCAGCAAAGGTAGTGCTGGGAGTCACACCCACACCTGCTTGAATTCTGAGACCCCTGCTTGACTTTGAGCAAATTACTTTTCCAAACTGTCCTTTACTGGTATAGAATATGAAGATAGCATCTTATCATGGTTGTTATGACTTGAAGATATAATGTATGATATTTTACAAGGGGAAATACATATTTAAAAACATGAAACACATTTGAGTAACCCACAGGGGCAAGAAAATGTAGTGGATATAGGGGATAAAAGTGAAAAAACTTAAAATGAGGGGGTTCTTGTATGTACTAGTCATAGTGTGCCATGAACTAAGATGATTTACTTCATTCTTTGCCCCTGATGTCCAGGTAAAGGAGAAGGATATAGTTTGTATAGTAGAGTGCCTCAAACTTTAATGTGCATATGAATTACCTTGGGAACTTGTTGAAATGCAGTTTCTCATCTAATAAGTCTGGGGTGGGGCATCAGGTTCTGCATTTTTAAAAGTTCCCAGGTGCTGTTGTTGGTTGGAGTAGCAAGGGATGTAGGAAGTCTCTTCCCTTCTCAGGAGTTCTCAAATGTGCCCGATAATATGAATCACCCAAGGAACTTGTAAAAAATGGATTTAAAGGCCCTTTCCTTAAAGATCTGGATTGTGGTCTGGATTGAGCCCAGGATAAACAGTATACTTTGAGCAAGCATCTCAGGAGACTGGCTTGGACAAGCTGGGGAAGCATGGCTATGGTATTTATCTGTACCATGTGGGGCAGATGCAGACCAGCTCACCAGACCCTTGTCCCAATACGCCTTCCTGAATGGAGAGGTGGGAAAAAAGAGCAAGGACATTTTCCCAGGCTCTTTTGCAGCCATGGTTTAAGAGGTAGGTTTAAGAGTGGGTTCCAATTATCAGATGTATGCAATCAAGCCTTGAACTTGGAACTGAATTGAGTGGAGGTCAGGTGGCAGTGTGAAGGATGCTCACTTTCTGGTGCAGCTCTAGGCAGTTGCTATGTGGCTTTGGAGTTTCCTGATCCCAGGTCATGGCAACAATATAATCTTCCTGATCTCAATATCTAAAATTTTTTGTTCAAAAAGCTGAAATCATTTGTTTACTGCAGCTGAACTTCAGGACTAACACTTCAGCAGGACCCTCCCACTCCGCCCTCCCTCCAAACCCCCATCACACTGTCACTCTCACAACACTCACCTTATGAGGCTTGTGTCGAGCATGGCCTTTCATGTGGACATCCAACCTCCTCTGCCAGATTGCACCATCAACCTCAGTTGAGACTGAGCCTTCCTCTTTGTACTTTTCAACCAGCCATGCCAATGGTGGGGTATTCAAACCTCATGTCATTGCTGCCTTTTGCATTCCAAGATCTGTTATTAGACACCTGGGTCTTGCCAGCCATTAATGCCCACCATTCTTCACTGCCTGCTACTCTTGCCTTCTGATCCATCCTCCAGGTCAGATTCAGGGCCAAGTACAGCTGGAGTGACCTGGGGGTGCCTTACAATATCCCAAGGACAAATAAGGGCAGACAGGGCTGCCTGCCTTTGAATCTCTCTTATGGTGCAAAAAGTCAATAGTGGTCCACAGCATGCAAGTGTAATGACAGAAAGCTAAGAATGTGCATGTGGGGAATCTTTCCTCTCTGGGTGTTGGGACCTGTCTTACTGGAATTGCATTAAAGTAGACAAGATTAGAAGATTAGACAGAAGATATGAACCATTCTACAGACTCTACTTTTCCTCTCAGGAAGAGAGGCATGTGTTAGTAACAGAATGTCATTAACAATGGAAAGCTGGGTTCTAAAGAGTGAGGGGTTTGCTACCCATTTTCTAACTACATGTGAAGAGGTACTAACCATCCAGCACGAGAATGTAAAGTCTTCAATTTGAGCATAATGCATTCTTAAGAGTTGTGGTCTCAAAAGTCTCATGACTTCAGGATGAAGGCTGACAGAGGCTCATGAATGAGGAGATAAATGCAATGAGAAACACAGGCAGATAAAAAATTGGGAGACAAAGCAAGGAAGAGAAGGTGGGGATGTGGGGGCTGCCAGAGATGGTACAAGTGGTCTATGGCACTTCACCAAAAGACAAAGATTTGGAACCAGACTTTTATTTTACTCGTAAGCCACCATATGAACAAAATTTCAAACCAAGCAAAAATACCATGAACCTCACCAGACCTAGAAGGTCGTGGTAACTTCCCTACAGACAGGACCCAGCCAATATCACAGCCAATCCAGAACCTTCCCCAAAAGTCAAACCCAACTTCTCCGTAGCTCATCAGCCATGGTCATCCCAACATGACTATTAGCAAAAGCATGGCCTGCTCCCCGCAGGGGCAATTGTTCTGGTCTCTGCCTTGTTTGGCTCAGGTCAAAATTCTTAAAAAAAAAAAAAAAAAAAGAAAAGAAAAAAGAAAAAAAGAAAAAAAGAAATGGAGGACAAAACCACAATGAGAAACTACTTCACATCAATGAGAAAGGCTATATACGAGAAAAGTAACAAGTACTGGCAAGGATGTAGAGAAAGTAGAACCCTCATACTCTGCTGGTGGGAATGTAAACTGGTACAGCCACTTTGGTAAAACAGTCTGGCAGTTACTCAAAAAAGTTAAACATTGAATTACCACATGATCAAGCAATTTTACTCCTAAGTATATATCCAACACAATTAAAAACATTATGTCCCAAAAAAATGTAAACAAATGTTCATAGCAACATTATTCATAATAGCCAAAAAGTAGAAACCACCCAATTGTCTATTAATTGATAAATAGAAAAATACAATGTGGTATATCGATACAATGGAATATGGCTCAGCCATAAAAAGGAATGATGTACTGATACATGCTGCGAAATGGATGATCCCTGAAAACATTAAGTGAAACAAGCCAGATGCAAAAGGCCACATATGTGATTCCACTTAGGAGAATTGTCAGAATAAGCAAATCTTTAGAGACAGAGAATAAACTAGTGGTTGCATAGGGCTGAGAGGCAGGGAATGGAGAATGACTGTAAATGAATATGAGGTTTCTTTCTGGGGTGGTGAAAATGTTCAGGAATTAGACATGGTGATGGATACACAACACTGTGAATATACTGAAAACCACTTAACTGCACACTTTTAAAAGTGTGAACTTTATGGATATGTGAATTATATCTCAATAAAGTTATTTTAAAGAAGAGAAATAGGTTATTAAGTGCTGATATTTATTAAGGCTCCAACCTTTCAGGTTCCACAAAACATACACCTGAACCATTCGCATTTGTTACTTGATTACTCATGGCTGGAAGGAGGAAAGTGGCCCCAACTGCAAGCACTGACAGCTTGACTCCTAAGTTCCTAAAGGCCCCCACATAACAACTAAGACATTGTCTGTGTTCTTCAATGTCTTTGATGCAAGGAGACCCACATACAAATGGCTGATTCTACAGACGAATCACTAAAGCTTCTGTTTTCAGAAAACAGAATTATGTATATGACTATCCTTTCAACCTTTGCTACTAGAAAATCTAAGTGGCAAACTTAACTGTTTCAATCTTTTCTGTGAATCGGGAAGCTAAAACTTATCTACCTTCCCTGATTATCTGATGGTCTCAGGTCTGACCTTCCTTTAAATACTTCCTTTTATAATAAAGGATGCTTTTATGAGTAAATTGCCCCAAGTCCTTTTGGTAGCAGATACAATAAGATTTCAAAACAAAATCATCTGCTGGCTATTTAGGAAGAAAACTATGATTGATGATTTCATTTGTAGCTCTGCCTAACTAACCTCTGGGCCTTTCTCCAGAGCAGATACATTCTAAAGGATTCAAGGTGGTCTTTTACTATATCAGTGCTTAAGATGATTTCTGCTAGAAATGCCCAGGGAGCCCAATCAGGCTAGTCTTCCAAAGCTCAGCCTCCATCTTAGGTTATCCTGGACTTACGTGCCAATTTAGTTTACCCCTAACCCCCTCTCAGGCAGGGTAGACAGGCAGTCCCTGCACATTAGCAGACACCTCAAAAAGGCTCTAGTAGCCCCGTCCACAAATAAATAAAATGTCCTTAATTTAAAGGGAAAGAATCCAAGAAGCTGAGAAATAAAAGGACCCACCCATAGCTGAAATGCTAGTAGGCCAAAGTGACTAGTGCTTTGATCTCTTGCCTCTGAGCCTGGTGCTCTATGGTGCTCTTTCCACTCCAGCACAGGGGTTCATCACTGACCACGTCTGTCAGGCCTCGGGCTGAAAAGGATCCGGAGAACACCAAAGGTCAGGTGTGCCAGGCAGAGGGCACAGGCTTCCAGAGGTGGGGCTTCTTGGGGGTGAAATGCCTTCCTGGGTTGCATCTTGCTTAACTTTTCCATCCACCCCAGTCACTGGCTTCCAGAGCCTGGCTTCCCTGCTCCTCCCAAAGTTCAACACCATGCGCAAATGCA
This sequence comes from Macroglossus sobrinus, assembly GCA_004027375.1. NCBI lineage: Eukaryota > Metazoa > Chordata > Mammalia > Chiroptera > Pteropodidae > Macroglossus > Macroglossus sobrinus. The sequence continues at coordinate 158,738 of PVKZ01001204.1, read as the reverse complement.
GCCCATACTCCTGTGCTCATCTGGGCCCCAAGGGAGATAAGACTCTGTTAGCAAGTACCACACAAAGCCTTGAACCTACAATCATTTCCTGCTGCTCCAGTTCCGAAGGGTGGCCATACACAGAGGCAAACATCAGAATGCTTTAGAGTTGGAAGAGCACCTTATATTTCATAGGCCCTGGGAGGAGAAGGGACTTAGGGTCACTTAGTAAGTCAGTGGTAAAAATGAGATTAGCCTTCAGGTCTGTTCTGCTTATTCCTCTGTTTATAGGCTGCCATGCCCAGGCACAGACAGACCTAGAGGACTGGCTCAGATAGGGAGACTTGGAGGATTTTGCCCTTGGAATGATGCAGTCTTCCTGCAGTGTGTCTGCCCATGTGGAAGTCATCCTTGTGGCCTATGGGGTTTCCAGTCATTCATTTTCATCCACGCAACCAGACTGGGACCCATCTTACTGATGTCAAGAACAATAACAATAAATGAAGGTGAGGTGCCTGAGATACAAGAATGAGCCCTTGGTAGAAAGAGTCATTTAGCTCCACAATGATTCAAACTCTAAAAATCTCATAACTGGAAGGAACTGTGCAGCAAAGAAAAGTGGGAGACAGCAACATGATTTTTGTATTGACATTTGGTTCTTAATAATAACATCGAAAATGCGTTCTGTTCTTATAGCGCTGCACTGGGTTGAGGATATATGTTGCCGGAGTCTCCCCTGGGAAGTGGGGAGAAGCTGGTGGTGAGAGACACACACTGATTTCTCTTTGGGACCTATATGCAGCCAGGTGGAGAGCTGCAGCAGGTGCCCAGGCTCTGACAGGGGGTGGGAAGGCAATCCCAGCCATCCTGCAAAAACATGGGCAGAGTCCCTTGCCCCCAGCCCGCAAGAACACGGTTGCTGATGGGGCCAGTGGTGGCAGCTCCAGGAGAGTGGAGGGAAGGCTGGGATGTTACATTCTTGAGGCCTTCACAGGTACATGTCATCGTAGCCCGGCGGGGGAAGATGGTCTGGGTTAGGTCTGGAATGGAAAGAGGGGCTGGTGAGTTGTTGGCGTGATGGAGGGCTGGGGGCACACAGGCAGACAGGACCATGAGTTGAGGGAGCCTGCCCTCCAGAATGATGTGATGGTTCATGGAGTTTAAGAGCATGTGCTCTAGAGTCAGAGAGAACGAGACTGAAATCTGATTCTTCCACCATGGGTAAGTTACTTCACCTCTCAAAGTTTTGATTTCTGCATCTGTAAAATGTGGATACAAATATCTCCCCAAGAGTGTTGATATAGGGACCCAGTGAGTTCCTAACACATGCTAAACTTCCACTAAGTGTGTAGATCCTCATCCTCTGGGTAATTCCTGCAGGGAGCTGGAGGGAAAGGAGTCACTAAGGAATGGGGAGCACCTGGAAGCTCCAAGTGGGCATTAGGCAGGGCCTGGAGGACACTTCACTCTCCTGGCAGTGGAAAACAGGGCTAGTGGCAACTCTGTATCTTCATTCCTGAAACGCTAAACTGAGTTGCCATTAAGTCCTACTTCTAGAATACTTTAGGGAATACCTACCCAGATGGGCTGGTCCCAGTGGGTCCAAAAGGGTCAAAGCGTGCTCCTGGAGGCACAGCGCCTGGAGGAAGCCGGTTTGGGAGGCCTGAGGATGGGTCAATAAGTGCTCTTGGGAAGCCAGATCTCAGGGGATCCACAATCATGCCACCTCTCCGACACCTGTGTCAAGAAGAAAACATGGGTCAGCAGGTGTGGCAGGGGGCTGTTGGAAAAGTGGCAAAAGAGGTGAGAAAAGAATGAGAATGCCTGGGATATTCACTCTGGGAGGTTCCAACAAACATGGCAGGGATGGCTACCTGAGTGCCAGCAGGAAGTGGGCAAAAACACAAAGAACACTCCTCCCCTGGCACACACAGCCTGAACTTTCAGCTCTCTAGGCTCCCTAAGCCTGCAAAATTGAGATTCCTGCCATGTCTTACTTCCAAGGGGGACAATTTGATCAAGAACAGGTGCCAGAACTTGCCAAGGTCAATGCAGAACCATTACAAGACCTGCAGGGCACTACTTTAGGACTAAGGCCTAATAAAAGCATTGAGACAATTCGTCTGCTAGCTTTTCCTTAAAGAACTTGAGGATCAGTAATCTATGGACTGCCTGTGGGTCCCCAGTTTGGATCCTGATAGCATCTGACCCTCATGGAATTCCATGGACCTGACCTCATGTGCTCAAACTAGGACACATGTGCTGATGTTCCCCTAAATTTCGTTCAAGCTTAACTGCAGATTTATGTGATCTCCCCAGTCTAAAAATGAGATGCTTAAGTTGGATCACTTTGCGGTAGAGGTTAAAATCTAGTCTGAATCATTCAGAGAAGACAATGCACAATGTTGGGTGCATGGCAAGAACTACAAAGAGCCTAATGGGATCACAGACTTCTCTTATCAAATGAGGTGACCTCTGAATAGCCATAAGCTACCCTAAGGTCTGTAGCCCACTGTGCGCTCTTCAGTCTCTGCATCTAATAAACCCACACGGTATTCGGCTCTCCAAGGGAGAGCTGGTATCCTCCACAGGGCCACAGGGCCAGAAATGACAGAGGAGCTGCTCCCTGGGCTTGCTCAGCCCCTCCCCAACATGCAGAGCTTTCCTGCACTGCCCCAGGCATGGCAGAGCAGAACAAGTGGCAATAATTTCTTGGCTGCTCAGCAACAAGCTGCCTCCTTCACCCCAAGGAAGACTGATGAAAAGCTCTAAAATTAGAAGATAAACTGGGGCTAAAAGCCACAAGAGCAAGTTGTGTTACTGCCACCTCCCCAGCGGTACTTACCCAAAGGGGTCTAGGTCCTCTCCCCCAACAGCAAATGGGCCCAAGGGATCACACCTGAAACAAACAAGGGACAATTACCACAAGTCCCAGAGCAGCCAGGCACCTGGGCTCCCAGGGGCTTGAACCTGATGCCCATGGGGTCACAGATCCACTCTCAGGCTTTGAGGACAGAGAAAGCCCCTGAAAGAGACTATAACAGAAGGGATATTATTTCAAAGTGGTCTTTGGCACAGATTAACACTGATTAATATTAAATGGCAATATTGAAAAGAGGTAAATACAAAGCTAACACACACTGAGGATCCCAATTCTGTAGAAAGAAAAAAATGTTAACAGTGGTAACTTCCACATAAATTTTATTTTAATTCATACCTTTCTCAAATTCCTAAACTTTGGCTAAAGAATCAAGAACTTTTACATCAGAAAATTATTCTAAAACCAAAAACCAAAAGCTCAGATTTAAAAGTTTCCAAGGGTAGAATGAGATGGGTACTGACATATGGCCAGCACAGTGCTTCTCAACCTTTTTATCATGATGGTCCCTGCATGAAATTTTAATACCACAGGTACTGTTTATATACTGTAGCCCACTGGAGGGCCACAAACTACTGTAATCTCTAAGATTTTTTCACTCCCCACCAAGAACCAATTTTTACCCTCATTGACAATGCATGAGCTAGAAGCATAAATGAGTGTGTGCTTTCTTGATATTCTATATTACATAACACATATCTCTTTCAAAAGCCTTATATATCTTTATATTTTTGATATAATAATTTTATGCCTAATTATCAATTTTAAAGAAAGAAAACATAATTCAAATTAAAATATCAAGGGAATTAGATTGGCTTAAATGGGGACCAGTTGTATGTATATACCACATCATCATGGTATATCTCTAAATGCAGCCATGGAAATGATGTTCTTTGAATGCTTTAACATGACATGGGAAAATGCTTATACTCGAATGTTAACTGTGGGAGAAAGGGAATTATCAATGGCCTAGAAAATCAACTGGGAAAACCCTTGTGTGGGGGTGTGTGTGTGGATAAAAAAACTAGAAAGAAGCAAACTGAAAACAAACAGTGACAGTTATACCTGGGTAGGGAGTTTCTTCTTTTGATTTCCTGTTTGTTTAGTTTGTTTGTTTTTCTATAAAGGATATGGATATCCTTAGTATTTGAAAAAGTGGTATTTGGAATCTGCTTGGAGCCCCAGCAAGCAATTCAAACCTGGTAGTTCTGGGGCAAGGCAGGTTCCTGACAGACCTCAAGAGAGCCTTGTAAATAGCAGCAAATCTAAGCTTACAGGTAAGAAGACATTAATTAAAGAACTGGCAAAAAAATTCAAAAGTAGGTGCTTCTCCAGTCAGTTCTACCTAATGGGCTGAAAAGGATACTGTGATTTAGGTGGATTAAGTTTCCAAGGGAAGGAATTTTTCCTGACCTCGGTTATTTTCCCAAGGCATGGTTTATGGACCTGGGATGGAGTATAAGTTTCTGCTGGCCTCACAACCTCCTGCCTCACTGGACAGACCAGGTGGTACCAGAAGGCAGCAAACATTTTGCCTATCTCCACAAACTGGCCCCGCTCAGAGCAGGTAACAGAAGGGACTTCTACTGGCTATAAAAATGGGCTGAGCCTAATGGCTTCTGAAATATGCAGCCATCTCTATTTTCTCTCCTGGACCACAATGTGAGGAGGAAAGAAGAAATGGAGGACAATGGGGACTAGAAATGCAGGTGCAAGGCCCACCCCAACAATTTGTGTACTTGAAACTGTCATAACATACCACTTAGGCTCACACTCAATGCAGTCTCACTGCCACACAGTCACACTTCTGTGAGCTCATTATGTTCATGTGTGGAACACACTTTAAAATAGTCTCAGTCCTGATGTGCTGAATGAGGCTCTATGGATTAAAAAAAAAGAAGGTAATTTTTGTAAATAGTTTCTGAAATTAAGCCCCTATTACTTCATCTGGTAATCAACTGAAGGAAAGAGGGTTGTACACTAACCCTATAGGCACAACTTCTTGGTTGGGCCCAATAGACAGTATGTCCCAGCTCTGAAAGGGATTTGAGGTGATTCTGACTACACACAATTTCCTTCTCATATGTTCCCCTCTCCTCTCAGATGAAAACAACAGGCCTCTCTTGGGCACATAAATCTAGTTGAGGCCATTCTAATGGCTGAGGTGCTCTTGTGAACTGGAAAGGCCTCAGGACTGGGATTAAGAGATGGGCTCTGGACTCTGGGTAGGGAATTATCTAGCTGGTTGTGGGGGTCTGTCATAAAACCTCTGCATCTCAGTCTTTTAAGATGTAAATCTAAGTAGTAACACTCACAGGGTCTGCTGTGATGAGGTAACAATACATGAACAGATTTGACAGAAAAGGCCTAGAAGAACCAATTAATAGCAGCCATCACTATTTAGTAAGAGTTTGCTTTGTGTCAAGCACTGTGCTAAATTTAGTTTTTAAAGGATTAAATTTTAAATTTGTTTGAATAGGTAATGCATTCAACTGCTTCAAAATTCAAGAGTAAAAAAAGGATACACAGATCCATAACCTTAGGCTAGCTGTGATTCAGAATTTTTCATTTTTTTTTAGAAAGGTCAGATGAGTATATCTAATAAATACTGTGTAACATGCCCAAGCATCACCCTGGACCCAATACCTTAATATTTCTGCAAAATGAAGGAGTACTCACAAGTGGAATAAACGAAGATATAAGGAGTTTCATGGCACTTTAGGTCAGGTTTTGCTACCAAACAAGATTTGGCACCAATCTTCTGGAAAAAAACTTGGTTTTCAGAGCTCTTTCAATTTCAGAATTGTAGACAGGAGATTGTGGATTCATAATAATAAAAAAATCTCCCTCTCACCCCTGTCCCCCAGCCTATCAGGTCTCCCCTCAGACAACTAATGACATCAATTTCTTGTATGTCCTTCGAAAAAATACTCTGCTTATATAAGCAAACATGTATTCCCCTTACTTTAACAGATGGATGTCCTGAGCTCCTTATGTATATTATCTTATTTCATCTTTCCAGCAGCCCTCCGAGTACATGAGCTTGTTGTTCAAGGAAAACAACTGACAGTACATGTTGCCAATGATAAAATTCAATCGTTCAAAAGAAAATTAGCAATGTAGAAGTCTGTATTTACCACTAGCTTGATGGTTTCCAATACTGATGCTGATGAGATGAGTAATATTAATAAGTATAATTTTTTGATGTAATAAAATGCACCAACATTTAACAGATCTGCACATCTCAGTGAACCAGTATTTTCCAAACAATTAATAAATGACTTTCCAATATCATGCATGGGTAAAAGATTCATTCAAAGGTCATGACAGACTAGTGGATTTTAATGTAATAACCCTTAAAGAAGCTATCACTTGTCAAATTCTAGTACTATGCAAAGGAGAACATCTCACCTATAATTGTTTGAAAAAGCTATTAAACTACTATTCTCTTTTCCAACAACCTATGTTAAGGCTTGAACAAAAACATTATCACTTACAGATTAAAAGCAGAAGCAGAAATGAGAATCTAGCTGCCTTCTATGCTAGACGTTAAAGAGATGTGCAATAATGTAAAACAATGTCTCTTCTCACTAATTTTTTCTATTTTATAAAAGATTATTTTCATAAAATTTGTTATTTATGTTAACACATTACGGATTTATAATATTTTTTAAATGAATGTGTATTTTAAATTTTTTAGCTGTAATTTCTAATATGATAAATATTGATAGCTATAACTCAAACAAATGAGAACTCTTTGGAGTTCTCAATTTCTGAGAGTGCAAGAGGATTCCTAAGACCAAAATGTTTGAGATGTGCCAGCAAAGGAAATTAACTCAAGGAAAGAAAAAAAAAGTATATACACGTTTATGGTGTACAATTTAAAATGAAAAATTGGACATGCTTTAAATACCTCATTGAGGCTAGGTAAATAAAACGTACCAGTATAATAAAATATCAAATATTTAAAAAGATATGTTTAGCATTTTAGTCAATGAATTATGAAATTTTAAAGAAAAAATGTAGAACATTAAATATTGGGAACATTAAAAAATATGTAAAGATATAGACTAACTGGGTTTGAAAATAAATTTTGCATGATAAACAAGAGTTTTATATCTAAGGATTTATTTTTAGCAAAGCTGGTTAAGCATGGGAAAAATTGTTTTTTCAAAACAGGGAACAGGATTTGGGGCATAGAGTCTCCTGGCTGACTGAGGACAGATGCAGCAAAAGGAAATGGATTAGAACGGCAGTGACTGATGACAATGAAAAAAGTTAGGCTTAGATTAAAAAAAAAAAAAAAAAACTTCCCTTGTAGATGGGCTGTTTTCAGTAATTCTTTCCTGGAGATCTCAGGGGTAGAACAGACCTACTTTTCACCCTCAATTCTACATCACAATGGAATGTCCTCTCCATTATACTAGCATAAATTGAGCAGACCCAGTATCCTTAAAGCTCCAGACACTTAGAGAAGTCAGTCTCTTTATGCACTAGGGCAGACATCCTGACTTCAGTTTGCATTTGAGGATTTCCGGGTAGGGGATAGGCAAGATGTAGGTATGGAAGGTGAGGGGTGAGACACAGGACTGTGTCCTACGGGATGGGGCAGAGGCTGCTGTTTCCTACTCACAGTACAAGTCAAGCTGCTCAGGGATGAGGTAACATTCTGCAGCACCAGATGGGCCCAGTTGTTGTGCTGCTCTTTCCCTTCTCCTCACCCTAAGGCCCCACCCCCAAATAGGGCATTTGAGGGAAAAACAAAACGGTGAAAGTTTGAGTGCCTGGTTGCTCAGCAACATGGTGGTGGTGGGGGCTATAATAAAAGAATTGGTGTCATTATAGACATCTGTGTTACAGAGAAAGGGGGCTGGCAAAGAATGGGGGTGGAGGGAGAAAGGGGCTGCAGTAGAAAGACCTGACAGGCTGTCAACTCTCTAGTGGCTGGTAAAAAGCCTCCTAAAACATCCTGCCTCCTCTTCTAGCCATCTCATCCAGTTCAATGTCCTAGCCCAGGGAAACAGGCTTGCTTGAGAAAGACCTAACTAGAAAAAAAAAGTAGGGGGGAAGGGGATGGATTTTTATCCACAATCCATATATGCTCACTTCTCTGAACTTATACACAGACTGACTGCATGAACTAAAGCTGAAGTGTGCATTGCAGAAAGCATAAGCTTCTGAGTCAGACACACATAGAGGTAAACTCCCGTCTTCAACCTCCCAGTTAAGATAAATCTGGAAAGTTATGCTACCTCCCTATCCACTGTCACTTTCCCCTATAAAACAGAAATGCCACCAATCTTCTTGTAGGGCTGTCTGAAAGATGAGCAACCATAAATGAAAGCACCTGTTTAGTGGCCAGAATTTGGTGGAAAGCCAAAAAATGGCAGTTACTCCTATCCTCCAAATAGCTGACACCATTCCTAGACTTTCTCCCCATCTTTCGGGCCTAGAACAATGCCCACATCTCCCCCAAAGCCTTTCTCAGCCCAAAGACCGAGAGCCTTCACTTAGTAAAAACCGAGGCCCATACTACTCGGTAATTTTCCACCTTGATAGGAGGTACTGTACCCGGCCCTCTCCCTCAGTGGAGAAGTTTGCCCTGGGCTCTGCCACCACCCATCACCCGCCCCCCTCACTCCACGTGCACCCAGCTCTCATTACACTGCCTGTTTTTCCAAGGCTCTGCATCGGACAGGCCTTCAGGCTACAGCACCCTTTCTACCACACTCTTTGCCTAGCTAACATCTCCTGCTTAGAAGTCAGTCCCTTCTTGGGAATGCCTTCCCTGCACACCAAGTACCATGCTGTTCATGCACTATGAGATGAGATGACAGTAGAAGCCCAGAAGGCATTACTGGCCTTTATGAAGCGACCAGGGCTAGATCTAGTGTCCCACACACCGTGAGCTCAATAAATACCAGACTCTTAAGAACTTAAGTGGCTCTCAGCATCTAAATTTTAAAATACTTTTTATTTTGAAATAATTAACCATAAATGTATGGATTATTTCTGGACTCAATTCTATTCCCTTGCTTTATATGTCTAGCCTTCTGCCAGTATCACACTGTTTTGATTACTGTAGCTTTGTAGTAAGTTTTGAAATTGAGAAGTGTGAATCCTCCAATTTTTTTCCTTTTCGAGATTGTTTTTGCTATTGTGGTTCCCTTGAATTTCCAAATGAATTTTAGGATCACCTGGAAAATTTCTAAAAAATAAAGCAAAACCTAACAAACAAAAACCTCTGGAATTTTAATTAAGATTGCACTGAATGTGTAGATCAACTTGGGGAGTATTGACAATATTAAGTCTTCCTATCCATGAACACAGGATGTCTTTCCATTATTTAGATCTTAATTTCTTTCAACAATGTTTTGTAGTTCTCAGTATGCAAATCTCGTATTTCTTTTATTAAATTTTTCTTTTGTTAAATTTATTCTTAAGTATTTTATTCTTTTGGGAGTTATTGTAAATGGGATCATTTCCTTAATTTCATATTCAGCTTGTTCACTGCTGATGTATAGAAATACAAGTGATTTTTTTCTTATTGATCTTGTATCTAGTCACAATTCATTTATTTGTGAATTCATTAGTTTTAAAAGTTTTTTAATTCTTTGGAAAATTCTATATACAAGACCTCATGTCACTGTCAAATAGATTGTTTTACTTCTTACTTTCTAATCTGACCAGGTTTTTGTTAGGTCCAGGAGGGCCCTACTCCCTGTAGTGTGGGAACCAGACTCCTCCCTTACCTTTTGTGTGAGAATCGGACCTTGATCTGGGTTGGCAATGCTACATGCTTACGTTCCATTTCACTAGACTCTCTTCCTTGCCAATTTACCTGCCTGACATATCCCACCAAAAAAAGCCCACCTCAAGCCCCATATAAGTTTTAAGGTCCCTTGCATTTGGGGCCATCTTAGTCTCAGCCTGGCTGTCACTCTGCTACAATAAACCTTGCTTAACCCTTCTGCCTTGTGTGTTCCTCCCTCAGAGAACCTAACAGTTTTATTTTTCTTGAGTGGTCTGGCTAGAATCTCAAGTACCATGTTGTATAAAAGTAGGCAAGAGCAGATATCCTTGCTTGTTCCTTATCTTGCGGGGTGGGGGGTAGGGGGTGGGGAAGCACTCCATCTTTCTCCAGTAAGTGGGATATTAGCTGTGGGCTTTTTGCAGGTGTTCTTTATTGGGTTGAGAGTTTCCCTCTATTGCTGAATACTTTTTTCATAAAAGGGTGTTGAATTTTGCAAGTGCGTTTTTCTATTTGAGATGAACATGTGGTTTTCCTGTTCTTTGTTCTATTAATTTGATGTATTATACTGATTTATTTTCAGATGTTAAACTAACCATTCTTGGAATAAATTTTATTTGGTCATGGTTTATAAACCTTTTTGTGTTGCTGGATTTGTTTCTCTAGTATTTTATTGAGGATTTTTACCTCTATATTCACAAGGGATACTGGTTTCTTGTGATGGTTTTTAGTCTTGGTAATACTGGGAAATACTGACCTCACAGAATAAGTTGGGAAGTGTCCCTTCCTCTTCTATTTTTTGAAAGAGTTTGTGAAATATTAGTATTAATAAAAAAAGTCATTCTTAAGAAAATTTTCTAATGAACCAAAAATAGTAAAATTAGTGTAATTTATAAACCTTTCCATTCAGTTTCAATAATTGTCAATATTCTATCATTCTTATTTCACCTACACTAGTTTCCCAATGTCTGAATTTTTTAGGGGGTTAAATTATTTTAAAGCAAATCCCAGATATATCCTTTTCACCCTTAAAGACTTCTTTATATTTATATGTATATATATATCTCTAACAGATAAAGATTTTTTAACATAACATAAAATTTAATTTTTTGTTTCACTTAACAAAATTAGCAGTAATTTCTATATGTTATCTAATACCTGGTCAATGTTCAAATTTCCCCAAATGTTTCAAAAATGATTTTTAGAATTAGTTTGAATTAAGATCCAAAGTCCAACAGTGTATTTAGTAGATATGACTCTTTTAATAAGTCACCCCCAACCCTACCTTTTCTCTCCATGCCATTCATTTGATGAGAAAAACAAGGTCAATTTATTGTGTAAAATTTTTCACGTTCCTTTTTTGGCTGGAACACGGGTATCCTCATGTGTCTGTTTAACTCGTTCTTCTATCCCTCATGCTTCTTTTAAACTGTGAGCTTGATCTAGATTCAGGCTGCTGTGAACCTACTTATTAGAAGACACTTAATTATATGGCCGTCCCACTTTCAGTATTAAGACTAATCTATGGGTTCAGGTGCTATCAACCTGATCCATCTATTATAAAGTTCCCCATCGACATTTAACTAATGGTTTTAGCAACCACTGACAGTTTGTGCCCTGGTGAATAATTTCAGTAGAGGTTGCAACATAGTGATTTTTTAATTCTTTCACTTCCTCCAAGACTAAGATTTTTTTTACCTTCACAATTCTAGACTCCAGCTCTATGATTCCTAAATTAGGATGGTGCAGCTTCCAGGTACCATTGTGGAAGCTTTGGGGTGTTTTTGCTTGTCATAGCATCTGGAGAGTCCTCATGGCATTTATAGGCATAGACCAGATGCTGCATGCTCTACAATTCATAAGTCTTGTTAGATACTAATGGAGATGTACAGACTATATAAATTATCTGAGTCCAAGATCATTTCTATATGAACACAAGTATTTTTTATACTGCTCAACAACAAATTTTTCCAGTAATATAACTATGATGTAACTGAAGAAACACTATCTACTATTGGGTTTGTCATTCTCCTAAGGGCTGTTCATCATTTCAGAAAAGTCATGTTAGTAACAGCAACACAGTTTGTGTATTTGAGTTGCTGATACAACACATCTGTATGTGCCAGCTTTTGTTACTATCGAATTCAAGATAATTCCACATACAACTGCAAATGTTTGACTATATTTTCCAGTGAAAACTTGCTCAGGCATCTACACAATGAAATACACACTATCTTATTAACTCTTTTTGTTTCTCATTTATATTATAGTTAGGACTTTATACTGAGTCCTTTAGAAACTATACATTAAGTTAGATTATTTATGAATCCCATTTTGAGAGAGTAAAGATTTCACAGAATATTTATTTTTAGATGGGCAGTGAGTTTGAGAGGGCTGAGATTGCGTAGTTAAGGTATACAAGTCTCTTCCAACCTGATTCAGGGCTTATTCTTAAATCTTGCCACCATATTTTGGTTCTCTCACAGCCAGAGCATTGTGCTGGGTGTGAGGACACCTGGACCCCAGCCCTGCTCTGTCTCTTTATTAGTGGCTTATGACCTTTAGGCAGGTCATCTTATCATTCTCCCATTATTTTTTAACCAACAAAGGTATATATTTGCAAAACGGTATAAAATAACAACGGTAGTTAACATTTACTGAGTGCTTATTATGGTCCCACAGTGAAACTTTCCCCCAACCCTGCCAATCCTACCATTTCTACCACAATTTAGGCTCCAAAGTGGAAAGTGCCGTCTCAGCCAGAGACTAATGTCTCCCTGGTCCTTATTTCCACCCTTAGACCATAAGTCTCCAGCCCTGAATATTGCCAACCTCATCTGCAAAGATTTTGGATGTCACTTGTTCAAACCCATGCTATCTTGGAAAAGATCTGAAGTTGTTAAAAGAGGTCAAGGCATCACAGTGAAATGAAGTGTAAACAAGCAAGACACTGGGACTACATCCTCTCTGGGAAAGTATCTCTGCATCTTCACATTTTCCCAAAAAGCATGGTCAAGGGCCCTGTACAGACAAAGAGCTTTGAAATGAACAAGTGAATCACCTGGTCAGCCACCCAGGAGTACTGCATACAAGCCCCACAGACACTGACTCCTGGGCTGACTAAAAGGTTCCTTGTGGCCTCTAGAAAGGGGGCAGGAAGCTTTAAAATGCTGGGTAATTAGGGTGACTAGTAGCAGTACAAAAACTCACTGTTCTACTTATGTCTCCATTTTCTATCTCCATACACCAAGACTGAGCAGAGAGATGGGGTCAAGTGGTAGGATAGGCATGGCTGGAACCCTTCTGCAGAAGCATGGGCTGACCACCAGGGGCTCTGTACTCACCAGGGAGGCTGCCGGCTGGTGTGTGGGTGCGGTGGGTAAATCCGGAGTGGGTCCACCTCTCTGGCAGTGGCAGGGGGAAACTCCCGGTGGGGACTGCTTACACTAGCCTTGTCCCAGTGCTCATGGATAGGGGTGATGATTCCAGACACAATACGAGACCGAAGTTCCTCACTGTTTTTGTAGGTCCTGTAGGGAGTAGACGAGGTATCAACTGCTTGTTGCTGGCTGGCAACCCTACATACAGTATTGTGGTGGTGGTGGTGGTGGTGGCGGCGGCGGCGGCGGCGGCGGCCGCGGCGGCTGCGACAGCCAGAATGGCCCTGACAGCTGTTGGTGTTGCGCTTGGACCGTCTGCAAGTGTGGGAACGGGCTGCCCGGCGGGCTTGGGTGAGGGGGACAACAGCCCGGCGTTGTCTCCGAGACTGGGGCCTAAGCTTCTTAGGCATCTGAGTTGCCCCTCCTCATTTACCACCCCATTAGATAGAGGTGAGGGTGTAACGACACAGGGCCTGGACTGGCTGCTCCTCTGTATCCACCCCATCACACCCACCCTCAATTGTGTGTTCATAATGTGTCATGGGAAGGGTCATGGAAGGCAAAGGCTCCTTGGGGAGGATGAACTAGGTTCCTCCTAGTAGGCAGGGCTCTGGGGGGGCTCAAGGTCCAGTTCTGTCACTAACTCAAAGGCTGCTTTGAGCCTCTTTTCTCTGCCTATGAGACAAATAAATGAGCTACAGCTGAGGTGTTGAGGCAACCTGACATAACGGAGTAGACAGAGTCCAAAAAATCTAATGTTTTAAAATGAGCTATATCCTGTGTCAAAAAGCAAATCTCACAAATGTAAAAGACCTGAAATACAGAATATGTTCTCTGACCATATGAAATCATATCAAACATCAACACAAAAAGCAAGTGTCTAATTTAGTGGAAATTAAGCAACGTAGTCTAGATACAAAGCAATAAATAAAAATTAAAATACAACATATTAAAATAAGTGAGATAAAGCTAAAGCAGTGCTGAGAGGAAACTTTATGGCACTAAATACTTACCTATAGCTAATAATATACTTAATCATGAAAGGCTGAATACTTTGCCTCTAAGACTGTACACAAGGCAAGGATGTTCTCTTTTATCACTCTTATTTAGCCTAATACTAGAAGTTCCAGCCACTTCAATAAGGCAAGAAAAAGCACACAGATTAGAAAGGAAGAAAACTGCCCCTATTTGTAGATGACACATCTATTTTGAGTGAGTTCAATATTACAAGACAGGATACAAGATCCACACACAAAAATAAATTGCATTTCTACATACTAACAATGAACATTTAAAAACCAAAACTAAGAATACTATATACAATCACCTCTAACCCCCAAAATAACAAAAACATGTTCAATTCTGTAACCTTAAAATTACATCATGATGATGAAATTGAAAAACACCCAAATAAACGAAGACATACCATGTTCATAGTAAAAATGTCAAGTTTTCCCATTGTAGGTTTGATGACTGATTGGTTTAATACAACTCCTATCAAAATCCCAGCAAGTTTTTTTTTTTATAGACATAGATAAGCTTATTCTAAAGTTTATATAGAAAGGCATAAATGCTAGAATAGCCAAAACTATCTTGACAAAGAAGTGAATTGGAGGACTCTTTCTACTTAATGTATATTATATATCTACAATAATCAATACTGTGTGATACTGGCAAAGGGAAAGACACAAAGATCAATGGAAAAAAATAGAGAACCCAGAAAATGACTCATCCAAGTACAGACAACTGATTGACAAAGTTGCAAAGCAATTCAAAAAAGAACAAATGGTGTTGGAGCAATTAAACATCCACAGGCAAGGAGCCTGTCTAAACCTCATGACTTATATAAAAATTAACTTAAATCACAGACTTAAACATAAAACATAAAATTATAAAATGTTTAGGAAAAAAGGGAGAAATTTTTGGGAACTCTAGAGCTAGGCAGAGTTCTTACACTTGACACCAAAAGTGTGATCCATAAAATGAGTATTACTAAAATTCAAAACTTTTGCTTTGCAAAAGACCCTGTTAAGAGAAAGGAAAAACAAACCACGGGCTGGGAGAAAATATTCATAAACCACCATCTAACAAAGGACTTGTATCTGAAATATATCAGGAACTTTCAGGAACACATAAAAAAAAAATCCAGGTAGAAAAGGGGCAAAAGACATGAATGAATATTTTCTTAAAGAAGATAAACAGATGGCGAATACACACATGAAAATAATGTTCAACATCATTAGCCATTAGAGAAATGCAAATTAAAATCACAATAAAAAATTACCAGACATTTATCAAAATAACCAAAATAAAAAACTGTGACAATAACTAATGCTAGTAAAGATGCAGAGACACTATATCACTCATACACACACACACACACATACACACACACACACACACACACACACACACACACACTGGTGGTGGATATGTAAAATGGTACAGACACTCTGGAAAATTGGCAATTTCTTAAAAAACAAAATATGCAATTCCCATTGTACTCTTGGGCATTTATTCAGAAAAAGAAAATTATGTCCACACAAAAGCCTGTATGTTTATATTCATAGAATGTTTATTCATAATAGCAAAAAACTGGATATAATTCAGATATCCTTCAACTTGTAAATGATTAAACAAACTTGTAAATGATTAAACAAACATCCATACCATGAAATATTACTCAGCAACACAAAGGAACATACTAAGCAACTAGATAGATCACAAAGGTATTATGCTGAGTGAGAAGAGGCAATCTCCAAAGCTTACATACTATATGATTCCATTTATATAACATTTTTGAAATAACAGAATTTTAGAAATGAAGAATAAATAATGGTTTCTAGGGGGTTAGAGATAGAGAGGAGGAATCGGTATGGCTATAAAAAGGCATCAAGAAGGATCCTTGTGGTGATGGAAATGCTTTGTATCACTGTATCAAAGTCAAATCCTGGTTGTCATATGTAGTATAATTTTGTACAATTACCTCAAAAATAAAACTTTAATTAAAAATATATTTATTATATAACCATGAAATAAATTGAGATTAGTCTAACCAGTGGTTTCAGGTTTTCTCTAGCATACAGTGGGGCTCAGGGAGGGCAAGAGAGAAAGTCAAGTGGCTGGGGCACAGGGATCTCCATTTCCTGCTCCTACACCCTTTCTACCAGAGCAACTCTAACAAGTTTAATATGTCAATCCTAAAGAACACAGTGCTTGAAGAGTTTCATAGTTAGAAAGTATTAGTACCTATAAGGGCTTAGAAGTGCTAAGGGCCTGTGGCCCATACATCCCTACAAAGAATAGGTTTCTACTTAAACAGAACTTTGGAGACCTTGCTACTTCCCTGACCAAGATGGGTGGAGGGGATATGTAAATCTAACTCCTCTTCCCTTTCAATTAGATGAGCTGTGTGTGATATAGTTGGAAGGCCTCTGTTCTCCCTATGTAAGATCTTTACCTGCAGAACTCAGGTCTGATTAAAAAACTGCCAACTCTTGAGAGAAAAGTTCTCACACAATTTCTAAGTCTTAATAGAACTGCCATTTTGGTATCAGCAAGACAGCTTATCATCCTGTCTAATGTAGAAGGGGCATGGCAGAAAGGAAAAGGTTTATACTCCTTAGCAAATCAGTTTGCTCATCAAGGGGCACAAATTCTTATCACAGACATAACATGTCATGATGACTTAACAAGGAGGGCCACATGGGGAAAGGGGACTAGAAGCAGGCAGCTTAATGCTGCTAGCACTACGGAAGAGGAGAGAGGGAGGGCCCTTATGATCAGGAGGCAGAATCATACCCTACCTCCCAGAACCTCAGTTTCCATGGAGATGATTCCTAGTGATCAGATTTTTCTGCCTTTTCATGTTTACCAAGAGCTTTGGCCCAGCCCAAAGCGCTTGTGCTGACATCTCACTTCACTCTTGGAATAACATGCTGAGGTAGTACTATTGTGTCCCTCATTTCACAGTAGTCAACAAAACAAAACAAAACAAAACACCCCCATACAAAATACCCTAACAACCAATGTATTCAAAAAACATTGATGTTTCTTTCTCAGTATTGCTGAGGGGACCAAATGTCCTAATGAGTATGAACAGCTGAACAGAGGCCTGGATTCTTCCACAGCATTTGTCAATTTCTCTCCCAATGGAATTCTAGAATGAAGATGTCAAGAAAGAGACCACATTCCAAATATCCTTCTCTTATCTTCTTAAGGGGTTTGCTGGAATCAAGGTGTGGGCAGCACTCAGAAGAGCAGCTTTCCCAAACAAAGCCTGGCTTGGCTTCACTTCATTCCTTTGTCTATTATATGCAAAACAAAATAATACAAAACAAACAAAAAATCCAGGCCCTGCCCTCAAGGAGATCACTGTAAGGGAGACCAGCTCTAAGAAGTTAATCATAAAGTACCCACCCATTAAATGTTTAAAAGGCTGTTTTGAAACATTAAACATGATTGGGGGCAGGAAAATCTCCTCTCCGAGGAGCTGACATTTAAATTGGAACTGAAAGAAGAGGAGTCAGCTGTGTGAAATAGTTGGGAAAGCACCCTAGGCAGTGGGAAGAACTCTGAAGAGTGGATAAGGAGCATGGCACGTTGGCTGAGACACAGGAACTAAGGAACAAGTGGCACAGGATGAGGCTAGAAAGGCTGGGCACTAGGCTATATAGGCCTTATCAAGGATTTTGTTTTTACCCTCAGAGAAATAAAAATTCACTGAAATGTTTTGGGGGTTTTCTGGCTTAAAAAAAAATTAATGTTCCAATGGAACCAGTTTTAATTGTACAGTTCAGTAGTATTTAAGTACATTCACATTACTGTGCAACCATCACCATCACCCATTTCCAGTTTTTCATCTTGGAAAACTGAAATTCTGTACCCATTAAATAATAATGCCCCATTTCCCCTTCCCTTGAGCCCCTGAAAAACACATTTTACTTTCTGACTGTATGAATTTGATTATTCTAAGTACCTCATCTAAATGAAACCATACAATATTTGTCCTTTTGTGTAACTTATTTCCCTTAGCACAATGTCTTCAATGCTCATATGTTGCAGCACGTGTCAGCATTTCCTTCCCTTTTATAGCTGAATAACATTCCATTGTATGTATATACCACATTTTATTTAACAATTCATCTGTCCCAGGTATTCATAGACATTTATGTTACTTCCACCTTCTCACTGCTGAGAATAATACCTCTATGAATGTGGGTGTGCAAATATCTCTTTAAGACTCTGCTTTCAATTCTACTGAATATATGCCCAGAAGTAGAACTACTGGGTCATATAGTAATTTAATTTTCTGAGGAACTATCGTACCACTTTCTACAGTGGCTATTCTATTTTATATTTCCACCAATAGTGTACAAGGGTTCCAATTTCCCCACATTCTTGCTAATAGATGTTATTTTCTGATTTTTGTTGGTATTGTTGGTTTTATAGTAGCCATCCTAATATGTGAGGTGGTATCACTGAAGGATCTCCAGCAAGGAGATTTTTAACCATGATCTGATCTGTTTTAAAAAGGATGGTCTGATTACTGTGTGGGAAATCGACAAGGTGATGAGCAGGAGTGGAAGCTGGGATAGCTGGGATCTCCTTACATAGCGGTAGCATGGAAGAGGGGAGGAGGCAAACAGAGGTGGCCAGAGTGATGGAGGTAGGTGGTTTGGAAGTCTGAGAGAAGTGGCCGGTTCAAAATAGTTATTGTTGATTATACACAATTAAATGAAACAGGGTATCGAGGTAGTTCTGATGACAGTAAATTTATAGCGATGCCACACTTCCTTTAAAACTCTGAGGAGGTCAACAAGGATTGAGGGGAAGTCCCTAAAATGGAATAGAGTAGAAATAAATGGCCCTAACTAGATATCACACGGATAGTTTTATTACACTGATGGTAAAACAAGCATTAATATAAGTACTATTTGAATATAATACTCTGACAACATACATCCTCACTGTAACACAGTCAAAGGACAAAAAGATCTGGGAAGAGATTGTATTTGAAACAGATTTGTTCTTGGTAGGTAGTGATGCAGCAGTTCAGAAATAATTTGTGTATTTTAGGATAAAAAAAAAAGTAAATATATTGATGCTGTTAGGCATCAAGTTTCTTACCACAGAAAGGAAATCCAGGATGGAATAAGAGAATAAGAATCTCATGGTGTTATATTAAAAATAAAAGTATCAGTTTGAAATTAAAAAAAAAAATAACTTTAAGGAAAAAGCTTCCTAGCTGTATTCTCTGACAAGGCCTGGATGCAATGACATCCTGAGTCTTAATGAGCCCGCTCAGGGTACAGATTTGGGTTTTTAAACAATATTCCCCACCAACAGAAATCATGGCTTTTCAGAAAAATGGCTGATTTCAAGACAGGGGCAAGGAAGTACAGGTAAGACCAGAACACCTTATTGTGCCAGAAAGTAAGGAAACATTCAAAGAAGAATGAGGACATGTCAAAAGGACAAAGGAGGCAATGTGAAGGGATTTCCACTGGTCAGCTCTGGAATGACTTGAGCACTCAAAGGATGACAAAAATGGGCTATAACTTTGAATAAAAAAGAATCCATAAGTCTATACTACTAATAATAAGTGTAGAAAGAATGATAAACATAGAAAATTGTTTTATAATTATCACAATAATAACCGATTCAGGCATGAATCATCAATAGATGCTAAAAGCACTGTGTAAAAGACCATCAAAAAGCAGAATATTCAGTCTGCTAATATACTCCCAAGATCACTTATTAAACACAAAGAAAAACAGATGCCTTTACTATAGTGAAAACTAGAAGATACTGTCATTACCATGAGATCAAATTGAACAAAATCAACTGTGAGACACACATCTCATGTCTGATGTGAAACAGTGAGAACACAGCCTCACTTATATAGTATTCATGTTGAAAATGTTCATCTTACATCAAATAATGAGTAAGTAATCTGATACATCTGATCTCAAGAAAAAAATATGAACATTCTACACAAGAGACTTCAAGTCTTCAAAAATAACAATGCCACAAAAAAAGTCTAAGAAACTGTTCTAGATTAAAGGTAATTAAAGAGACATGAAAATAAATGTAATAGTGATCTTGATTAGATAAGAAAAATAACCTCAAACCAAAAACCAAAAAACTAACTAAAAAGGGAACTGCTGGGATGAAATCTGAACATGAACTATATATTAAATTATATCAATTATTTTTAAAGCCTACAGCACCCGGTATTCCTAGGTGGTCTCCCATCCAAGTACTAACCAGGTCCAACCCTGTTTAGCTTCCGAGATCAAACGAGACTGGGCGTGCTCAGGGTGGCATGGCCGTAGATTATATCAATGTATTAATGCTACATTTCCTGAGTGTGATAACTGTATTAAGGATATATAAGAGGATGCCCTTGTAAAAACAACAACAAAAAAATACATGCTGAAATATTTAGGGGCTAAGGTTCACAAAATCTTCAAAACAATAATCAGATGGTTCAAGAACAAAAAAGCATCCAGAAAAATTAGGCCAATGCAGCAAAATGTTTAAACATTGGTGACTCTAGATAGTGGGTTACATGAATGTTCACTGTAATATTTTTGCAAACCATCTCTTCTACTGAGTTGCAAATTTCAAAATAAAAAGTCAAGAGAATGAGAAGACAAGCCTGAAAAGGAGAAAACATTTACAAAACACATATATGATAAAGGACTGTTATCCAAAATATATGAAAAACTCCTAAAACTCAAAAAGAACTCAAATAAAAAATGGGCCTCACCAAACAATCACCTCACCAAAAAAGATACACATGGTAAATAAGTATGTGAAAATATGCTCAACACCATATGCCAAAAGAGAACTGCAAATTAAAACAATAAGATACCACTACACATCTATTAGAATGGCCAAAATCTGAAACACTACCATCAAATGCTGACAAGGATGTGGAGCAACAGGAACTCTCATACATTGCTGGTGGGAACACAAAATGGTACAGTCAATCTGAAAGACCATTTGTCAGTTTCTTACAAACCTAAACATACTCCAACACCACCAAGAATGAACCCTACAGTAAGCTATGGACTTTGGGTAAGAATGTGTCAATATAGGTTCACCCATTTAAAAAAAAAAAAAAGGTACCACTTTGGTGTGCTGATAGTGGGATGTTGACAGAGAAGGTGGCTATGCATATATGTGTGCAGAGGGTGGGTGCAAGAGGTACATGGGATTTCTGCACCTGCTGTTCCGTTTTGCTGGGAACCTAAAATTGCTCTAAAATAATTAAATGTTTTTGTTTTTTTTTAAGTTGGGGGTGGAGTGGAGACCTGATAGGTACACTTTTCCCTGGAACCTACTCTGACTGACCCCACTGATCCAGCTGCATCTCTATTCTGTAGCCAATGCAGCACTTGTGGACACTTGATGGCATGATTTTATTTCATGCGGCATTTCTCATGTGAGTCTTCTCTTTAAATAAATTAAAAACAGAAAGAAGAACTGAGAAGTAACTGTGCCCAGAAGTGAAAGGTCCTTCTGTTGACCTTCCTTAGTTCTCTGAACACCTCTACCCCATTCCTGGTTCTCTCTTCTTCTTCCCAGGGACAGCTATCAATTAGAAGTACCTGTGGAAGTCAACCAGGTGTTCTGAATCGATATAATCATCCAAGTTCAAGGTTAAGTCTGATACTTGCTGTGAGCCATATTCCTAAAAAATAAAAATAAAAATGAGAGACCGGGAATATTTTTTGTTTAATGAGTGGATTGGTGAGGTATGAGACAATATTCGACCTCGAGAAAAACATGTGCCAAGGGGACATATATAAGGACTATTTTTAATACAGGAAATACCCTTCTGATGCTTTGGGACTTCTCTAATTTAGAAATATTGTTTTCCTGAGGCAGAGCCCAGAAAATCTACTTCTAGGTTCTTTTGCAACTTGGGTGCAGGCAAGAAATTGAGGTGCTAAATGGATACAAAACTTTGACTTGGAGGAGGGCAGCTTGAGGAAGTAGGCCGAGCACCGAACAGGCATCTTGCTAATGAAGGGGGTCACAGCATCAGTGGCTCATGAGAAGGGGCACTAGGGCTGGCAGTATTGGCCAGTATCTAATGCCTCAGGATAGTGGTAGCAGCACTGGTTTCCATGGCATGGTTTGGGGCACTATCCTGGAAGTTCAGCCTTGAACCTGTTTTTCCAGACCTTCCAATGATTCATTTGAGCTATTCCAGTTTTTTTAATAAACCCAATCTGTTTAAAACTACTATAAGGCGGGTTTGTTGTCTGTAACTAAGAACTTTGTTTCATACAAGATCTAAATGGTCATCGAAAAAAAAAAGATAAATTGTGATATTATGGTATTCTGCATAGTAGTTAAAATGAGTAAAGTATAATATCTACATACATTTCCATGTAAAGACCTCCAAAACATATTAAAATAGAAAAAGCCAGATGCAGTATAATACAGATTGCATGATATTTTTATACGAACACATGCAGACAATCATGATAAAACTTAAAAAGAAAGCCTTTCCTCTCATGGTACTTATAGTCCGGTGGCATAACCCAAAGCATAAGTAAGTATATAATTATACATTGTGGTACCAGGCAGGGGAAAAAAAATGATAAAGTAGGGAGGCACAAATTAGATATTTTCTGGCAAGTGAGAATAGTCAGGACTGAACTTTTTGAGGAAGTGAAAAACGAGAGGGAGTTAGCCAGGCTAAAGAAAAAATGTAGGGTGCGAGTAGGGTGTGTGGGGTGGCCCACTGGAGGGGAAGAGCTTTCCAGCACAGGGAACAAGTGTAAGGCTTTGGGCAGCAGAGAGCTAGGTTTATCGAAAGAACTAAAAGTAGCCCCCTGGGACTACAGTAAGTTTTTTCCTCCCAAGTTCTCACTGAATGGACTTATCTTAATTTAGTTAACCATTCTCCTGTGATGGAAAGGTTCCCCCTTTATAATAACAGGCCATGAAAATCTTTTGAGCATAAAGCTTTTCCATATTTAGTGTTCTTGCCTCAGGATAAAGTTCCAGAAGTAGGATTAATGGGTAAAGGCTTCACAAATATCTATACTGTTAAATGGGTTTCAAAAAGGCGATCCTAATGTCCACTCCAACCAGAAGACCCCTCCATGTCTCAGAGACTCACCAGCACATTGATGATCATGCTGTTCTCCACAGTGACAGCCTTCACAAGGAGTTTTCTAGACCCATCCTTAGACTCATACCGGAGGACATACAGGTCTTTATTGTTGTTCCATTCGGCAGGCAGCAGTTCTGATTTCCTATCATTGGGACCTGGCTGAGAAGACACAGGGTTGAGGAGGAAGGTCAGGACTTCAGAAGACAGTTATAAGACCTTATAGACAAGTTAATTCCATTTCTCACTTCACAGATGAGGGCATGGAGATCAGAAGAAAAAAAAAACATCTAAGGCCCTATACCAAGTTAGAAGTCTGGGATGCAGATCCCTAGACTCCTGCTCTTGATTCTTTCTCACCTCTGACTGCCTCTGTGGCACTGCAGTGGAAACTGTCAAGAACCTGTTGCCTTGGTTCAATAATAATTTCCTCACCATCCCTTGGCCAAAGTAAGGCAAGTCAGCTCAAGGGCTACTGTGAAATTCCAAGGCAGTGTTTTTCAAAGTTTGAAACTTGGGCCATCGGCAATATAATCACCAAAGTGTTGATGAAAAATACAGATTCTAATGCACTTCCCCCCTCCTCCAGACTATTATAGTGGTTTAACAAAAATCATGAATTTTCATACAAAATGTAGCACATGCACAAGATAAAAAAGAATTACACGATGCACACCTATGTATCTACCACCAGCTTAAGAAACAGAACAATGCCCAAAACACTAAAGCCTTGAGTAGCACACATCCAACGAAGCTCCCTCTTCCCCCTAATCGATAATTACTACTCTGTATTTCTAAAATATTATTTACTTTCCTTGTAGTTGTATTACTACAAACACAACCCTAATTTTTAATTTTATACAAATTGCATCACTTTTATCACTTGCTTTTTTCATTCAAGTTTTCTGAGCTTCATCCACATCAATGCATTTAACTATAGTTGATTCACTATATTGCATTACATTGCTTATACAGTTCACAGCTATACAGCATACCATTGTATGAACATGTTGCAAATTACATTCTCACTTTTTTATATTTGGAGTGTATACAGTTTAGCTTTTATAATAACTGCTACTGTGAATATCCTGTACACATCTCCTAGTATACATGTGGATGAATATAGATTTACACCCCCATAAGCAATGTATAAGTTCTTGATGTTCCATGTAGTCAGCAACATTGCTGTTGTCCAATATTTAAATTTCTGCCAAACTAGGGCTTGTAAAAATGCATCACTCTGAGTTGTAATGTTTTGCTTTCTTTTATTAGTAATCCTAGGACTTTCCTTTTATACACTAAAGTTTGAGAACTAGTTCTTGAACTATTTCTATAGCAAAAACAAATATAGTGATTTCCAGGTGGGAAAAGATTTCTTAAACAAGACTGACAAATGAATAAAAGTGCTATCTTTGAGACCTTTCATAATTTAAAGCTTATGTCCAACAATAGACACAAAGTTCTATCCAGCCTCAGGCTGGATGAGATATTTTTCATGGGTACAAATGAAAAAAATTAATAACTAGCACGTAAACGGAATGCTTAGAAAATTGCTGGGAACCCACTTGAAAAACTGGCAAAAGATATGAACAAACAAAAGATAAGAGCAGCTAATGGTGTATAAAGGGTGGTTCAACTTGACCAGCACTCAGAGGAGCGCAGGTTGAAATAATGAGATACCAGGTTATACCCATCAGACTGGTATAACCCATTTTTCTATTTTTGTCAAGTGTTTATGTGGATGTGGAGAAAACTGTAGCCATTTAAACTCTTACAACCCCTCAGGAGAGCAATCTGGCAGTGTTTAGTGCAATAAGGTGAGCTGATGCACTATGACTCTACATTCCAGGAAAAAACTCTGTGCACAGAGGCACAGAGGACATAACAAGGAATTTCACCATGACCTTGTCATGAACATCAAAGTGGAGGTAAAATGCAAAATATGTTCACAGAGGAATATAATATAGCAGTGAGAAGGAACAAACTGGGTCTAATTGTAGCATTACTGATAAAAGTAAAAAATTATGACCTAAAGAAAAGTTAAGAAAAAAATGAGATTTATAGCTGAGCATTCTTTATGTAAAAAGTTTAAAAAAACAAAAAAATCTATTTTTTTAAATAAATATTTACATAGCTAAATATGGAAGAAGTGGAGTGGGAAGATTTGTATTCATGAGAATGTAGTGGGAGAGAAGTGGAACCAACATAAAGAACAAGTGCAAAAGGCAGGTCCAGAAACGCAGGCCTTACACATCCCAAGGACAGCAAGGGGCCAAGAGTGGAGAATTGTGGGCCCCTCCTCTTTGGTCACCCTTGGTACTCAGGAATCCAATGGGGGAAGAGATCGCAAATAAAATTCAAGATGTTGCAACTGGAATGGTTTAAAACTTGGCTGAATGACAAAGAAATTCAAAAGCCTGAAGCAGAGAAATGAGAGTGACAAAAAAAAAAAAAGTGAAACTAATCAAATCTGTTAAAATGAAATTCCCCTGTCACCTCAACTAGGTAAATTTCCTGAAACATGTTTAGTGTTGTGGATTTAAGGTTTATTTTGGAAGCCAATAATTTGATAATATGTTTGTCTTTGTTGTTAAGGGCCTTTGAATTTATATTTATATCCTCCATCTACAGCATTTTCTTGAAATGTTGTTAACTTGGTATGTTCACTATCCCATAACCTCTGCTTCCAGAACAAGAGAGAATCCTGGGGCTTCTCATTGCAGTGGAACCAATGTTCCGCAGCATAAGGGCAGCCCTGATATGGAGAAAACAAGTAGGACTGAGGGAGACTGGCTCTGGAGATATCAGGCCAAACATGGCATTCAACTACCCTCCAGGCCCTGATATTAAATATCGGGCCTCCTATAAAGCTACAATTGGAAAGTAGCCAAAGTGAACGGTTGTGTAGTTTAACTTCCTGAGATGAAAACTCTAAGAGCTGACAGTAAGTCAGGCACAGACTGGGTTTGGCATTCAGAGATTCTGGTTGCTCTGGAGAAAATTTTTTCTCAGCCAAGTCCACCAGACTGGCTCCCAAAAAGCAAATATCATTTTCTGCTTAAGCAAACTCCTGAGACTGGAAACATTCTTTAGCAGTCATAAGTTCATCCCAGTGCCTCTGGGCTAAAATGCACCTAAAGCAACTCTAACATCACTTTGGGCATTTTCTTTCATTGTAATCTTTAGATTCCTAAAACATAAAACAAACTTCTCTACCTTAAGTCTATTGCCTCCTCTATCCCCCTGCTACCTAAACCACCTGACAGAGCTATAAAGCTCTTATGAGGCATGGTGCTGACTTCAAGAAAGAAATCTAAATTTAAATACTGAATTTTTATTGAAGTCAATGGCTGGCTGCATTGATCTCTTAATCGAGTTTTATGTAAACAATTCCCCTGTACCAGAGGAAACAAAACCAAAGAGAAAAACAGACAATTGAGCTTTTTATTTAGCTGCCAATATATTATATGATCAAATACATACACACTTTCAGGACCTTCCTCACTCTCTTATCACTCCCAGAAAGGGGGGAAGCAGGAGGCAACATACACATACTCTGCGGTTGGCACTACCGGTCTCTGCTGAGTCTTCTGGTCCCAGGCCAAAAAATTAAACCTTCTCTTAAATAAATGAATAGGAAAGATGCCTCCCCAAATGGCTTTAACTCTGAATGAAAGTAGACTCAGCAGAAGTGAGAGGAGGACAGGCGCAACCTGAGCTCCCATGGCACTTAAAAGAAAGGGCAAAGAGAAGCAAAAATACACTCTAGTGTGCAACACAAACACCTATCCTCTCAGGAGTATACATGACTTAGCACTTGGGTAGACATATGGGCAGTGGACAATGCCTTACAAAAGCCTTATCCCCACTCTCCCTGGCCTCCCCTATGATGTCTGGAGCTAGCACCTTTTTCTGGTCTGCATGAACTCAACACATGAACAGAGTGGAACCAGATGGACTTGTGGAAATTAGTTAAGGATCTTTCATTTATTTTTTAAAAACGGTATTAAAATAAGATCATATTCTTTCTGCATATTTCACCTGAAAATTTCTGGGCCTGGTCTATGGCAAGGGGATGATGCTGGCTGGAAGGAGGCAATAACCTATATGAACTGAAGTCCCTAAGCTGTCAAAGTGATAGAGTCGCTGACAGGATGTGAGAAGGAATGAGTGGTGGGTGTAGATCTGTAGTATTGATATGGATCTGTGGAATGGGGAGAAAAGTCATGCGGGCCCTGTGTAACATGTTCCTGTTCCCAGAGGAAGAGGTTCTAACAGTGTAGCTAGCTGGGAGTATATCAGGTGAGTGAAATATGTGAGGAGTTGCAGAGAACAGGACAGACCTGTCAGATGTGAAGGACAGTGCAAGGGGTGATGGGAAGCCTCAACATCAGGACCAAATCTTATTCCCCTCTCCCACTCCACTGTCCCCTGAACATCCTACGGGTTCCTGGGAGAACTTCCCAGAAAAAAAGTAAAATAAAATGACAGGGGCAAGTGAAAGAGTTATTAAATACTAGGAAGCTGGAGTGGGGCAAGTACGGAGACATAAGATTTCTGTTGAGGAGACTATACACTGATAGGGGAAGCCTGACACTTGTGAGTGGGGGCCTTGTCTCTACTTGGTCGCAGAGTCTAAAATAATGAAAGGCAAGGTACGTGGGCAGAGTGCAGGGTGACTAGAAAGGCCAGGAACAGAGGCATCTGGGGGTAAGAAATGGTTCCTGTTTCCAGGTGTGTGTATGTGAAAGACTGGCCCTTCTTTTCCAGCCTTATCTTCAGTCTCATAGACCACATGACAGATTAAGTATGTGTAAGCCTGGAGGTGGAGAAGCGGGGTGCTGAGTGTATATCAGAGGTCTCAGTGAGAAACTTGAGGTCTGGGGGAAAAAGAAGACAGAAATCCATGAGTTATTGTGTTTCTGATTTCTATTGTTGAGGGCAGAGTATGAGAGGGTGGTCTTGGTCACTAGTTCTAAGAAACAGAGGAATGGAGCAGCAAGGGATTAGGGTGAGGGAGTACCTGGCCCCAAGTACTCAGGATGTGTAATCCATCTTTGAGGAAGTATCCTTAAAACTCTTTGTCAGGAGAGAAAAATTAAGACTATAGATGTATATCTGAGAAACTAGACAAGAATTAGGGAGTTTGAAAACTGAAGCAGAGCGTAAGGTTAAAATCTCACTGTAAGATGCAAGGGGTGAGGTGCCCTGCTCCCCAAGGCTGCTCTGGGTTCTGAGAGAAGAAAATGACAGTGAGGGGAATGCTTGGAGTTGTGAGTGTGTGTATATGGTGACGGTGGCTGGAAGGATATTTTCTCTGAAGGAGTAGAAGGGAAATGAATTAGTGAGGTAGGTTGGGCCCAGTAGTCCCAGGCTCTGTAGGGATGACAAGCTCCCCTCCATCCCACCCCACCCCACCCACCAAGAGGCAGAGCCTGATGATGGGAGAGCAGGAGGGCCTGGTCCTGTAGGGTCAGCTATGGGGAGGAAATCTTGCCTGGCCCTTACACCCAGGGTGTATGTGTGTACAAATGTGGGAAGTGCCTGTTTCCCAGAGCCCAAAATTGGAGATGACAGCGATGAGTGGGATGCACTGGACCCTGGACAGGGGCTGAGTAGGTAAAGCTCACCCCTACACCTGTACTTGGATTCAGTTATCTGGTGGAGGCTAGAGTACAGTATGAGGACAGTACTGAATACAGCTCTCCACCGCACAGGGGAACTATACCCCTCTTGATGCCAGGTCCATATAATCCTGGTCTGGGAGACTGCTAGGCTACGCTGAATTGAGTTTCTATCCAAAGGTTTTCAATCGTGTATCAGCTGTACTGTGAGGGGCTTTGGGCTGAGCTGGAACAGTAGAGCACATCCCCAACCCACAGACTACCATACCATAGCATTGGTGTCGTGAACCCCAGGTTACGGAAATGGTAGGGGGAAAGATCAGACGCTCTGGACCAGGCCTTCGATCCTATGGGTTTGAGCAGAAGACACCTTACCCCCTCCACCCTGGTCCCGAACCGTCTCTGTGGCGTACCTGGTCGCCGGCACCCAAGCCGTAGTAGCCGTGCGTCACCACTTCCCAGTGCAGGAAGCAGACGAGCGCGTCCTGCGCGCAGGTGATAGCCGGCGCCGCCGACGCAAACAGTACCTCCAAGCCCGCCATATGCGCCTCCGGCTTCTGCAGGCAAAGGAAGGAAATAAGGAAGTGCTGTGAGGTGAGCTGACCTGGCCCTCCGAGTACTGATGACGCCGCTCTGATACTCCACTCGTCCTGGCCGCGTCTCCGCTAGTAGCCAAAATGGAGACGGCCAGGGGTGGGGGCGTGACCGCCGGAAGTAGCTCTAAAAGCCGGAGCAGCTGCGCGAGCACGCCGGGGCTGAAACCCGAGCGTGACGCGTAAAGGTTCCGCCAGCAGCGCGCGAGTGTGGCTCCTAGTAGATCTCCCTTTCAAAGCTGGAATCACCTCTTCCCCGGGTGCTAGCAAGACTACTGCAGGCTGCGTGTTGCGTCCTCCTGGAGCGTGGAGCCAGACTGCCCGCCCACAGAATGGGATGGGCTTATGCTAGTAGGGTAAGAGTTTAAGAAATATGGCTGAAATGTAATAATAATAATAATAATAATAATAATAATAATAATAATAATAATAATTGGCTCATATACAGAGCTTGCTACGTGCCACATTATTCGAAATGCTTGACTTCTTTTATTCCTTTATTTAATCCTCACGCCCCAACCTTTAAGTTTGGTATTAATGATACCCTCATTTTACAGATAGGTGAACGGAGTAAGCACAAAGGGATAAATTTAACCAAGAACACACAGGCAACCAGTGAATGGGAGAGATGACAGGTTTTATTAAATATTGTGTGCTAGATCCTGTGCCAAAATCTTTACCCTAACAATAATTCTATGAGTTATATTCCATTGTCGTCCTTATTTTGCAGATGACAAAACCAGCTCAGAGAATTGAAACCATTTTTCCCTAAAAGACACAGCTGCCAGCCTCAGAGCTGGAGCTTCTGATCCACTACCAAATTTCAATCGTTTTTTGTTTTTTGTTTGTTTTTTGTTTTGTTTTTTGTTTTTTTTTGCCTGTCTCCTTCATGATTTTTAACACCTATTATTTCTTTAATAAGTTTCTCGAAATCCACTTACTGTTTCTACAAAAATAAATTTAGTTTTTCATCTCTGTCAGCACCCTGCTCCAAACCACCTTCATACCTCATTTGGATGCCTGCACCAGCCACTGAACTGCCCTACTCCATCTCTGCCTCCCTAAAGTCTCTTCTCACTCTGCGACTAGAGATTCTGTTAGAACACAAGTCAGATCACATCCCTCCTCTACTCAAAACCCTCCCCGGGCTCCCATCACACTCAAAGGAAAAGTAAAGTCCTCTCCATGGTCTTCAGGAATCTGCATATAATCTGTGCCCTCTACTCCTACCCCTTACCTCTTTCTAACATCATCTCTTCCAACTCTCTCCTTATCATCTGCATTCTTGGCTGCAATAATTTTGACTCCTGTCTTCTTTCACACCCACATGTGATACAACAGCAAAGCTAGTGAACTTTACTCTCAAAATATATTCTGAATCTAACCACTTCCTGCCACTTTACTGCCTCCATTCTGGTCTGATCCTCTAGCATCTTGTTCTTGGGACTATTGCAGTAGCTTCCTACCCTTCTCCCTCTTCCACACATTCTATTCTCCAGGTCTTTGCAAGTACTGCTGGCTCCGCCTGGAGTGCTCCTTCCCCAAACATAAGCATGGGTCATTCTATCCTTTTAAGTGACTCCTTTCCCCACCTCCTACTAGCCTTAGCAGAGGGATTCCCTGAAACTTATCATAACCTGACTCTGTATTAGGTATTTGTTTGTTTGGTTAATGACTATCTTCCTACTAGACTTGACAAGGGAGCAGGGACTGTATCTGTCTTGTGCACAGGTATGCATGAATGCCTTCCTGGCTCAATATATATGTACAGAATGAATGAATGAATAATGACGATGAATGAATGAATCATTGGCCTGAGATCAAATCATTTGAGCTAGACTCACCCCTTTGCAGTCTACCACTCACTTTGTTATCTGGCCTTGTACGTCTCCAAATTTTGTGTTCCTGGGGTTCCCCTGGGATGCCCAGATTCTTGAATCCCAGCTGCAGAGATTCTAGCTGAGCAGGTTTGAGATGGAGTTCAGGCATGTTTACTGCATTCTGGGTGGTGTTAAAGCTGGTGGCCATGGAAAAAAACTATTTGCTCTTTCCACCAAAAAGTACTTTCAGACATCACTGCTTTTGCTTGCTCTATCTCTTCTGCTTGCAGTTTCCTTCCTCAGTTATGGAAAATTCCACCCATTCATTCATTCATTCATTCACTAAACCTCCACAGGCTGGGTTTCCATCCTTAATGATACAGTCTGTACTGCACAAAAGTGCCCACCTAGTGGCAGCCCCATTCCTAAGCGCATACCGTGAGCCGGGCCCAGAGGAAAAAACTGTAGTTCCAGCCACTATGGAACTCACTGTCTAGTGTTAAAAAATAAAAATTAGACAAAGGTAACCCAATGTGAAAACTGTCATGACAGAGGCGCTTGGAGGACTGTGCAAGCCTAAGGGGGCAGCTAATTCAGGCTAGGGGTCCAGAGGATTTGAGTGATTTAGTTGGGAGCTGATTCCAGAAAATGGCAATAAGGGAATGGGGACCTGAGACAAAGAAAGGAAGGCAGCCAATAAGTGTTACATGATCAAGCCAGGGTGTTACCTCTGGGTACCTGGAGCTTTGTTCTGCCTAGCAACTCTAGGAGGCAATGTAGGACATGTCTCAGAGTTGTCCGAATTGAGCCAAAGGACCTGGGGTGTTTCTCCCTGTCTGCCACAGGTTGAGGGCTGCTTCTGGGGGCATGAAAAGCCCTCAGGCAGAGAATAGCAGAGTTTAGAGAAAGCAGCCTTTGGTGCTTAGAGGTGAGCACTGGAGTGAGTGGGGCACAGTGACATCTGCTATGTCCTACCCCCCACTAAGGGTTAACCATGCATTTGAGGGCTTGTGGCCCAACAGCCAGCATAGAGTAGACACTAGTATCTGTATACTGAAAGAATGAGGTGAGCTTTTTTCTTGTACTAGGCTGTGAGTCCCCTGAGGGCCACGTCTGTGTTCCATCAACCCTGTACCCCATGGTCTCCAGGGTTCTCTATGGATAGGAACAAATAGGAAGGTCCCCTGGGATAGGAGGGTGTCTGCATCTGCCCCTGGTCCATCCAGCACTTCCTGTGAACTTACCTCTGTCAACAAAAGTCTCAGTTGTCCCTGTGAGGCCTGTGAGTAGCTAAGAAGGGAAGCAGGTGTAAGGTGCCTCCCTGGCTAGGCCCCCACTGGCTGGGCAGTGCAGAGCTCATGCCAGAGATGAGGGCCCATGATGATGGAAAGAACGTGGCAGGTGGCTGTAGCCACAAGTTCCTGGTTGCCAAGTGACAGCAATGTGAGTATTCCAAGCTCCCTGGAAACTGTCTCTCTGGAAACTGTGGAGAGATGAGCTAAAGGCCAGGGCCCAGAAGGACACCGAGGTAGAATCATTTACTACTAGAATCCTGTTTCTTTGCCTAACATCAGTCTGATCACTTCATCTCCTCCAGGAATCTCTCCATGATTAATATTGTTCAATATTAACTGGAACCCAAGACTTTTCATTCCCGTTGTCAGTAGGGTGCCCAACACAGTTGACACCTGGAGGAGATATCTCTCTTTTAAATAATATAACTTTAATATCACCCCATTTGTTTTTTGAAAGATTTTTTATTGTGATAAAACACGTATAATATGAAATTTAACTGTCTTAACCATTAAAAGTATACAGTTGAATAGTATTAAGTACATTTACATTGTTTTGCTATGATTTACCACCACCATCCATCTTCAGAACTCTTTTCATCTTGTCAAACTGAAACTCTGTACCCATTAAACAATAGCTTCCCATTCCTCCCTCCTCCCAGTCCCTGGAAACTACCCTTCTACTTTCTGTCCTAAAGTTTTGACTAATCTAGATACCTTGTATAAATGGAATCATATGGTATTTGTCTTTTTGTGACTGGCTTATTTCACAGCATATTGTGTTCATGGTTCATTTATGTTGCAGCATGTGTCAGAATTTTTTTCCTTTCTAAGGCTTAATAATATTCATTGTCTATATGTATATCCATCCATATTTCAATATATCTCCACGATGGAATATTTATATCTGTATTTATCACATTTTGCTTATTCACTCATCTGTTGATGGACACTTGGCTTATTGCAACTAATGCTGCTGTGAATATGGATAACTATCTGTTCAAGACTCTGCTTTCAATTCTTTGAGTTATATGCCCAGAGGTAGAATTGCTAAATCAATTGTAATTCTATTTTAAATTTTTTGAGGAATCACCATACTATTTTCCACAGTGGCTGTACCATTTTACATTCCCACCAACAATGCACAAGTGTTCCCCATTCTCCACATCCTTGCCAACAACTGTTATTTTCTAAAAAGTCATCTCCATACTCCAGGTCATCGTCTTCTACATTTTCTCCTATGTTTTATTCTATGAGCTTTATAGTTTTGAGTTCTATATTTAGGTCTATGATTCATTTTGAGGTAATTTTGTGTGAGGTCTGTGTCCAGATTCTTTTTTTGTGTGTGTGGATGTCCAACTGTTCCAGAATATCATTTTTTATTATAATGCCTTTACTCCTTTACTTATGTGGGTCTATTTCTAAGGTCTTTATTCTGTTTCATTGATCTGTTTATCCTTTCACCAATACCACACTGTCTTGATCATTGTAGCTGTATAGTAAGTTTTAAAGTCAGTTAATGTCAGTCCTCCAACTTTGTTCTTCTCCTTCAATATAATATTTACTCTTTGGGGTCTTTTGATTCTGAATTTAAACTTTAGAGTAAGTATGTCAATATTCATAAAATAATTTGTTGAGATTTTCACTGGGATTCATAAATCAGGTTTAGAAGACCCGATATCTTAAAAATATTGAATCCTACTATCCATGAACATGGAACATCTCTCCTTTTAGTTAATTTTTTTTGATTTTTTTTTATTAGAGTTTTGTAGTGTTCCTTTCATAGATTTTGAATTTTGGGTGGAATTTCAAGAATTCTCTGTATATTCTGTGTATTAATCTCTTATGAGATATATGATTTGCAAATATATTCCCTCGTTTTGTGGGTTGCCTTTTTTACTTTGCCAATAGCGTCCTTAGATGTACAAACGTTTTTAATTTTTGTAAAGGTCAATTTGTTTAGTTTTAATTTGTTACCTGTGCTTTTGGTGTCAGATCTAGGAAATCACTGTCAAATCCAATGTCATGAAGTCTTTACCCTATGTTTTCTTCTAACGTTTTTATAGTTTTAAGTCTTACATTTATTACTTTGATCCATTTTTGTGTA
Organism: Macroglossus sobrinus; assembly: GCA_004027375.1. Taxonomy (NCBI): domain Eukaryota; kingdom Metazoa; phylum Chordata; class Mammalia; order Chiroptera; family Pteropodidae; genus Macroglossus; species Macroglossus sobrinus. The sequence continues at coordinate 124,179 of PVKZ01001204.1, read as the reverse complement.
TGGTGTGAGATAGGGGTCCATCTTCATTCTTTTGCATGTGGATATCTAGTTTTCCTAGCACCATTTGTTGTAAAGACTGTCCTTTCCCCATGAATGATCTTGGCACCCTTGTCAAAAATCATTTGGCCTTATATGATAGGGTTTATTTCTGGACTCTTTATTCTGTTTCATTGTTATATGTCTATGTCTATCTTTATTCTATTCTATTCTATTCTATTCTATTCTATTCTATTCTATTCTATTCTATTTGTTTGTTTGTTTGTTTGTTTGTTTTTACACCTACAGCACCTGGTCTTCCTAGGTGGTCTCCCATCCAACTAATAATCAGGCCTGACTTTGTTTAGCTTCTGAGATCAGATGAGATCGGGTGTGTTCAGGGTGGCATGGCCATAGACTATGTCTATCTTTATTCTGGCTATGCTTTTTTGATTGATTACTGTAGCTTTGAAATCAGAAAGTTTGAGTCCTCCAATGGAGCATTTCCTCATCTATATGATAAAACTCTTTTAATTAATAACCACATGATAATCAATAAAAATTAGTTTCCTAATTCATTCTTTTTACATGATGGTATAATTCATAGTATGAATCCTCCTTTTTAGCATATAATTTTGTTTTGACAAATATACACAGTTCCGTAACCACCATACACTCTAGATTTTTATCTAGATTATTTAAAAATTATTTTTATTGAAGTATAACTTACATACAATAAAATCACCCATTTTAATTTTACACTTGGATAAGTTTTGACAAATGTAAAATCCAGTGTAACCACCATGACAATCAAGATGATTGACATCACTCCAGAATGTTTCCTCATGCCTCTCTGCAGTCAATCTCTCCAATATCTGGCCCAGGTAACCACTGATCTGCTTTCTTTTTCTATAGATTAATTTGGCTTCTTGAAATTTGTTAAAATTAAAATATGTACATTGGTTGGGGGCCCTGAAAAGCAGATGTCAGGATAGAGTTATTAGTGCTAGAAGTTTACGACAAATAAGGCTTGTAAAAAAAAGGGTGGGGGAAGGAACAGTAATAGGTAGGGAGGACTTTCACACCATGGTACAGGTCTGACACCTATGAAAGGGGAACATTAGGAGCCTAGGAGCCTGAGGTTTCAGTGCAGTGCTGAGAAAGTCTCAGCCAGCCCAATATGGAGTCCTAGAACAAAGATTCCCATAGACTCCCATACTGGGCAGAAGTGCAAGATGTCTCTCTGTACTCTCTTTGTGCCCTGTCACTGGGTGGACTGCTGTGAAGAGCATGGCCTCAGCATTATCCCAAAGGTACTACTGCTGGAAGCTGTTGCTGAACTTCATACCCCACAGCTGATTGGCAATTTCTTTCTTGAAGAGAGACTGGCACCCTTCAATGGCTGACTCATAAACTATATACTTTTGTTTCTGAGTTCTTTTATTCATCAGCATGACTGAAGTTCATCTATGTTGTCCTGTGTATCAGTTCCTTCCTTTTTATTCGTGAGTAATATTCCATTGTATGAATGTGCCACAGCTTCTCTATTCCCTTCTTGATGGACATTTGGGTTATTTCCAGTTTGTGATGTTATAAATAATGCTACCATAAACATTCATGTACACATCTTAGTTTAGACATGTTTTCATTAGTCTTGGATAAATTTCTAGAGTGAGATTGCTGGGTCATGTGGCAGTAGTGTATGTTTGTAAGAAACTGCCAAATGTGTTTACAAAGTGTTTGTACCATTTTATACTCACATGGGCAATGAATGAGAACGCTGGTTGCTCCATATCTAGCAGGGAGGGATTTAATATGAAAATTTTGGTGCTTACAAAATCACTGGGTGGGTTGGAATGTAAAGATTAGGCTAGAGTCAGCTTTCAGAGAGTTTGGAAGTTGCAAGAACTGCAGGAAGGTACCAGCAACGATCACAGCTGCCTCTTGTCCTGAGGCAGTGTTCAAAACCTACAGAGGTGGCTCAAAACTGAACCCTGAAATTCTGGCTTCTGCCATTGCTGTTGGAGAAGCAATGTGTCTCTGCTGCCTCCTGTTGGCTAAATCTAAACCAGAGACCTGCAGGCAAGTTATTCTAGAAAATGTCAGGCTTCAAGCACCTGCAGTCCTAGAGAGAGGCTTAGAAGGTGCATGTGAGAGCCAGATGTGGTTGGCAAACAGTGATGGTTTTGAGGCTTTACCAGACAAATTGGACAGTATGACCTCCTTTAATCTCTACAACTCTTTAAGGTAGATACAATTATGCCACTCATTTTTAAAATAATGAAAGTAAGGCACAGCAATGTTGTACAATTGCTCCTAATCGACAAAGTCAGAATTTCAACCAGATGGTATGCCAGTGTGCTGTAGCACCACATGACTGCCTCTGATGGCATCACAAGAGCTTGTAGGTGCCCAAGCTTTTTATTTGAAGTCTATGCAGAAAAAGGTGAGAAAGCTGTGACTGTGAGAAAGCTTTGGCTGGAATTATGAAAGGCTAGGAATAGGGAAAGGGTCCAGACTGGGGAGAGAGAAATGATCTTTGTGTGGGAAGCCCCTCCAACCACAGAGATGCATGGAGGGCCCATGTGGACAAGAGAAGCCACAAGAGGGCGCCCAGGACCACCCAAATGCCCACTGAGGGCAGCCATGCATATCTCTTTTTTCTGAACTCCTTCTACTAGGAGGTTCAGGGAAGCTCTAGACCGGGGAACCCTCAGCGGGCATTGTCCCTCAGTGCAGTCATAGTCTTTATGCATGGAAATATCTGCCTTTAGCTCTGGGAATCACTGATCCCAGGGAGAGGTAGTCCTCAGAAAACCCAAGTCCCAGGGGATACAGAAGGTCAGCTCTTCTCATTTCTGAGGCCATTCTCCTTCCTGCAACCCCCACCTTCCCTCAATAGATATCTTTGTATGCATCTTTTCATAGACTTGGTCCTAGTCTTTTCTCCTGCCCCCAGCCCCAGTTATGTCCAGCTCCAGCCCCAAAGCCCTATCAGGCACTTGCTCCACCTTGGTTAGGCAGGTGAAATGGGCAACGAGTCTCACCTTGAAAGGCTAGAAGTTTTACCTGAAGCTCCCTTAACTAAAACATGAGCTTCATGTGCACAGGTATTTGGGTCTATTTGATTCACCACCATACCTTCTAATTCCTAGAACAGTGCCTGGAGTACATAGTAGGTGCCCAATAAATACTTGTTGAAGTAATGAATAAATTAGCAAATGTACAGAGTGGAAAAATGTTTAGGTCTTGGAGTCAAGCAACCTGGGTTTACATTTCAGCTTCATTGCTTATTCTCTGTGTAACTTTGGGCAAATAACTTATATTGTTCAAATAAGGATTATAATGGTATTTCTCCAGGGCTTATTGGGAGGACTTCTGGAGATTATGTCATTAATGTGCCTCCCACAGTACCTGATACGTGTCAGGGGCTCCTAAGTGATAGCTCATTATTTGACATAATGAGGTCTTGGAAAACAGCTGCAATTTATTGGGGATTTACCATTCATCTCTGGCACTTGGCTTTTATTATCTAATTCAATTTTCTTAACTACTTTATGAGCAGTTAAGTAGCTCAGAGAGGTTAAGTAATTTGGCCAGGGTCACATAGTTGAGAAGAACAGACATGGTTTAAGTCCAGGTCTTGAAGACTGACTGTAGCATGCAAGGTCATACTTCCTGGGTTCAAGTCCTGCTTCCATCACTTACAAGTAGTATGACCTTGGGCAAGTTTCTCAGTGGGGAGATCTAGAAAGGAACAGAAGTGGGTCATCACATAAACCTGGACTGTTCTTTAGAATTTCAAGGAATTAAAGATACACCAATTGTAATGCTGCAGCCTCACTCCCTTGAGATTTGAGTGACTTGCCAAAGTTTCTAGAACCTGCTCTTTAACCCCAGCACCACCTGGGTCCCATCATGCACCAGACGTTTTAAATGCATTTTGGGGGGGATTTAAAAATCCAGGATAACCTGGAGCTGGATTCATAATCTAGTAAACAAGGTAGAACATACACACACACACACACACACACACACACACACACACACACACACTCCAGAAGGAGAAATTGTTGGCTTTAGTGTATAACCTTAGCTAAGTCACTTTGCCTCTCTGGGCACTAATTTCCTATCTTTATGAGAATTATCTAGAAAATATACATGGAAGGCTGAGTCCTGAGCCCTGGAGGTGAGCAAGGGGTGATAAAAGGGTTGATTTCCATGACTATTGTCATAAAAATCAGGCATTGATATCTAGGGCCCTGTTAAAAGATAACTTTCAGAAAAAGGTAAATCATAACTCTCTTACCAACCAAAAAAAGGCCATGTGTTAAAGATTTTATTTTACTTGATAAACAAGAAGAGAACCAGACAAATGTTATAACTGATTCAAAGGAGAAATTTAAAAAGCACAAATGTATATGGACTAAAGGAATTGAATTATAAATGGGACCATTTTTCTATAAGGAGAGGGAAGTCAATTGTGTCATACAAGACAGAGTTTGCATACCTATCAACTACCTGCAGTTTCCAAAGCGATAGAAAATAGCTCAAAGACAACGAACAGAGCTAGAATCAGCAGAGGGGTATGCTATAGTTTTCTCTGAAGACCATTTTGGCCCAGAGATCCAAGGCTTTTCATCCTGGGGAAATGTAGCACTTCTCAACTTTTCTGGGTTTCAATTTCTTTACCTGTAAAATGGCATTGCTAGTTGTATAACTTTGTCATGAAGGTGAAATAAACTGGTAGAGTGCATAGAATGTGGCTTCACATGTAGTAAGCTGTTCTTTCTTTTTAGGGCCTAGATTGTTTTTAGGGGTAGGAGCCACATATGCTGAGGGACCTTTTGGGTCAGGCCCTTGTTTTGTGTGTGTTGCCTCATTTCATCCTCCTCACAACTCTATACAGGAGAGGCTCTTATAAGTTTTGATTAGGGAACCGAGGCTCACAAAGATGGTGGCACTTGCCCAAAGATCCTCTGAAAGTAAACTCAAGCTGGGTTAAGACCTAGGTCAGTCTGGACTCGCAAGCTGTATAATTTTGTTGAATGCCTGTGTGACCTTAAGAAGTTCTTTTCCTTTGGTGGCCTCAGTTTTCCCATCTCTCCAGGAGGGTTGGCTCAGCTGACCTCTCAGTGACATCTTCCATTTTGTCCACACTGTGTGGAGCTTCATGGCTGCTGAGTTGGCCAAGCTAGAGCAACTCTGGGAATGGCCTGGTGGGCAGGTGGCATGGGTGTGGCAGTCAGGGTGACCAGCTGCCAGGGATGTGGCAGGGATGAGATCTAGGCTCTGGCATGCCAATCTCAGTCCATCCAGAACTACCAGTGTTTACACCTTGTTCTTTAGGCTGATGGGAAGGGCCAGGTCCGGCGGGACTTTACAAGGAAAAAGAAAAAGATATTTCCAACTGCTGTGTCAAACACTGGGTTGGTGAGGATGGAGCATCAGCCAGCTCCATCCAAATCAGTGTTTTCCCTCTGCCTTATTCGTGGCCCAGCTGTCATTTTTCACATAGCTGTAATCTTAGAGAATCCCTGTGCTAAATTGCAGCAGGAAGGCAGTTTGTCCTGCTTGGGATCAGAGCATGTGATGCACCCAACTCTATGCAAAATCCTTTGGTGGGGCCAAGGAAGGGGCCTTTGTCTTCAGAGCATTCAGCTGTCAAGTCTTCATCACAGGCTGTAATGCTTAGGAATGTTTGGTTTGCAAAGGAAGGAAAACTCAACTCAAACTGGTTTGAGTAAAAAGCAGTTTATTGGCTTACTCTGTCCTAAAGAAAAAAATGAAATGGGGAGGCAAAAGGTAGAGAGGAGTGAGGCAGGCATTTTTTAACTAGGAAGGGCAGGGGCAGTCTCACTGACAAGGGACATTTGAGCAAAGACATGAGGAGGTGAGGAAGTAAGCCAGGTGGATGTCCCAGACAGTTGGAACAGCAAATGCAAAGGCTCTGAGGTGGAAGTGTGCCTGGTGTGTGTGTCTTGAGCTCAGGAAGGGAATGGAGAGGTGGGAGATTATGTCAGAGGGGTCACCTAAAGCCAAATATTAGGAAAAGACTTGAAAAAAAATTTTAAAGAAAGCGCTTTACCCCATGGCCTAACAGAAGAGTCGGGTTCCCACAGGCTTTGGTGGGAAGGGAGATTGAGGTAGGAAGGAGAAGTAGTGAAAAAGGGGAATGAAGCAAGGACCACCTCTTGCCAGTCTGGCCTCCTTGGCCTTGGGAGGCCCAGACTAAAAGCCAGAAGAAGAACTAGTGGCCTGGGCTCCATGAGAGTTGATAAGTGATCCTGTCATCAATGCCTCTATGGGCAAAAGCCTCCTTTGGAGTCACCTAAAGTCACCAGACAACTGAGCTGGACCAGAGTAATCTGACAGCTAACCCCCATCACGGATGAGCTCTGGGTGTACAAAGGTATTCTCTGTAACAAGAGTGCTCAGACATGACCCCCATCCAGGAGTCATAGCTTTGTGGGAAAGTAACTGGTGGGTACCCACTCCAGGCTCTGGGGAAAACCAAAATCTTGAGAGAAATTAGAAGATATCAGCCAACTGCTTTATTTCACATATGGGGAAACTGAGGCAGAGAGTAGCTAGTATACCCAGTGTTACACAATGGGATAGCAGCAAAGCTGGGACTTGAATAGAATTCTTGACACCAAAGTCAGTGCTTCTTTCTAAATCCTAGGGAGAAAAAAGAGTGAATACTCCAGCTCTAGAATTAAATTGCATTTGAATTTTGGCTCCACCAGCTGTTAGCTGCGTGACATAGGTAAGTCGCTTCACCTCTCTATGCCTCATCTATAAAATGGAAGAAATGATAATAACAATACCTGTCCCATGGGGTTGTGACAAAAATTAACTAAAGTGATATCTGCCAAAAGTTTAGAAATGCAAAAATGTAGTAGGATTTCCAAAAATTCTTTTTTCTATAAAGGGATGACAGAATAGGAAAAAATTGTTAAAATCAATGCCTTTTCAGAATTCTCGAAATTAAAGGCTTGCAGCAATCAAGGGAGCATTTATTCAAGGAAAAGGGCTAATCATAGTAAGAACAGTGATCATTGTGGCATTTTAACTTGCCCTATTCTATCCCTCTCCCCCAACTCCATGGTAGACTTGATATCCAGCAGTCCAGCAGCCACCAGAGGGAAGAGAATAGAATTGAAGCTCCTTCACAGTCTCATTTCCAGAGGTGTCAGAGGGGTCACCCAACATCTTTTTGGCCGGTCTGGTGGTACCCTAGAAGACCCCACTTGCAAAGCTGTCTTTATTTGAACTGACTAGGAGCTTATCCTTATTCATGGGGGCATTTGTCAAAAATATTTAGAGGCAATTGTTTATCTTTGGGGCTTTCTAAGGTGGTGGATAACATTTGAGGAAAACAATAGACTAATCAAAAAGCCTAAAAAGAAAAGCTGAAGAATGAGACATCCATAGGAATTTTGAAAAGCTCTGTCATAGTCCTGGGAATCTAGAATACCCTGTGCATGTGTAGGGCTAAGTACATGCCCAGGGCTGCACAAATGCACAGGAAAGATCTGCGAATGTCCTAAGCTTTCACCTCTGGCTAACCTTAAGGCTCTGCACAAGCAGGGAGTGAAGGTTAAAGCAGTTATCAACTGCCTGGATGAGTGTTGAGAATGTGCCCCAAACCACACAGAGTACTCTTCAGCAAAGACTGGAAGACATATTAGTTTCAGACACTTAGAGAAATCTCTTTCCAACCAGTAGCTGACCACCAAGATAACTGAACAGAGATTTCCGTGCCATACACACAGGAGAAAATAGATTTTACAATATTAGTCCAGAAAAGTCACCAAACAAATACCAACAACATACAGCAACAGTGACAAACCCTGGGACTGGGGAAAAATCTGATTTCCAGAGTCATCCACATTATATTATGCAAAATGTTCATTTTCAGCAATGAAAAAATTATGAGACGTGAAAAGAAATAAGAAAATATGGTTCCTACAAAGGAGAAAAAACATCATTAGAAAGTGTCCCTAAGGAAGCCAAGATATTGATTTACTAGACCAGAACTTTAAATATACTATTTTAAATACAAAGAACAAGAGGAAATCATGTCTAAAGAAGTAAAGTGACAATGATGTCTCACTAAATAGAGAATTACAATAGAGATAGAAGTTATGTAAAAAGAACCAAATGAAAATTTTGGAGTTGAAAAGTATCATACCCAAAATAAAACATTCACAATAGGGGCTCAGCAAATTGTAGCAGGCAGAAAAAGAATTAGCAAACTTGAAATAAGGTCAATTGAAATTATCCAGTCTGAAGAACAGGGGAAAAATGAACAACAACAACAAAAATGAACAGAACCTCAAAGACTTGTGGGACATCATCAAGTACAACATTGTATGCATAATGAGAGGGAATATTTGAAAAAATTATTTGATAAAAACATTAATCTATATATCTAAGCAGCTCAATAAACTCCAAGTAGGATAAGCTCAGAGATTTACATCTAGACACAGCATAATCAAACCGTGGAAAGTCAAAGACAAAGAAACCTGTAAACAGCAAGAGAAGTGACTCATTAGGTATAAGAGCTCCTCGATAAGATTAACAGTTGATTTCTCACTAGAAATCATGAAGGCCAGAAGGCAGTGGGATGACATATTCAAAGTGCTGAAAGAAAAATACTGTCAATCAATTTTACATCCAGCAAAACTATCCTTAAAAAATAAAAGAGAAATTGAGACATTCCCAGATAAATAAAGCAGAGAATTTGTTGTAGCAAACCTTTCCTTAAATACTGAAAACTATAAGGCATCATTGAAAGAAATTAAAGAAGACCTAAATGAATGAAAACACATCCAGTGTTCATGGATTAGAAGATATAATACGGTAATACTCCCCAAATTTATCTGAAAATTGATTGTAATCCCTATCAAAATCCTTTCTGATGATTTTGAGGATATTTATAAGCTAATCCTAAAATTCATAAGCAAATGGAAGGGACCAAGAATAGTAAAAAAATAATTCTAAAAAGACAGACAATTTTGGAGGACTCACACTTTGCTATTTTAAATGCTACAGCAATCAAGATTTATGGTACTGGCATGAGGACAGACATAAAGATCCCTAGAATGGAACTGAGAGTCTAGAAATAAATTAGTACATTTAGGGACAATTGGTTTTTGCCAAAGGTGCTGAGATAACTTAAAAGGGGAAAGAATAGACTTTTAACAAACAATATTGGGACAACTGGATATTCATAAACAAAAGAATAAAGGTGGAACTCTATCTCAATGCATATATATATATATATACATATACATATACATATACATATACATATACATATATACATATACACACACACATTAACTAAAAATGGATCAAAGACTTAAATATGAGAGCACTATAAAACTCTCAGAATAAAACTTAGGAGTAATTTGGATTAGGCAATGATTTCTTAGATATAACACCAAAAACACAACCAAAAAAAAAATTAAAAACTTTTGTAATTCAACAACACTATTAAGAAAGTAAAAATGAGAGAAAATATTTGCAAGTCATTCATCTGTATAAATCTGTATAAATTTGCAAGTCATAGTATCCAGACATACAAGGGACTCTTACAACTCAACAACAATTAAAAAAAAAAACAAATAGCCCAATTTAAAAATGAGCAAAGGATTTACATAGACACCTTTTCTAAAGAAGATACACAAATGATCAAAAAAAAACATGAAAAAATACTAGATGTCATTAGTCATTAGGACAATGCAAATTAAAACCACAATAAGACAGCACTTCATTAGGATAAATAAAATAAAAAAGATGCATGATAACAATTGTTGGCAAGAATGTAGAGAAGTTGGAACTTTAATATGATGCTGGTTGAAATGTAGAAGGTTGCAGCCCCATTGGAAAATGATTTGACAGTTCTTCAAAAAGTTAAATGTAGAGTTATTATAAACCATGAATCCTAGCTATATACTCAAAAGAACTGAAAATGTATTCATACAAAAACTTGTACATAAATGTCCATAACAATATTATTTATAATAAGCCAAAAGTGAAAATGACCCAAATGTCTATCAATTGATAAATGGATAAACAAAATGTGTTATACCCATACAATAAAATACGACTCAGCCATCAAAAAGAATGAAGTACTGATACAGGCTACATCATGGATGAACCTTTAAAACATGATGCTACATGAAAGCAGCCAGCCTGAAAAGGCCACATATTGTTTGATGCTATTTATATGAAATGTCCAGAATAATCAAGTCCTTAGAAACAGAAAGTAGATTAGTTGTTGCCAAGGAGGCAGGAAGAAGGGGAATGGGGAGTGACTGCTAATGGATATGGGTTTTTTTTCCCTTTTTTGTCCCATCTACCTAAGAAGAAAGAAAAAGGAAATTAGGGAAGAGGGATAAATCAAAGAAAAAGAGAGAGAGATGGAAGCAAGATCCCTGGGAGCTTCTTTTACACACACACACACACACACACACACACACACACACACACACACACACACACTGCAAGATGTGCTGCTATCAAATATCAAGAAAAGCAAAGAGATCAGTTCATGAAAGCAAATACTCAGCCTATTTTGTGCACATATGCTCACTGTGATAAATTCTAACTCTGTGCACACACACTCTCCTTCCATCCTCATAAGTTTGTTAGGTAGGCACTATTATCACTCCCATTTTTCACATGTGGAAACTAAGATAGAGTGATGTGCTTGTTTGAGGTCATAGCTTTACTGCAGAAGGTTGCTCTTATCGGTGATGCTGCCCTATTCATAAAACACTGAATGCAGCACCTCGTAGGTGAGAAAATATTGTTGTCTTCCAGTCCTTATTCCAAAATAAATTGTAGAGGATGCTACAAATAGAAATCAGGGGATTTTTGAGTTCTAGAAAGGCTTAATTCTGCCACCAATTAACTAGAAGCCCTTGAACAACAGTGACAATAACCTTGCTTATCACCAGGCCCTTCTTGCCCACTATCCTATTTGCTCATCACAGGCAGCCCTCTAAGGTAATAGAGAGTGGAGTGTCAGCACCACCCTGCCTTGTAGATTAGGAAACTGAGAGACTCAAGCTGCTTGCCACAGATTACTGAGCAGGTCACTTAACAGGTCACTGGAAGATTTGTGATACCATCACTGTTTCTCCTGGGCCTCAGTGTTCCCATCTGTAGAATGGACAGAAGGGCACTTAGGCTGGGCAATTTCTAAACTCTAAACTTCAGGTATGAAGTTTCTGGAGTGTAAGAAAAAAAGCAAGAGAAGGGGAAAGAAAGAAAGAGGAAGAAAGGAGGAAGAGATATAGAGTGTTAAGGGATGCCTTAGATTTCAGCTCTTTTTTAGATCATAATGAGAAAAGATTCAAACCAGATGTTGTCCTGGTGTCTTTCAGTAGCTGAGAGTGGAACTGTGGTGTGATAATACCACATTAGCTTAAAGCAATATATCTATCAACAGCCCTAGTCATCAGAGTAAAGCAGTTGGCATTTGCAGGAATCATGTCTCCCACACTTGAGTTTAGCTTTTAAAAGGGCATCAGACCCCGACTGGTTTCACAAATTCTTCCAGGAAAACCTCATTCTTCGGAGGTTGTTCACTCCCCCATCTCCCACTCACACCTCTGGGAAGAGCCTCACTCATAGGGTAAGGCCAGGGCTCCAGTCACTCACTTGGCGACACATTTGAGGCAGGATGGGGCAGCAGCAGCCAAAAGAGCCAGGCTCAGTGGGGGCTGATGGAGCGTGGCCCAAACAGCCCACAGGATCACAGGCCACATTGTTATTACTTTTTAATTAAAATGGCGTCTTTTTCCCTTATTACAAAGCCACATCTGTTTATTTGAGCAAAATCAGACAGGCCAGAGCAGAAAAAAAGAAAAATTAAAAACTACCCATGAACTAGAGAAAGCCATTGTTAATGCCGGGTGTACTCAGGAATCACAAACTAAATGTATAGAGAAGGCCAGGCAGTTAATGTAAATGTGAATAGGGTGGTATTAAAATTAATGTAAACATGTGAGTAGGGTGAATTTATATGAAAATTAATATAACTAATTTGTGATGTTAGAAAAATCAGGAATTTTTGACTCTGTAGAGTAATAGAGAATATATAACCAGTGTAAAGATATTTAAAAGTCAGAGAGATTTTAAATGATGACTTAGACTCCAAAGATCACCAGTTTGAAACAGCTGCTGTCTATCTTTCTAGATCTATCAATCTATCCTTCTATCTAAAATGCACACTTATGTATGTGTATGTCTAAAGATATATATAGAGTATATCTATCTATCTATCTATCTATCTATCTATCTATCTATCTATCTATCTATACACACACACACACACACACACGTATACAGGTAAACACATACATATATACACATACATCAAGTGGAATTTTATGTGGATACTCAATTTATTTAGATAAATGTGGAAGTACTTGGGTTGAAGGAAAATCAGTGGCTAGTACCTCCACCCCACCTCACCACCTTCTCATCCAAACAGCAGCTTAATTAACTCTGGGCAACAAAGAAATCTGGTTTGAAAACCAATCATCTATCCCACTCTTCCTTAATCTTTAGCATTTCATGAACCAGTAAATTCCACCTTGCTACAGGTTACTTAGCAGGTCACAGTTTTGTCAACTTTTCATTGGCAGGCATGGCTAGCTGCCCTCTCAGTAGCCACTTCCTACAACCCTATTTCTTTCTTTCTTTGTTGGTTTTGTTTGAGGGTCCATGCACTCTGTCCCAGGTAATTAATCATCATTTATAGACCCAACATGGTAATCTCATTTCTTTTGCCAAGTTGCTGATTTCCTAGACTTCCTTGCATCTAAGAGTGGCCCTGTGACCTAATTTAGCCAATGAGACATAGAGGAAGTCTGCTGGAGGCTTATGAGAAAGGTTTTGCTTTTCTGTAAAAGGGAAAACATCACTGGCACCATATCATCTCCCCTCTTCCTGCCTTGAACAGGAAAACAATGCCAAGAACAGTGGCAACCTTCTTGGGACTATGCGAGAAAGGGCAATCACAGAGATGCCAACCTGCCTAGCATTGGTGAGCACTGAAATGTTCCCAGTAATCACTACCTCCAGACTTCTTTTAATGTGAAAAAATAAGCCCCTATTTGTTTATGCTACCATTAACCAGATTTTTTTATGTGCAGCTTGGAAAGAACTAAGAAGTTAACATCATCAAGTCAAAGAAGTAGAACAGAAATAATGTTACAGATAAAAAAGTTCTGTGGACATCTTACTATTGTTTCTTTTTTTCTGATTTTGCCATTGACTAGCAAAAACTTTTTACCAAGGAGCTTTGGCCCATGGACAAACATCTGGGAACTGTCAATCTTTACCACAGCAGCAGATCAAATGAATAAAGAATAGTCCATCATCAGAGCTCCAGTCATTAGATAATGTTGGACATTAAGATTATTTCCAGCTATTTCCTACATAAACAGTGTTGCAATGAATATCCTTGAAACTAAATCTTTGCCTTGGTATTTATTGATTTCCTTAGGATAAATTCCTAGAAATATAATTTGAGGCTTTATCTCATATTGCCTAACTGTCTTCCAGGAATAAAATGCCAAGTTATACAATCACCTCCGCACAGATGTTTCACACAACTTGGATTGATAACACAAGTCACCCCAGGATCCTTCCCAAACTGTGCTTTGGGCCAACATGGTTTGAGTTAGCTAGCTTCTGCCCTCTACAACCAGGAGTCCTGCTTTATACACCTGTGCCACCTCCATCCCTCCCAAGATCAAAGCCACTTGCATATTTACAAGTGGTCACTGCCCATCTTATAATCCTCTCATGCCCTTCCCCCAGAGCAAGGTGAATAAAGTCAACGCTCTGATCAGCTTCAGACACTGGCTGTGCCATCAGGGCCTGCTGACATCTGCAGCCTCATCACCTACCTTTCTCTGGTACATCAAGCCATAGGGAGCTACGTACTGTTCTACAACCACATCATGAGTTTTTGTGCTTCTGTGCTTTCATACATGATGTTCGCATACTGGGAAGGCCTTTCTTCTCTTTCTTGTTAACTGGTGCTCATCTTTCAAAATTCAGCTCAAATATCATTGCCACCAGGAAACTTGATCTCCCCAAGCTGGGAAAGGACCCCACTCCCCTTTATAATGCTTTTCAAGTAATACCCTGGTTAAACTCTTGTAACTGCCTATCCACCTGTCTTATTCCTCCACAAGATTGTTAGATCCTCAAAGGACAGAGAACCAAGGAGAAAGAACTCATTCCAAAGGAAGCCCCGCCCTCCTCTCTGCTCTCCACACATACAAACTCTGACCACCCTTCAAGCCCTTGCACAAAGACCTCACAGCCCCGACACTGGAAATCTTCCCTAGTGACCTCAGAACCCTTTGGCTCATTGCAGCCTGGTTCATTTGGCCCTGCCCTGAGGAAACAGTTGCCAGAAAGCAGGGCCTAGAATTGTGCTTAGGCTTTGTCACTGTCTCAGCCCCCATTGGGCAGAAGCTAGCTAACTCAAACACCATAGACCGGGGGCTTAAACAACAAACACTTATTTCTCACAGTTCTAGAAGCTGAGAGGTCTAAAATCAAGGCACTGGAAGATTCATTGTCCGGTGAAAGCCCTTTTCTTGGTTTGCAGATGGCTGGTTTCTTGCTGTGTCCTCACACACGACAGGCAGAAAGAGAGAGGACTCTGGTCTCTTCCACTTCTTATAAAGACACCAGTCCTACTATGGGGCTCCCACCCTCATGACCTCATTTAAACTTATCTACCTCACAAAGGCTCCACCTCCTGATAGCATCACATTAGAGGCTAGGGCTTCAACATATCAATTTTGTAGGGACATATTTAGTCCATAGCACCACTAACAAACTGTGTGACCACAGGCACACCCTTCCCCTCTCTGAGCTTGATCTCCCTTTTGTACAAGAAAGGAATCAAAAAGGAAATTCTTGACCAGTCAATAAACTATAAAGGAGAAATTTATAGTTTTTGACTCCATCTACCCAGCATCCATTCCCCTTTCTTCAGGAAAATTCCCTGGTTCCCTTCCTTCAGTCCCGGAGATCTGGGAGTGGAGCACTGGACCTAAGCCCACCTAGTCACAGTGATAGGTTTAAGTATGCGATCTTGTGACCTGAGATGAATCCCCAAACTGCTGCTGAAATTCCTGGAAGATTGTCACCACTTTGTGTAGCTCTGGAATCCAAAAGCTAGAGCTACCTAGGTTGCTGCAGAATGGGATCCACAGAAATGGATCCAGAAAGAAGCCAGATTCTGATGACATTGTTTGAACTCTATATCCAGCCTCTCCTGGACTATTTGATTCTCTGTTCCCTCCCCTTTCCTCCTTTTTATCCTCTCCATTATTTCTCTGTCCTCTGTCTCTTTCCCACATCCCTGAGCTCCTAAGCATCTTGTTCTCTCTGTTGCCCTACCCACCATATGTACAGATATTTTAGGCTCAGGTCTATTCCAGGTTGTGAGCTGGCTCAGCGCAACCTTGATGCCAGAAGGGGTGGAAATTGGATCCTCAGGGGGACTGTGAGGAACAGGCTGCAGAGGGCACATGGAAGGAGCAGAGAGACTTGGTACAGGCAGTGTTCCTAGAACACTCTTCAAGGAGTTTCTTTATTCCAAGCTCATGACTCACTTAGCACTGGCAGTCTTATTAACAGTTTAAGTGTTAGCCCCATGCCGGCTCTGCATACTCTTCGTAGCACTGGGGAAGGGGAAGGCTTTCTCCTTATTTGCTCATTACTGAAACAATTCCAGGTCAGCACTAGACAGTGCAGGGAGAATTAAAGGGAATGGTCTCCTTTATGGCCTTCATATCATTCTTATGACGTTAATTAGCAGGAAGCACAAAAGACAGCTATGCCATCACCTGATTCCATGCAGTTCCTCACCCAATCCTGGGCTCATCATCTCTTTCTGGGACCATTGCCCTTTGGTACTTGGCCTGCCAGCAGCATCTAATTGCCTCTAAATCACTGACAGTGTGCTTTGTCTGAAATGTGAAGTATTCAGGTCACTCCACAAATTCAAAGAATGGGTTAGTTACATATTGCTGCATAACAAATCACAAAACAAAGTGTCTTTGCAAACTAATGTTCTTAAATAGAGGTTTGCAAACCAGTCCTTAAGCTAAAGTTGCCCCTTTGCTTGTTCTTATAAATAAAGTTTTATTAGAACACAGCCATGCCCATTCATTTGTGTATGATCTATGGCTGCTTTTGCAGAGTTGAATAATTTTAACAGAGACTATATGGTCACACAGACTGAAATATTTACTATCTGGCCCTTAACAGAAAAAGTTTATCAACCCCTAGATTAACACAATAATAGTCATTTATTATCTCTCATGGTTTCTACAGGTCAGGAATTTGGGAGCAGCTCAGCTGGGTGATTTTGGCTCAGGTATTTCATGAGATTCTAATTGGCTAGAACCTGCACTCATCTGAAGGTTTGACTGGGGCTAAAGGATTCTCATTCAAGAAGGCTCACTCATATGGCTGGCCAATTGGTGTTAGATATAGTCTGGGGGCCTTAATCCCTCTTTATATGGGCCTCAACACAGGATAGCTTTAGTGTCCTCACAGCAGTGGCTGCTGTCCCCAGAGTGAGTAATTCAAGAGAACAAAATCAATGCCTTTATGAGCTACATTCAGAAGCCATACACTGTCACTTCTGTCATATTCTACTGATCACACAGGCTAGTCCTGATTCAATGTAGGAAAGTACATCCCAAGAGAATAAATACCAGGAGGTAGGATCAGTGGGCCCATCTTAGAAGCTGATGTCATATGGAGGATGCAAATTTATGTTCCCATGAACATTTTTATCTAAAGATGTATTTTCTTAGGCTTACACCATGCTTTAAGTCAATTATTTTAAATTGGGAGATTTCACAAAATATCCAAAATATCTAAATAATTCCACATTTCCATATGTAACAACAGTGTGGCAGTGAATAACAGCTGTCCTCTTTGCGTGGGATATGACTCTTTGAGTTTATCACATTCTCTAACATTCTTTATTGATTATTGATAGGGAAATAGAATTTCAGTGATAATTAATAAGTATCCTTAGGTTATTTCCTTACTGGGAAGAAATACTGCATTTTTGCAGCCTCATCTACATTAAAGGAGGGCAAAGAAAAGATAGACTAAGAGGGCCTTTCACCTTAAGGAGAATCAAAGGGACCATATTTCTTATTCAGAGAGAAGATTATTTCTGTGTATTTAATATGCATATAAAGTATACACATTTTAAACAACTACAACCATCACAGCTTATAAATGTTGCTGCTTGGCTTGTGGAAGTCAACCTCCTTAGTTTGGCATTAAAGATCTTTAGTAATCTGGCCCCTCCCTATCTTAAAGACAATGTGACATAGTGATGAAGCATTTAGATCTTGTGGCAGCTGTTTTTCATTGCCACCTTATTGTCACATGTGGGATCAAACCACGTGGATTCAAATATCAGCCCCACTACTCACCAGCTGAGAACTAAATTTTCTCATCTCAAAATGGAGATAATAATAGTACCGTCACATAGGGTTTTGTGACTACCTCTCCACTCTATTTCTAGCTCAGCCAGCACTCCAGCTACCGGACCACTCCAAACTATTTTAGGCCTCTATACCTTTGCATATTCTGCTCCTCTGCAATTCACATGTCCTACTTCTCTGATGCAAGACTTAGTCTACAGTTACCCACTAAGGTCATCCTTAATAGTGTTTACCAAACACATATGGTTCTCCTGGGCATGACATGTGTGATGGTACTTCTTGGTCTCTTTTGTGATTGGGTTGGGGTTATGTGACAAGATCTAGTCAATGTCTGTGGGTAAAAGTAACATATGGCTCTTCCAGGCTAGAGCATCTAACAACAGGTTCAAGACTCTCCAGAATTCTGTTTTCCCTCTGTCATAGTAACAGGGTCCTGGAGTGAGGACGATAGTGTGAGCCAAGCCACAGGCAAGCCATGTTAGATGTGTAAAGCAAAAAAAATCCACCTTTTTTAAGACTTCAAAGTTGTTGCAACAGCCTATACTGACTCCTTTCCTCAAGAAAGTTTCCTTAAGCTTTCCTCTGAGAGCCCTAATAAAGGTCTGTGGGTTGTCATGGCAACCAACACAAACCGGTGTCAATGCATAACCGCTATGGCCCTGTATAAAATAACTGGCTTGTATATATCATGGTGCCCACTGGTGCTGTTCTCTCCTCAGAGTGGCCTCCCCTAACTACCCATGTAAAGACATTCTCTCCTCTGTTCTCTGAATGAACACCCAGCTTAATTAGTTCTATTCTCGACAGCAATTATTTTTATTTATTTACTTGTTTACTGTTTGCCTATTTCACTAAACAATAAGTTTACAGCCCTGGGGCCTAGCTCGGTGTCTGACACAGAGATCTTAATAAATGAATGATTGAACAAATGAATGATTAATGAAAACTGTACATCCAGTGTTTAGTATGGTGCCTGGCACATAGTGTGTGCACCTGAATGAATAGCCCCCAGTATGACTCAACAATTCATCTACCCTTGACCACATTCACAAGTGTCCTCTCTTAGACTGAAGATAGAGAGGCAGCAGAAGGCCCCATAAGGGGCTCTTGCTGTTGCCTTTCTTTATGTTTTCCCTTGCCGCAAAATCTCCTGTGACCATTTAAAGCCAGGAAACAAAATCAAAGGGCCTTAGATTCAAAGGACACTAATTACCTTTCAAAGAGTTCCCCTTGGCTTTAGCCGCATGATTCCCGTCAGAGGCCGTGGGAGTCTGTGGTTCCTGTGTCGGGCTTTGAAACTGGGAGGGATTAATGGGACTTGATTAAACCACAAATGTCAGGAAATGTGGAGGGCAGCAGGGAATGCTAGCCACCTCTGTCTGTCCTAGAAGGGGGGACAATCACCGACCTCCCATCCTTCACCATGCTTGAGCTTCTGATAAAGGGGCTATGGGAGAAGGCATCTTCTTCTCCTGTACTCAAGGATATCGTGTTCATGCTTACAGTGAAGTTCACTTACATGGAAATGACTGACATGCTAATGAGAATTTGGTTTTGCATTTTGCTAAGGCAGGTGTAATAGGAAACCTGCCCGCTAATTTCCCATGCCCTGATGTCTGAACAGCAACCTCCTCAACTCCACAAAGGCAGGCTTGTGCTAATATAGTTGATAATAATGACATTAATAGATACCAGTTCACTGAGCATGTACCTTAGTACTAAGCACTAAGCATGTTGCTATTGTGGTTGATCTCATTTCATCATCATCATAACCTCTCTGGGGGGAGTTAAGGGCTCTCATTAGCTCCATTTCACAGATGAAGAAACTGAGTCTTAGAGAGGAAGAACCACTTACTCAAGGTCACATAGCACGGAAGTGACAGACCAATATTTAGCCCTGGGTCTCTTCCACTTCAGCACCTGAACTGTTGGCATCTTTTGGTAAATTCTGAGAGCCTATCTGCCTAATATTCCATGAGGAAGGATTCTGCAAAAGACAGTAAGATAAGAGAAATAGACAGACATGTTGGAGAAATCTGTAACAACTGTGATGAAGCCTCAATTAGTTTGCAAGTTAACTCCAGGCTTGACTCCTGAACCATTTTATTAATTAACACTTCTAGTCAGAAAGCTTTTTAGCTCAGAGTAGCTAGAATGCAACTCAGTGAGAAGACATTGTGGATGTATTTGCTCACCATACATCATCCCCAACCTTTCTTTGCCTGCCTCCATTATAGAAGTTGGGAAAACCAAATACCCACTTTTTTAGCATCCCTTGCTGCTAGAGGTACCCATGTGGCCAATTCTGGCCAATGAGACATATGTGGAAGCCTCCACTTTCCCCAATAAGAGGGACAGACATTACTCGCAGCAGCCTTCTTCATTTCTTCCTCCTGCCTGGAATACAATGTGACAGCCAAATGTGGCAGTCTTCTTGTGTTCAGAAAGAAAGGCCAAGAGAATCACAGACTTTGCTGAGCCATCAAAACAATGCTAACCACTGCCTACCTCAAGAATTCTTGAAAGTGAGAACAAAACCCCTATTTATTTAAGCCCCTTTATCTGGATTTCCTATTGCTTGAAACCAAAAGCATCTTAATGATACAGCATTTCATCCTATGTCTCGTATTAAAAATGAAGAAATTTTCTAGAGAGACCCCTACCTACAGATTCCCTTCACATATCTGTCCAGAATTTTGTCCAATGTTTCTTCCTAAGCTAATTGCTGGTCAAGAGAAAGGAACAAACATGGTTGACTTAGACTCGTGGTTCTCAAACTTGAAGTACATCAACATCTTACTGAGAGGGCTTGTTAAAACCTGGATAGCTGGGTCTTAGTCCCAGAGTTTTTGATTCAGTAGGTCTGAGCGGGTGTCTGAGAATTTGCATTCCAGGGAAATGTTCTGCTCCACTATCTAGTCATATAAAGTTAGAGAGAGTTCACTATGGAGACAAGTAGTCAAGGAAGGTTCCTCAGAGGAGGGGTCATGAGCTAAACCTTAAAGAAAACTTTAAGGATGGAGAAGAGGTATAAGGATGGTAACAGGAAGGAAGGCCATAAGTGAGAAAGGAATGGTAAGGAAGGAGGTAGAGAGAACAAAGGGGGTGTGGTCAGCAGTAAAATGGAGAAGACTGGATTGTGGTCAGGCTGTGGCTTGGTATAGGCCCGAGTCTGTGGACAGGATGGCTGTGAGCAGGCACTATGATGGTGCATGGATTGAGGTCTAGACCAGAGCTTCTACTTGGCTCTGTGTTCCAAGGAAAGCCTGGCCAGGCAGACACCCTCTGCTTTTGGCTTCACACCCATGTCTGTACTCTGGGGATGTCACTGTTAGTCTTTACTTCATTGTATTAGCTAGGTCTTCATCTATTTCTGTCCTTCAGAGATGCTGCCGCAACTTTCTGGCCAAAAATAACCTGCAGACCCCTTCGGCATGGCCACATGTGTGGTATTTTTATAAATGGCTGCAAATTATTCAATGGTCCTCCCATCAAGAGGTGGGGTCTGTGTACCCCTTCTCTTGAAATGGGTGGGTCTGTGACTTCTTTGACCAGTAGAGTATGGTAGAAGTGACACTATGGGACTAGAAGCTACACCATAAAAGGCCATCCTTGAGTGCTCCCTCTCTGGATGTGCAGTGCTTGCTCTCTGTGTAGTCTGTCTCAGAAACCAGCCACATGTTGTGAGAAGCCCAGTCCACATGGAGAAGCCACGTGTAGGCACTCCAGTGGACAGCCCCAGCTGAGCCTAGCCTTTGAGTCATCCTAGTCCAGGCACCAGATATGTGAACAGAGAAGCCTCTGGATGATTCTAGCCCTAGCCATTTGAGTCTTCCCAGCTGAAGCTCCAGACATTGTGGAGCAGAGTCAAGCCATTCCCACTGTGCCTTGTCCAGACTTCTGACACAGAGAACCCATGGACATAATAAATGGTTGCTTTACGTCATTACATTTGGAATGATTTGTTACATGGAAATATTAATGAGAAAATAGTGCTTTACAAATTTTTTTATTCTGTTTTCAACATTTAAAATTGGGAAATTTTACATATAAATTTGGATTTCTGGCTTTTAATGAGAAATCAGAAAATCTAGCCACATGGGCATCCCTGTTTGGCAAAAATTGGTCACAGCTGCCCTCCAGAGAAGGGATATGGATGTCCTGTCTGCCTTGGCCTCCATCAGGCCATCTTTATTTGTTTAGGTCACCTGCCTGGTCCCCATGGGCATGTGGGTATGCTGGCCCTGGACCAACTATCCTATATAGCCTTGTACGCATCCAAGGTCTTATGATGGCCTAAATGTCTCTGACCTCTGTGAATTCCCCTTCTTTGTCTTCGGAGCTACATAAGTCTACCAAACTAAACAGAGTTCTACCCTTTTCTCTGCTCAAAAAACCACTTATGTGAAATAAAAACCAAGCAGGGTTGGGGGGTGGTGATGGTCATGTCTGGAGCTTGCTTGTCCTGTAAACAATTTCCTGGTGATAATCTTTCCAATTATCCCTCCCAGCTGGAACTGCTGTGCGAATTCAAGCTGGGTGCCCTTGGCTTATCCTGTACATCTTGGAGTCATTAAGATCCAGCTTTCTATTTCCGGGTAAGCTGTCCAGAGCCACTAAGGTCATGATGTGCAGGATCCTGGACACAGACACAGAGAATCACAGTATTATAGAAAGTTTGAAACCAATACAGGGCAGATTGTAGAATTTTATACACAGCAAGACTCTTAAAAAATCAATCTAAGGACCAAGCATAGACAAGCCAAGTACAAATTCCAGGAAATATAATTTTATTTTTTCTTATATAAACTTAATTTATTAGCTTCTATTAATACAGGTAGCTGACTTAATTAGTTAATTCATTCAACAAATGTTTATCAAGGGCCTTTAGATACCAGGTATTATCTTCCTTTCTTTCTTTTTTAGGTATTTTCTCTCTTTTTTAAGGAGTAGGAGTATAACCTTATATGACAGATTAAATCTCTGCCACTATGGAGTTTAATTTGCATTTCAGTGGAAGAGACAGATGGAAAACAAATAGACAAATAAATATAGGTAGAAGGTGTAGATAGAGCATTTATCACACAGTAAGACTCTAAGGAAAATGCTTTAAGGAAAAATCAGACAGAGAAAAGAGACAGGCAGTGATGAAGTAGGAGTGTTATTGTATTCAGGGGGTCAGAGAACATGTCCCGATGAGGCAACTTTTATTTAGAGACCGGGAAGATGTGAGGGAATGAGGCCATGAAGACCCAGGGAAGAAAGTTCCATTTGGTGAGGGGACAGGAAGTACAAAGGCCTTGAAGTTGAGATGGCCCATTATGGGAGAAAGAGTGGGAAGATCTAGATGCTAGGCAGAGGTGGGAGGAGGAAGGAGAGTAGAGAGGTTGAAATCTCTGCCACTTTAATAGTCTTCTTCCTTATAGGGATATGTCTAAATCCTGAGGGGGCTCACATAATTCTGGGATAGGAGGGAGCATCTTGTCTACATGTGATGTATCCATTTCTACAGCCATGCTGGCTATTCCTGCTGTGCCCTTCCTATTCGGATTTTTAGTTGGCCAGCTTTTGATGCCTCGCCTGTGCCCCTTCAGGTAACCGGCTCACATCAATTCTCTTACCTGTGGGAATCTGTGGGAGTTTACCTGTCTGCCTAGGCACCGTGTATAGAATTTTTCAGCTCTGTACTGTGCCAAGGAGGGCTCTGGCTGGGACTCAGATAATACTTATCTTTCTTCACCCTGATATCTCCCTGAAGGGATAGAGGGCTAAGATGGAGGTTGGAAGCGAGTCTTGATCTAGTTTGTGTGAAATCTAAACCTTATACCATTTTGGGTGACCCTCTTTAAGAAAAAGAAAATAAAATTATGACTATACATTTGGGTATGAATGTGAATATTTATTTAGAATGAGAGAATAAAATGAAAATAAATTACAAATTTTAAAAAGCTGATAAATATCACAAGCAATACAAAATCCAGAAAAATAACATACTATTTTTACTAACTATATAATATCCCCTATAATACTTTTTCTCTACATTTTTGGCTGCAGACTTTACATCAGAAGCCATGGAGATGAGAAGGAAGTGGAACTATGTATTTAAGGTGCTAAAAGAAAAGAATGTCAACTCAGATTTCTATATCTAGCATAATTCACCTTCAGGAATTAAGGTAAAATAAAAACATTCTCTGGTAAAAGAAAACTTAGAGAATTCATAGCTAGTAAACCTGATCTAAGAAAATTGCTAAAGGAAGTTCTTCAAACAGAAGAGAATTTGGAAAATCAGAAATTAAAGAAGAACAACATAAATAGTAATAATGGTTATAAAATGGAAAATATCTTTCTAAAAATAATGAACCATTCTTTTTCTCTTGAGTTATTTAAAATATTTTGACAGCTAAAAATGAAACTTAAAATATTGTTGGAAATTTTGATGTATGTAGCTGTAATATAAAACAACTATAATATAAAGGGAAGAGAGTAAACACACATATATGATGGTAAATTTTTTACATTTCACTCAAAGTGATAAAGTATTGATTCCCAGTAGACTGTGACAAGTATGTATACTTCAATCAATAGAACAGCCACTAAACATAATTATATGAAGAGAGAGTAAAAAATACAACATATAAATTAAAATGGAACACTAAAACATGTCCAAATATCCAAAAAAAGTGGAATGAAATTAGAGCAAACAAACACAAAACAAAGAATAAAATTATAGACTTAAATCCAAACATATCAATATGTACATTAAATGTAAATGGTCTAAACATACCAATCAAAAGTCAGAAATGACTTCAATGCTATCCACAAGAAGTTCACTTTAAATGGGATGATATTTGTAGATTAAAATTGAAAGGATGAAAAATGATATACCATGAAAGCACTAATTACAAGAAAACCACATTCATCAGTGATTATATTAATTTCAAAATAAATTTCAGAGTCAAGAAAATTACTAGTAATAAAAAACATTAAATAATGATAAATTGTTCTATTCACTAAGAAGGGAAAATAATCCTAATATATGTATGTACCAAAACAAAAGAACTTTATAATACAGAAAGCAAATTGACAGAACTGAAAGGTGAAATAGACAAATCCACAATTATTATTGAAGACTTCAATACTGCTCTCTCAGTAGTCAATAGAATTAATAAATATAAAATCAGCAAGTATGTAGAACTGAACACCATCAAACATACAGTTAGATACAGTAGAATATGCAACAACAGCATAATGCACATTCTTTTCAAGTGCACACAGAACTCTCACTAAAAAAGTCTTTATCTTGCATGAGGAAATAGGACAAAAGATGTAAAAAGTGCAGTTAATATCTTAAGATATACTAGCATATACAATCTTCAAATATGGAAAACAAATTAAGAGAATCTCAGAAATATAAACACAGATTCTTTGGAAATGCAGTTTCATTGACCAGTTGTTGAATTCTAGAAGTATATAACAACAGCAACAACAAAACAATACTAGAATCCCAAATATTTTTAAAAGAATACAATCTTAGAATAATTGCTTCATAGATTTGTAGAATCTTGGAAATATAGAATATTAGATACTTAAAGGAGACCTAATCCAATAGTTTCAAAAGGTCCCAGAAGGTAGTATTATTTCAAAAAGCCTGAAAGAAATTGTACCTTAATAAATGCAGCTTACTTAAGACATCAAAATCTATCAAATTTGGAACTTGTGGAAGTAAAATAAAGAACCTCTCAAGGCAGAAGGACCGAAGATCTCTGAAGTAGTCCAAAGTCATTATTTTACAAATGGAAAAATTTGTAAAATAATGAAAGAGATTACATTAATGTGCGAAATAGCATTATTTGGCCTCAGTTCTTCACCTCTTCCAGTATCTATGCCCTTTGCAGTTTTTTCCCCAAAAAAAGGTGATTCTGCATTTACCTATGATATTTGTTTTGGCCAATAAAATGAGGCAGAAATGGCAACATGCCTGTGCATTGTGAAGACTTTCAAGTGTCCATCTGCTGTCTTGTGTTTTTGCCATTACCACAATAAGAAGGTATCTGGGCTCCCACAGGAGGAAAGTAAGAAACACAGGACAGAACTGCCCGAGTTAACATGCCCTAGCCAAGCTCAGCCTCAAGCAAAAGTCCACCCAACCCACAGTCACATAATCATTCTCAGCCCAGATTAACAGAGTTCTGGCTGACCCACAGTTGCATGAATTTCAATAATAAATGTTGTTTTAAGCCACTGAGCTTTGGGATGGTTGTTATACACCAACTACTGGCTGATATAGGAAAGTGACTTAGTGGCACTAATGATTCTTCTTCCAGTTCTCTTTCCATTGTGTCAGTGTTTCCTCAACACTGGATGGAATGCCATGGGTGTACCCAAGGGGATCTAGAAAAGACTCAGACAGGACTTTGAAAAGCACTGAATCACACAGGGGGAGTGTTATTCTATTTTTTCATTAGTCCTGCTGATAACTTGAAGAAGAAAGTCTTAGGTGCCAACATTTGCTGATATTTTTTACTTTAATGAAGAGAAAATCCCTCAGGTTCAAATTTTTCAGGTAGGCAAGAGTAGCAAGAATTTAATAATGTTATTTAGTTTTTAAAGTATTTACTTTTGTAGTTACTTTCTGGTTATAACAAGAGGATAGATACTGCTTTTATACTTATAGTTGTGATATGATTTTAAAATTTGAAGTATATATGCTTAAATAAATTTTAAGATATAAATAAATTTTAAGATATTTATTTACATAAAGGAAAAAAGGGAAGCTAAATAAAAATATGGAGTCAATAAAATAGCAGATGTTGGTGACGCCGGCCAAAACCATACCATGATGATACAGTACCTCAGGATTCTGTCCCACTGTGACAGAGGACACAGCTGGGCTGTTCAGCTGGACTCAAGAGAGTGGAATTGTTTGAAACAAACATCACCAAGTCACAGGTCTGCCTAGGATGGGCCTGCCAAAGCTCCCTTCTAGAAGTCATACTTCAAGGATGATTCATATTATATGATGATTTTGGATTGTAATTTGGATCCAGGAGGGTTCTGTTCTCCCCATCTCTCTGTGTGACCTTGGCTGGATCCCTCGCCTCTTCTGGGTTTAACTCAATGCGCTATTCTTGCTATCTAAGAAAAGTAAGTGAAGTGAGATTAATTTGCAGCATGAGCTGGTGTGGGCTCAGACTTAATTGGTAAAGAAAGCTGCTCCTGTCTGTCTGCTTCCCCTCTTTTACCAGTTTTACTTGGAGATTCCTCCTCATCTGGTTTAACAACAGGCTGATTAGGAACCCTCAAAACTTCCTTGCAGAAACACAGATTATAGGTTACCACTCTCAATGGGAAGATGTTTCACCAAAAATGCTTGGAGGAATGTAGGTTTGGGTTTGAACTTTTCTGGGGCCTCAAGGGACCTTGGGGCCTATTGATTCTCTCCCAAAGAGAAACTGGAGAAGCCCAGTGTTGTGGGATAAATTGTGCCCCTACCCCATTCATAATGTTGAAATTCTAACCCTAAGATACTTCTGAACATGACCTTGTTTGTTTGGAAACAAAGCTCTGTCCTGTGTTTCTCACTTTCCTCCTTTGGGAGCCCATATGCCTTCTTCTTGTGGTAATGGCAAAAACACAAGACATAAGATGGAAATCTTACCAATAAAGATGAGGTCACATTGAGGTAGGGTTGCCCCCTAATCCACTTAACTGGTGTCTTTATAAAAAGGGGCAATTTGAACACAGACATGCGTACAGGTAGAACACTATGTGAAGACTGGAATTTGCTGCCTCAGAGCAAGGAACTACCAGAATCTAGGACAGAATCTAGGACAGGTCTGAAACAGATCCTTCCCTAGTGACTTTGAAGAGAGCATGGCCCTGCTGACAACTTGCTTTCAGACTTCTGGCCTCCAGAACTGTGAGACAATAAATTTGTCGTTCCAAGCAACATAGGTTGTTGTACTTTGTTATATTTGTTGGAGGAAATTAACACACTCAGAATCCTGACAGTTCAGAGGTTACAAACTCAAAAGCCTATGTGGTTAAGAAGATATCAGTTGGAATGGGACTGCGATGAGCTGGAGCGCACACTTACTCTCTGAATGGGATCACCACTGTGCAGTCCAGCCCACGGCTGCTCTGTTGAAATACAGGCCCAGTTTCCAGAACTTTCAGTTTTTCCAGAAAAGTCAGAAATCTGAACTTGTATTTTCAATCTTGCTGTTGTTAAATGTTGACAACTATTTGAAAATATTTAAAACTCTCTGTTCAAAAACAATAGCAACTGCCACAGCAACTACCACGACCACTACCACCACCATCTGTGTGAAAGACTCAAGTTTGAATTTGATACAATCTAAATGAAAAATGTTTTGGATAATTCTGGGAAGATGGCAGCAAGGATAGAAGCACAGTTTTTAGATCTTCTCAAATCCCCACAGTGAGAGCAGGTAGATAGAAAGTGAAAACCCATGGACAACATTTACAGCAGAAATAAGCAACAAAGTGTTCTCTTTAAGTGTGAACAACATTAACAGTCACAAAGTGTGTGGGCTGTCAAGTCTGTGTCAGAAGAATCCAAGGTAAGCAATGTGTGTCTGACAGACATGGAAATAAAATAAACCCCAACGCCAACAGGTATTTAAAATTAAGCAGGATAGAGATGATGGAGATAAAGAGAAATAAAGGTCCTGACCTTTATTCTAAAGTCCAGAATATCCAGAGCAAGCCATCATACTTTTGACATTTTATATAAACAACAAAAAAGGAAGCTCTAAGAATTTGGAAAAGCTCCCCTGAACTGTGAGTTTATTCTAAAAGATTCAGGTAAACTAATTTAACATAAAAATGAACCTCAGAAAAGTATCAAGGTCAAATCCTATTCAAAGTTATTACTTAAAAAATAAATCTGGACAATAACATCTTTATAGATAATGAAAACACACCAGAGAAATGTATTTATAAAGTAGAATAGAATTGAAATGTACTCTTTCCAATCAAGCTAAAAGACATTAGAAAAAACCCAGAAATTATATTTAGAAATAAAAGGTACACCATTAAAAAAATAGTCTAAACTAGAAGAAACAGAGTGGATCAACACAATAAATAATACTTTAAGAGAAAGAAGATAAACAGAGGGAGCAGTTTTTTTAAAATCAAAAAGAAATGAAAAAACATTAAAAAGATTCAAGAAAAAATGACAAACTGGTAGGTAATGAAGATATCTCATTGGATAAAGAAAATATTTAGGAGAGGAAATCAAAGGGAAAGAAAACAAACAAAATAAGTACTAAAAACTACAATTCAAGAAATGTTCTTGAAGCAAAAGACAAATGTGAAATTATATACTGAGAGAACACTACATACCTGACAATATTGACCTTGATTGACTGAGACATATTCCAGTGGAATTACTAGACTTCAAATAAAATAAAGAGAAGTTCAGTAACCCAAAAGAGCTGGCAGGTCTTTTGGAAGATTGAAAGCGTCCTTACATGAGAAAGGAACATTAGATTGTTACCAAATATTTTTTGAAAACAACACTTTGTGATAGAAGAAAATGGAACCACATATTTAAGATACTCGAGGAAAGAAAATGATAACCAAGAATTTTATATCTGTGAAAAGTGACTTTCAAATACAAAGGGCATAAATTGTTATCAATATACACAAACTCAGGGAATATTGTTTCCATGAGCCTTTCCTGAAGAATCTATTAGAAAATGAGCTTCAGACAATAAAAATGAATAGAGAGATGTCAAAATAAAGACTGATGATAAAAAGTAATATATATGTTCTTGTAGAACTAAGACTAGATGATGCCTGAAAGGAAGAGTATATAGTACTGAAGGCTTTATTATCTAATTATGTAAGCTTAAAAATGGGGAAAGGAAAGGGATAGCATATGCAAAAAAGTTTTTAATCTGTTCTCAGTAATTATAATTAATGGTTTTAGTATTAGTATTTTTAATCTCAGACTGTTGCATGTGTAGCATGAGATCAAGCAAATGACTAAATACAGATTATTGCTAGCATCCCCTGTGCCATTAATAACTAGAATTCTCAGTGCATAAGAAAAAACATACAAATACATTGTAAAGAAGTTAAATAAACAACCTGAGTTCTTAAATTGAAAGTACCAGTATGAACTCATTATATATATATATTAGCTCTGTGTCGACTGCCAAGGCCTAGAAATAATGACCAGCCCAGTAGCAATAAGTATCCCTAGCATTCAGATTGTGGTCTTGAAATACTCTTTCCCATTAAAAGGAACCAGGACTCCTTGGAGAAATGGCTGTTCCGGATCTGAGTCAGGAATTGAAGGCAAGAAAAGCCTGTAATATTTTGTCATACTACATAGAAGTTTCACTAGATATGAAGACTAATGGATACATGTCAAAAGAACTTACCTAATTCAAAGAAGTTACTACTGGCCAACGATGAGACAATTTAATATAAATCATAAGTGCAAAGGCCCTGTGGCAGGAGCATATTTAATGTGTTTCAAATAATCCTCAGTTTCCTTAGAACCACCCAGCAGGCCTCACTGGATATTATATCTGTAATCCCTGTGACTCATTTGGTTCCAATTTTGATGATTTGTAGCACTTGGTACTGGGGCAGGGCTGCCTCTGGAGTTGTTAACACCTTGTAAATCTGTCCCTTGTAAGCGGCACCATGTGCATACACTTTGATGCAGCTGTAATTGTGGTTTGGGGTTTAATTAGAGGAGGCCCCCTAGGGGATTAAGTATGTGCTAGCAAAGGCGATGAGACATCCTCCTGCAGAGTGTTCAAAACTAAGGATGTGCTCCCACTGCTGGGACAGGCTGGCCCACTAGAGTCACCTAGAAAGTTTAGGGCTGCAGAAGCAGTGAGGATAGCTGAGCCATCCCCATGAAGTGGAGGTTGCTACCAGTCCTTTCTTCCAGCATTCATTCCTTGGGTTGGCAGCAGCTCTGTGAAAGGAGATATCAGAATTCTTGCCCCATTTAATGGGGACACTGAGACAAGACGATCTTAGAGTTCCTTCAGGTAAATGCCATTCAAAGCATTCATGAAACATTAAACAGTGACTTGGGGCCAAGTCTATGCACACACCAGGGTTAACAGAGTAAATAAATCATGGTCGATGCTCTCAAGGAACTTATGGCATTTTTGTATTTTGGCGCTGATGCTGGTATACTCTGTCTCTCCAGTAGAAGCAGTTCTGAGTTGCCAAGCTGGAGACCTGAGATCTAATCTCTGATCTGAAACATCTCATGGGTGAAAGCAAGAAAGGTGTGTTGGGTAGTTTATGGACTCTGAGTA
Source organism: Macroglossus sobrinus (assembly GCA_004027375.1). NCBI lineage: Eukaryota > Metazoa > Chordata > Mammalia > Chiroptera > Pteropodidae > Macroglossus > Macroglossus sobrinus. Next base: position 93,365 of record PVKZ01001204.1, on the reverse strand, counting down.
TTGCCAGACCTTCTTTTCTCCTTTCTCTCACTTCTCTCTCTTCTCTATCCTCTCTCCCCTCTCCCTTCCTCCTTCCCCAAATATTTTTTGAGCACCCACTATGTCTCACAGAGGTTTCTGCTATGAATAATACAGATCCGTTTCTGCCCTCATGGAACTCATAGTCTAGTGGGAAAGACAATGAACCAGTAAATTTACAAATCAAAGAATCATAGACTCACTAGTGCTGAGGAGTATATAGTGTGATGATAAAGAGTAATAGGTGGGTCAGGGTATTCTTTCTGGTGAGGTGACAAAGAAACAGACCTGAATGATGAGATATTGTTGGCCAAGCAGAGACCCAGGGAAATAGAAGGGCACATGAAAGGAGCAGCAAGTGCAAATGCAATAGCAAATTCAAGAAATAACTAGGTGGATTTAAGGGACAGAGGAAGACCAGTATGGTTGGAGGCCCTAAGCAGGGGAGAGTGTAGAAGAGATCAGGGTGGAAAGGGGCAGGAGCTGAGCTTACCCCAGTAATGAGGAGGAAGTTTTGCAGGACTTTAAATAGGGGTGTGCCACAGTGTGTTTTATGATGTTCAAAGACCATTCTGGCCTCTATCTGGTAAGGGAGTATTGGTAAAGGAGTAAAGTAGCAGTAGGGAGAAGATCAGGATGCTATGGAGACCACCCAGGGAAGAGTTGATGGTATCCTGTCCTGTCCTGAGTGTTAGTAATGTAGGTAGAGAAAAGAGGAGAACTGGGGGACACATTCTGGTGGTGGACTGACATGATATGCTGAAGGATTGCACATGAGATCTGAAGGCGAGAGAGAAATCAAGGCTAACACCAAGGTTCTCTAGGGGGATATAGTTGCTGTTTGCTGAGGTGGGAAAGATAGAGAAACAGCATGTTTGGAAACAGCATGTTCCCCTTCGGATATGTTAATGTTGATGTGCCTGCGAGTCATCCAAGTGAAGAGGTTGAGTAAGTAACTGGTACCCTGTGGAAATTCAGAGGACAAGTCTGGGAAAGGGAAGTAAAATTAGGAGAAATGAGCATTTAGGTAGTATTCAAACCAGTGGCTCCTAACTTTGGGTGCACAGCAGAATTACCTGGGGAGGTTTATAAACTCCAGGTGCCCGGGACACAATGCAAACCATTAAAATGAGAATCTCTGGAAAATGAGACCCAAGTCTGAGAACCAAGATTCTGAATGCTGGTTGAGACAGTGAGTGGCTCTCCAGATGTCATCCCAGGACCAGCATCATCACCATCACCTGGAACTTGATAAAAATACAAATGTTCAGGTTTCATCTCAGACCTACAGAATCGGATACTATATGGCGAGGCCTCCCCTGAGCCATCTATGTGTTAACAAGTCCTCCAGGTCATGCTACTACATGCTAAGATTTGAGAAGCCCAGGGATAGGTGGGGAGTGGCGTGAAAGAAGAGATGCTCAAGTGTGAGTCCTGAATCATCTGCATTTAGAAGCCAAATGGAGGAGGAGCAGCCAGGGCTACAAAACTACAGAAACCCAAACAAGATTACGAAGCAAGGTAGGAGCAGTAGACTGGGCAAATAAAATAACATGAATGCTAAACGTGATTCAAATAAATATACAACAGTAAAATGAGCACAGGATTTGTCAGTGTGGAGATCCTCAGTGGCTTGGCAGAGACTGTCTCAGCCTGACTGAAGCAGTTAACAGAGGAAGAAATGGGCTTACAGGTAAGGCACCTGGCATGGTCTTAGGAACTGAGGTGTACTGGGTCATAATTTGCTTTTCTCTTCATCTTTGAAAAGTCTGTAGTGCAAGTGCAAAGTCTTATTGTTCTCTTCCAATATTGATTTCCCTGAATAAGTCATGAGTTACAATAAAGATTGTTGTATGATATGCTTATAGCCTTCAGAATGCTAGTAGCAACCCAAGTTTTTATACTCTGTGAGGTAGACTCTGTGAGGAGCCAGTTCTTACCCCTTTCTCCTTTGCTGCCTCCCACCAGGGAAGTTGAAGATAAAAGGCTAATACTGGTGTTGCCACTTTCCTCATCTATTAGAGTAGCCATCCCGCCCATGTCTGCTCAGTGAGATATAAAAAGAAGCTTCTGGGAGGGATCCGGGAAAGTTGTTTTATTTCCCGATAAAAGAGACAGACATGTGAGCAGAGTTCATAGATGCCATCCTTCCTTTCAAAGTTTTCTTCTAGATAATGGATCTATACTTTTGTCTTTGCGCTTAAACAAGTTAGGCATCTGCCATTTGTCACTTAACAATGGCAGGCTTATGCAACAAGCAGAAGATTTTATTAAGTTCTCTTGAATGACCAGCAGTTTATTTTGGGGAGTTAAGAGGTAACCTAGGCCTCCAATTCCAGGGGAATAGGCAGGTAAGGCATGGAGGTTGCCTGCTGTGGCAGACTATTCAGGAGTTAGAAGTGACAGTTGCATACCCATAGAGGTTAGATCTTAAAACGTAGTGTTGAGTGAGAAAGGCAAGAAAATGATATTAATAGCATTTATGTAAATTAAAAACACACACATAAAGCAACATTGCATATTCTCAAGGACACGTGACTCGTGCATATTTGAAGACATATATCACCCGTGTTAGAGGGGGTGCCAAGGTGGAGGAAGAACAAGAGTAGGGATGGCACATGAAAGCGACAAATAATAAAGCAAGGGAGGGGTCTCACTCTGATCAGTAATGGAAGTATAGCTGGAGCTAAGGCGTTTAATTAACCCAACTCTCTGCACCTGACTTCCAATTAGGGGGAAAAGAGCATGTCCGTCCCCTTTGGGGACCGAGGGGCAGCTCTGTGTGGCTGGAGGGCAGAGGGTGGGAGGAAGATCTAAGATAAAACTTGAAATTTGAAACCTTCATGGTTTCTGTCCTGGAGGGCTCCAAGGCCTAGTGTGTTGAGCTGGGTTTTGTAGGCAATGGGGCTTTGGAAAATTTTGGAGCTGGAGAATCATATGATCTGAGTTAGGCTTTTGCAAGGTCACACTCAGCTGTGAGCAATTGGATCAGAGTAGGGAGGTCGGTGGAGGGATGCTTTTAAAGTTGTACCTACTGAAAAATGACATCTGATAGCATATTTTAAAATGGCTCTTAGTTGGAAATGTTGACTGGAGGACTTTGGGTCACTTGACACTTTCTCCACATGATTTTCTCAAAATTGAAAGTGCTGAGGATGCCTAATAACTTTGGATGGTAACGAAGACTTAGGTGCTCTCTGCAGGGTGCGTTGCATGCATTTCTCATTGAGTCCTCACTGCACCCAGGAGGTAGATGCTCTAATCTCCACTTCAGAGATGTAGGAAAGAAGGCTCAGAGCCCACCCTTTTCACCAGGAGAATAGGCTGACATTCATCCCACCCCCTTCCTATTTTATTTTCGGTTTTCCAGTTTAATTTGGGGCATATTTTTTCTATTTAAAGTTACTTGCTGGCAATAGGATGCAGTACTCAAAAGACAAACATATATAGTCTCCTTAATGAGGAACAGGGGACACTCCCTCAGGCAAAGAAGAAGGAAATAGCTCCAGGCTGTAGGAGAAAGATGGGGAGTAGGACTGGGTGTGGTGAAAAAGACCCTCTGGAGTAAAGTAAAAGGCATCACTCAAGCAGGAGGGTCCTAATGACCCTCCCGCTCTGTGAACTAAGATTTCTCATCTGTAAGATGAGACAGAAAAATAGAAGAAGAGGTTTGTTTCTGACAGTTTCCAGAATCTGTCCTGTCATCTTAAAACACATCCCAGATCCCAGCCCAGAGATTCTGGGACATTGGGACAAGGATAGGGCCTAAGGATTGTATTTATTTTCAAGTACCTCAGGTCAGTCAGGTGTGTGTTGACAGGATTATGTTGACTTTCCAATTTACATTACATCCTCTTTTTCCTTTTAAAAATAAATTTTATCCTCCTCTTCCCCTGGAGACCACCACCTTTATTACTTGATTACGAAAGTATTTTCTTGATTTAAGACACCTTCCCAGATAGACATCAACTTTTCTAAAATCTGGAGGTCTTAGGATTCCATGTGGTAAGATTTTCTTCTTTCCTCTGAAACAATGCTGTTCATTTGACAGTGCATCCCATGGTTCATAGCATCACAGAACTAGAGAAACATGGTATAGAATTCTTCTAATCTGAGAGTTTGGGAAAATCACAAAGAAGACAACAAAATCTCTCGTAATCATCCCCAGAGAGACTACTGCCAATATTTTATAATATTTCTTTCCGGTATTGTTTTTGTTGTTCCAGATCTTCATTTTACTACCTATTTTATACACCCCATTTAGGAACTTAAAGTCAATAAGAATTCTAACCACTCTTTGCAGAGGAGAGACTGTTCTATGACATGACCGCTGTCTGTCCCACAAGCTGGACCTGGGCCAGAATGGAGGTTGCTTTTTGCGAACCTCCATTAGAGACTGTCTGATTGTAATTGATGTTCATTCTGACATAAATCAGCACCCCTCCCTTGCATCTTGCTATGTGCTGCTTGTTGTCCTGACCTGATCAAGCATGTAAAGTAATTTCCATACCTAGTAGCATTCATGTACTCTTATCCATAACAGTTTCCCCACTTTATCCTAAGTAATTCTTTGGCCTTGCCAAGTAGAGCAGAGATCCATTTCATCTTGCAGCCACCCAAGACATGCCTCAGGTGTAAGGGTCCCCATTAGTGGCAGACTGGAGTGGCCTGCTTCTTGTTTTTGGTCTCTCTGCCCTTTGCTTACAGAAGTAGACTTTCAGTCTCAGGCTTTTCCCTGTCTAGGTATATGAACATTTTGTGCTGGTATGTGACTGCTTCACTCCATGGAACAGCTCTAAAAGGTGAGGGATAGTATTACCAAGGAACATGGAAAGAAACATGGTTAGTGAATGGCCAAGCTGGGATTTGACCCCAGGCAGCTGGACATAATGCTGCTCTCAGGGCAGAGGCTAATCTGGCCCAAGGAAGGAGGGCTCATGAATTAAGGGTCAGGACTGTGGGATGGGGATATCCTGGAGAATCATGGAGAAGTTGCATTAGCAAAACATGTTTCTGCAGCTGGGACTTGGGTTCAAATCCAAGTTCCGGTTCTTACAGAACATTTAACCACTCTAAGTTTCAATTTCTTCATCTGTAAAATTGAGATAAATGATAACTCTCTCAAAGGGCTATGGAAAGGATGGGAAAATTATATATGCAAAGTGCCGAGCTCAGAAAGAATACTTAGTAGAGAAACTAGAACTATTGAAATTTGGATCAAGGGTGTAGAGGAAATATTAGAGTCTTTCTGACATGTCAATATCAATTTAAATATTCTAAGAAGGGGTGGCTATTTTAGCCAAATTTAGTTTGGCATATTTTGGTTAAATTCTAGAGGTGATATATTGGGAGCTTCTATTATTAACTGACTTTTTTTTGGTAAAAAAAAAAAAAAGGCAGTTTGGTTTACAATTAAGCAAAAACAAAAACTGTGTCCAAGTTTGAAGTCTGAAAGAAATAATTTCTCTCCTTTGGTTTGGGACTTTACACATTTAGTTCAAGTTCAACTCAGGATATCTATCTTTTCAATGCCAGGGATGGAGCACAGGTGTCTGTTTTTAAGGGTTCCCAGGAGATTCTGATGAGTAGCTAGAGCAGTGTTGGGCTCATCTGAGTCAGTCATGCATGCACCATGGGCCCTTACCACATAGCTTAGCAGTGTGTGGCGGGGGCGGAGGGGCAGGATACAGCAGAGTTGTCAATCCCTAGTACCCAGCTTCAAGGCCAAGAGACAGGGAAAGACCAAAGTGAAGCTAGAAGGGAAGAGGGTGAGAACAAATTGAGCACCTGCATTAGGCCAGGAGATGTAAGGGCTGGGGTCAGGATGCTTGGGTTATAATCCCAGCCCCTATACCTCTCTGCTGCTTGTCGTCAGGGGAGATTCCCAATTTCTCAGCCCCTCCATTCTCTGTCTGTTAAGCAGATTGTTGTGCACATTAAATGAGGATATGTAGGTAGGGGTCTGGCTCAGTGCCAGGCACTCAGCAAGGTTCACCAGAGGTTGGCTGTTGTTATCATGGCCTTCTTGACTCCTCATCACAACACTGAGAATTCAGTGCTATTGTTTTTTCCATTTTACAGATGAGGAAACTAAGGCTCAGAGAGGTTAAGTGGCTCACCTAAGGTTTCACATTTGGTAAACGGCAGAGCTGGGATTTGAACTCAGATCTGTCTGCTCTAGAATTCATGCCCTTTCCTTCTTTGGACTGGACAAACAGACAAAACAAAAATGGAGACTTCCATTTTGTGAGTGATAATACTGGGAACTGAACAATGATCAGCCCAGCCCTGATGTCTGTTCTTATCCCCAATGTAGGAGAACTTCTGTCTTTTACTTATGACTCAGGCCACACCAGCCAGATGAGACTCCAAAGAGACAGAGGCTCCAAGACCACGGGTTTTTGACAATTGGGCTTGTTTGGGGTTAGTTATGTTGGAAAAGCAGAAGGGGGCACAGGAGAAATGGTCTCTCTCCCAGGCATATGGGATCTGGCTGTCAGCTAATATGGAAAATGATTAAGACAGCTTAATTTTCTTATTTTTTATATACTAATAATGAAGCAGGAAGAATTTGAAGGAGGAGGTCTATGAGGAGAAGGGAAAGTATTACAGATGTTGGAATCATGCACGGGGATGGCTCTGGTCCCAGTGGGACTGTAGCTCTTGCAGCCAGAGGGGTGGGGGAGGGGAGGATGTGGTGGTATCTGACTGTGTGGCCCTCAGCAATGTGGAATATCTCTATGATTTGTCACAGGCAAGAGTGCATCTTACCTGAGGTTGGGGGTAGGCAGAGAAGTGGAGGTTCCTCTCTGGGCTGGTTCTAGTCCCCAAGTCTTGGTATGATTCACATTCTGGGAAGGAAGACTGAAGAAGCAAGGTGAGCATTTGCTTGAAAGGAAGGGCAAAGCATGTGAGAGGTGGGCATGTGGAGGTGAGCTGTGGAGAACTTGACTTGGGATGACTAAGACCCTAGGGGCCACAGGGCTATCCGTAGATATAGCAAGGCCCAGGAGGGCTTCCTGGAGCAAGTGGAAATCGAGCTAACAGGATAGGGAGGCTGGTAAGGAAGACCAAGATTGATTGAGCACTTGCTGTGTGTCAAGCATGGAACTAAAATTTAGAGTAAAACTGCATTCATTCAACAAATATTCCTTGAGTACCTACTGTATACTAAGCACTGTCCTGGGCTCTTGAGATAAAACAGAATAAAACAGTGTCCCTGCCCTCATGGCATTCGTGTTCTGGCAGAGGACAGGAACAATGATCACATAAGCAATTAAATACCATGTTGGGTGATGATCTATGTAAGAGAGTAAGAGAAAGTGAAGAAGGTTTCCTACCATGTACCGAGAACCTACTACATGCCAAACCATGCATTGGTCAAGGATTCTGCAGCTATTGCTTCTGCTTTAATACTAGGTCGTGTTTACTCACCATTTACCATGTGCTTGGCACTGTTCTAAGTGCTTAAATTGATTAACTGAAGTGATCCTGACAAAACAATAGGAAGAACTATTATTGTCATCCTTATTTTACAGATGAGGAAAATGAAGTGAAGGAACTCATCAAGGGTCATGGATTTGAACCCAGGCAGGGTCCAGAATTTGTACACTTAACCTCAGTTGAGCTGTTGGCCAGAACATCCATATTGGGCTTCTCCATGGGGCCTGGGCTTCCTCACAACATGGCAGCTGGGTTCCCAGGATATATTCTAAGACAAAGAGCCAGGAAGAAGCTGTATCTTCTTTTCTAATCCAGCCTTGGAAGCCACAGAGTGTCACCTTTGCTGCATTTTATACATCATCAGCCACAAGTCCTGCCAGGTTCCAGGGGAGGTGAAATAGATTGCCACTCTCTTCCACCAAGAGGGGGAACATTCTTGAAGAACATGTGGGAATGAAAATATTGTTGCTGCCATTTTTTGAAAATACAATCTGCCACACTCAGCCATGTGACAGATGGAGAAAATGGAGCTCCTTCCTCTTACCCAGGGGAATGAGTTATCTAGGTTCATTCACACATGGGCAGACCCCAGTGGTCATGCTTGCAAGCAGGGACCCAGAAGTCTGGGCCTCCCCTCCCATCCTCTGCCTTGGGAGATCCACTCTTGCTCTTCCAGGCTAAGGCTCTGCAAAGGCAAGATTGTCCATGCTCAGCTAGTGGCAATTCTAGCTGTGGTTGACTCCATTTGCCGCTATGTTTCTTCTTCTTTGGGATGGGTGGGTGGATGACCTTGGGAGAATTCATTCTTCCTCAGCTTCTAGGCCCATCTGGCTGGGGTATCTATCAGTGAGAAAGCCCTGGGGCCTGGCCTCATTCCCACCTCAGTCACCTTCAACAGCCAGGATGATCTGATCAGCTGAACCCCAACCACAGGTACAATCAGCAAAGGGGAGGGGTCAAATTCTGAGCTAAGGAGAGTTATCATGGGTGGTAGGTTTTCAGGGAAGGGAGGTTGTAACTTGAAAAAGATACCCCTAAAATATATATTGACTCCTGCATTAGATTTTATTTAACAGTTTGTGGATTAGTTTTCCTTGCCCTCTGCAACCAACTTATCAGCAAGCCCTCTAAAATATACTCTGAATCAATTCATTTCATTCTGTCTCTATTGCCCCCAGCCTCGTCCAGGCCACCAGTGTCTCCTGCCAGGATGATTATACCAGCCCTTCTCTGATCTCATGTCTACTCCTGCCTCACTCTAGATGATATCTGTACAGTAGCCACAGAGATTATTTCACAATATGAACCAGTTAGTATTTCTCCCTGTTTATGGCCCCACCTACAATGGCTTCTCCTAATATCTAGACTCTTCAATGAGGCCACTACCTGTATGTCTCACCTCTTGTGACATTCATTCTGACCACACTGGTATCCTTTGTGTACTTCCAATATGCCAAGCTCAGTCCTGCCTTGAGAGTTTTGCACTTGCCATTTTATCTGCCTGCAATGCATTAAGCCAGTTTGTCATGTGTCATTCAAGTCTCAGTTCAAACATCATGGTATGCCTTAGGTTAGGTAAAAGTGCTATAACATAAAAAAAAAGACCCAAGAATGTATGATGGCTCAAGCACACTAGAAGTTTATTTCTCACCTATGTAATAGATGTGCCAGTGCAATGGATGGCTCTCCTCCATGTGGTGATTCAGTGATCCAGGTTCTTTGATCTTGGGGCCTGCTTTCACTTGCATTCAGCCAGGGAAAAGGGAAAGAGAACATGGAAGAAGCTCATCTCCTTCTGAAAGCCTAGGTTTGAAAGAGGCACTCATCACTTCTCCCATCCCACTAGCAGGAGCTGGTCATATGGCCATACCTGGATGCAGATGGACTGGGAAATGTCACCATTGCCTGGGCAGTTCTAACCACACACTAGCAAGGGGAGCATGGTTTGATGGACAAATACCTTGGCCACCTTTTCAGAGAGGCCCTCCCCAACCATCTCCTCCCCCAAAATGTCCCTTCATCTAGGATCCCTATTTGATTTTCTTCATAATGTGCTTTATTTACCCACTTGTTTATTGTCTCCATCATATTTCAGAAGGTAGGCTCTGTAAAGGCTAGCACCTAGATCAGTGCTTAGCCCATAGTAAATTTTAGTAAATGTATATGGAATTAAAAAAAGGACACATTTCTCTTTTAACAGTGAGGACACAGAGGATACTGTGATTTCATGAACAGAATATGCTTGGCCCAAGGGCTTGGCATACAGTAGGATCCCCATTCATGCTAATTCTTTTCACTCTCCAGTGTCGATCTTGAGGTTACAGACTTCAGAAACGTTAGGCTGCGGTCTGTGAGTCAGGAGGCCTGGATTTGAGTCTGGCTCTGTCCTGACTTCTGTGTGTGACCTTCTTCTCTCCTGTATGGGCCTTGGTTTTCCAGTCTACAAGATGGGGGTGGAGCAGGTTGGCTAGACAAACTTCCACATTCCTCATGGCCCAAGAATAGATGACCACCCTTGAGTATGTACCTTCTTTTTCCAACTGCTGACCTTTGGGAGAAAGGTCCCCTCCCTTTTTTCCTCCCCTTCTGTGGGCCTAATAAGGCTTAATGAGGGGCCTGAGTGGGTCCAGCCCCTCAGTGGCCACCAGCTCATACTTCCACCCAAGGGCAGAATGAGGGAGCATGACTAATAACAGGGTCCTGGTGGGGGGCTGAACTGACAGCCTCAGCTGGCCTTTCTGGGCCTCTATTAACAGACCACACAGGGAAAGAGAAGTCAGGGCCCATGATTTTCAATTTTCCACTGGAAAAAGCAGCTGGGAGACCAGAGACATTCGCCTGTGCTTCTGTCCACAGTATTCTGTCTGTCCTCCCATCTACCTTTCATTTATGCATTTGTTTACCCACCCAAGCATTCAAGCATCTGCCTACCTATCCATACATCTATCTTTCTACTTGTCTACCAATTTACTCTTCCACCCAGCTAGTAATTCATTGTCTATCCAACCTTCTACCTATCTATCTTTCCATCTACCTATCTCTCTATTCCCTATTCATTCACACTCTTATCTCATTCACCCCTACATCTTTTTATCCACTCCTCACCCATATATTTTTCATTCCAACACAGGGTTATCTAAGACCTATTTGACAACAATTTGTGCCTTAGACTAAAAATGTTGAATAAATCATTCAATACATTCCCTTCAGCCTTTGTTATATGATGAAAAATACATAATAAAAAGTATTACTTTGCTGGCTATAAGACTTGGGTTTGATATCAGATCAGAATCTGAGCTCTGCCTTTATTAACTTTGTGACCTTAGACAATTTCATGCCAGTATTATCTTTATTTTTGAGCTCCTCTGTATGTAGGCCTCATGCTAAACACTTTACAAATGTTGGCTCATTCAGTTCTTCCAGTAGGTCTTTGAGACAGGCCCCACACTTCTCATATTCCAGACATGGACAATTTGCTGGGCCATCACATAAAGTTGTGAAGGCTGCATACTGTACAACTCTTGAATGGCATCTTTTGCATCATAACCTGTGGTAGCAGTACAAGAATTGGAATTCAGATCTGACTGGCTTCAAATTCAGCAATATTTCTAGAACACTGCTATGCTTTGGCACCTAAGTGGATTTCTCTTCTGGTAACTGGGTAGGAGCCCATGAGTCTAAGTACAAAATGACCCTTTTTTAAACTCTAGTCTTTGTTTCTTAGAGTAGAGTGAGGGGAGAAGAGAAGAAAGAGAATAGAAAGTATTGGTTCCACAATGTGGTGGAAACTGAGTCTTTGAGAGATGGCAAGAGAAATTGAGTTTCAGAGAGACACACAGAATTCCAGGCTCTTATGATGATGATAAACAGCAGGACTTACTGAGTACTTCCTCTGAGCTGAGGCCACAAGGTGCCCCAGTTTCCATAACCCAACAGTGGGGATTAATAACAGCTCCAACTTCACAGGGTTACTGAAAAGATTTAAGAAGTTAAGACATGCAGAGGACCTAGAACCATGCCTTCCATGAAGAAAGTGCTTAATAAATGTTACTATTATTCAGAATAACCCCATGAAGGTCTGTGAGGATGGAGTCTTTTCTTCCTCTAGGCCTGGCTAGTCTAAGGTCAGACACGTGGACCATGGCTGCTGTCTCTCACCTCTTCTGTTTCCCCCAGTAGACCCAGATGGGTTTGCTTCGAGTGTGGTTTTAATTAAAGCCAATGCTGCCAAGTGTCGACTGTCAGGCTGTCTGAGAAGGTGTCTGGAAAGGCCTCCTGGGAATGCCATCCTCCTCCTCATTACACAGCACCAAGCCCGAGTTATAGCAGATGGTGCCTGGAAAGCAGGATACTGGAGCACTTTAGAGTTTGGGCCACATGGAGCTGCCTTTGCCCCTTCCAAATAGTGAGTGTGACTTTGCCTCTCTGACACCATTTTCTCATCTGTAAACTAGCAAAGAAAACAATAGCTGCCTAAAGTACAGCAGGCCCTTAGGGTAAACATTGGTTGCTTTCTTCCCCAGAGTCCATTCCCCCTTCTTCCAATTTTCCCTTGTTTTAATTTCCTTCCTGTTCTTCAGTCAGTGTAATCTGGAGGGCACCACCCCAAGGCCTTAGCTAATCAGAGTATTGCAGTTCTTCGCCACAGGGATTGGTCTAGGGAGATGCTCCTGATGCTGCCATCTTACCTCCACAGGAACCCTGGGCATAAAGCCAGCTCTGAAGGCTATTGAGCAGAAAAATGAAGAGAAACACACTCAAATGACTATATTTGAGCCCTTAGACCCTATTCCACCTGCAGCTCCATCCTAAGTTTTTCAATCCAGTAAATTCTCTTTTTTCATGAGCAGTTTTCCTGAAACTAAGAGTTAACTTATACAAACACAGTGAATGTTAGCATTAGGGATGACAAGCCCCTCACATGTGGGCAGCATGCTGAAGTTGGGGCCTCCTCTTCCTCAGGCTTCATTTGTTTTGTGTAGCACACTTGGGCAGGCCTGGTTCCCTGGATTCAGAGCTCTGATGGGATCCAAACTCTTTTGCTTCAGAGAGTTTTTGTTTAATGGTACCTGTAATTAGGGGCTTGGCAAGTCCCTCTGTGAAGTGTTGTGCCATCTGCTCCATGAGAATTTAGGGACCATCTGCAGAGATGATGTTCTTGTTTCCAATTTTCCAAATTCCAGGCCTGATTTCTACCTGGTACTGCCTTTGGGCTAATGAGTGGGCAATATGGGAGCAGAGAAATCCCACCTGTGCTGAGTACGGGCTCCATGTTCATCCCATCATATCTCTGCTCAGGGGCATTCAGTTGGCCTGGCATTTAAGAGTTACAGAGCTGGGATTTGAACATAGACCTCTCAAATGGAAGTTTAAACTATGAGGGGGATGGGAAGTTACACAGGTAAGTAAGGAAGAGCTGCAGTGTCAGTAAGACTTCTCGGAGGGAGCAGAGCTGAGGCCGCCAGTGAAAATGGGCAACACTTAGAGATACCGAAAGGAAAGGAAAAAACCCCTTCATCTCTTTGGGCCTCAGTGATGCCAGCTGTATAATGCGGCTGGGAAGAATCAACAAGGGGTACTGTAGAACTCAACATAGTGCATAAGGTTCCTGGGGTAGCCTATATATGTTACCTCCTATGTAATCCCTCTTAAGGGATGAGGAAAAGAGTTTACAAAGCAGCTTGCAGGGACACCATTTTTACACTTTACCCCTAAGGCCACCTTCTCTGTAATTTCCATAACTGATCAAGCTTCTCAAGACTTTCCAGAAATCAGAGGAGGTTTGTCCATTTGGAAAATGTTATTCTATGACCTTTTGTTTCATGATGGCTGACAGAATATCAAACCAGAATGGACCCCCTGAACTGAGGTGTTACTGCGTGCCAGGCAGCAGTCTAAGAGCTCTGTAGAAATTGAACTTTCACAATAACTCTGTGACATGGGTACTATTTTTAAAAGATAAACTGAGGCTCAAAGAGTTTAGGTAATGTGCCCTGATCACACAGCAAGCAAGTAGGATAAGGCTATGTGGGGTAGTAGCTAAGATACAAGGCTATCCTGGATTAGAATCTATTCCATCATTGACTAGATGCATGTTCTTGGGTTAGGTTATTTAGTCTTTGCTATACACCAGTTGGGAATGATAACCCCAACCTCAATGACTACTGAGATTAAATAAGAAAATGTATGTGTAATGCCTGGTATACTATACACTGAGCACCTACTAAGTGTTAGGCTCTGTTCTAGTTGCTGGGGGCAGACCAATAAACAAACAATACAGTCCCTGCCCCCATGGGGCATACATCCTGGAAGTAATGACTAACTAAATATTAGAATAACAATTAACTGAATTTTATCTGATACTATTAGCTGGAATTTGAACCCCATCTGTTTGATCTCTAATATTGATCCATCGGAGAGGCCTCTCCTACCACCTTTCCCTGCAATATTTTTCACATCTTTTTATCACCGCCAACATAATATGAATCTGTTTATTTCACCTATGATAGTTTTCTTTCACTAGAATGTAAACTCTTCTCAGGCCTTTACTTTTCTTATCTCTAAAATGGGCAATGATACCTAAGTTATTGTGATATTTCTATAAGTTAATATTTTCAAATCAGGGTAGTAGACAAGAGTTGCCATCCTAATAAAAGAACACTTAGAACAAAGAGTGATTCATTGTGACCAAGGGAGAGTCCAGGAAGGGCTGTAGGAGAGGGGCTATATGAGCTGAGCACTGACAGTTAATAAAATATGAAACATCAGAAAAAGGTGGGAATGCATTCCAGGCAGGACAACTGCCTTAGTAAAGGCCTTGAGGTTTGTATTCAAACCCGCAGCTCATCCAAGTTCTAGCTGATTGCTCCAGCCAGGCCAATCTCTGTCTTCCCCCACCTGATTAACGCTGATGGGTGGTGAGACAAATACTGATCATTTAATACGTTACCATACACCATGCAGCATTTGTTACTGATGTTTCCAGCAATCTATGTTGCCTGAGGCTTCCTGATGCATGCCTGAGCATTGGTGCACAGCTGGTTTCATATTTATTCATTTACTTATTCACTCGTACATAATGAATTTTTTATTTGCTCAACAGACATTTCTCAAGGTCCTTCTTCATGGTAGGTACTATGACAGGTACTGGGACACAACATCAGGACAGTCAGGCTTCCTGCCCTGGAGGAGCTCATGGTCTCATGGGGAGAATGAATGAGAACCATCCAGGCCAACAAATAAAGATAAAATAGATGGCAATAATGTCTGTGAATGAAGAAAACAGGAAGTTGAGAGATGATGTCAGAGAAATCTCGCTTTCTATGGAGTGGTCAGAAAAGGTCCCCCAGAAGAGATAACAGTCAAGCTGAGGAGGATGAAAGGAACACTCATGAAAAGAGTAAAGAGAAGGGCATTCCAGAAGGAGAAGAAACATCATGTGCACAAGCCCTGGGGTGAGAAAGGAGTTGGCATGTGGTGGAGCTGGAAAGAGGCCTGTGTGATGAGAATGGAGCAAGGTTGGAGCTAGGAGTGGGAGACAGGGCTGGGCATTCAAGGCCTTGTAGTCCAGGGAAAAGTGCTTGGTTTTTGCTTAGAGTGTAATGGGAAACCATTACAAGGTTTGAAGTAGGAAAATGAAAAGATCCCTCAGCTGCCAGGGACAATGGAGCAACAGAGCAGTTGCTGTAGGCATTCAGATGAAAGATGCTGGACACTCATCTCTTTTTCCCATTTCTAATTCTTTAATCCCTCTGTTTGCACACACCTTGTGAGGGGACTGCATACCTTAGAATATACTTCCACTGTTGGGTAGTTTGAGCTGAAGGAACACAATTCTTTTGATCAGTAATTTTTAAACATTTTTGTCTCAGGACCCCTTTACACCATCAAAAATTACTGAGGACTCCAAAGAACTTCTGTTTATGTGCATTATATCTAAGCCAGGACTAGTGTGAATTAAATAAGCATAAAGTTTAAGGAGTGCCCCAAATCTCAATAATAAAGATAGACATTTTAATATGATATTTGAAAAATCTATATTGGAGCCCCAAAGCAAAAGAAAAAAATAAGTAATATTGATCTTGTCTTTATTTAAAGTTTTTGATATCTTGTTCATCATGAATTTTTTCCACTTTAATTTTTTTTTATTGCTTTCAGAGTGATGGTGCTATAATGTGTCATGTCAACTTTGGAAAACTCCACCAAGAGTGAAAAGAGCAAACGATGTCTTAGAGTTATTATAAAAATCATTTTAACCTTGTGGACTCACATTCCCAGGGATTCTAGACTGTACTTTGAGAACCAAAATTTTCTCTAGGTAGTTTCCACTTTTTGTCTTAGGCCTGCCCCCAAGGACTCCACCTGTCTTTCCTCTGCCCTCAAGGCGGGTAGCACCTGAAAGGCTACTTCAGAATTCATGATTTTTCTCCATCTGCTTCAGGCTAAAGACCTCCCAATGCAGAGTGTTCCTACCCACCTCTCTCTGTCCCTCCTCTTAAAAAGCCCTGTTTGGTTGATGACTCTGAAAGGTTGAGGGCTCCCAAATAGGACCCACATTCCCAGGTGGCTTGAGCAACACAGAGCCTCTGTGGGCCTATCACCTCCTCCCTTAGGACTCTCCATCTCTATTACTGGCCTTGGGTATGTCCATGCCTCTGCCACCTACCCCATGGTTCCTGTCCTCCTCCCTCCCAGTAATTTGAGTATTCAGAACCTCTTTAGGCTTCCTTTGGACTCCTGGAGAGTAGTCATCTCACCAAAAAACAGCCTGCAGGTACAGAAAACCTCCCTATATTAAGTGGGCTTCTAGGATGCCAAATCCTGAAAATTCAATTTATCAGCAGTATAAACAGGATATTGAGCCTGGAGAGGGCAGGCTCTGAGGAGAGCATCTGAAGGGGAAGAAAGGAGGCAGCAACCTGCAGGGTAACAGTAACTTGGCCACATTCCTAGGCAGCATTAAAACCTGCCGCTAATCACAAACAGATCCCTGCACACCCAGGGCCTTTCTTTGTTCACTAGACTCTCTCTCGCTAAACACCAATACAGGCCACTAGGCTTCCTCGCTGTGTGCCTCAGTTTCCCTGTCTGCCATATGGAAGGATTAAACTTAGGGCTGACCCAAGGTCCTTTCTGTTGGTCTAATATCCCAGATTCCAAACTCCTCTGATCTGAAGCCCCCAAAAGTTTAGAATTCCAGAATCATAAAATGCTTGGATTTTATGACTGTAGAATTTGATAAGTCGATGATAGTGGGTTCTAAAGTTCTATGACTTTAAGATCTGATGGTTCTAAGAGTCTGTCTTTAAACTTTCTATGATTCTGAAATTCTGAGTCTCAATGATTTTAAGTGTCTGAGGCAGTGCAGTGTGCCGTAAAGCCAAAAGGCCTGGGTTTGTCTACTGCCAGCCCCACCCCCACTAACTGGGTGATTTGGGGCAAATTATATGACCTTATGGTGCCTCTATTTTCACTTCTGTAAAGTAAGGATCATAACAGTTACTACCTCATAGACTGGTTGTGAAGATTAAATGAGTTATTATTTGTAAATAGTTCCTGGAGTATAGTAAACAATAAATGTTTTGCTCCTGCCATTATTTTAGATTGGAAAGTTTCTACAGCCACAGAGTCTGAGATGGGTGTTTCTGGGCTGCCAAGACTTCAGGGTTAAAAGTTTCAAAGAATCCATTGTTCAAAGATTCAATGATGCACTGATTCTGAAGCTGGCTGTGGACCTATGAGTTTGGTGTTCCTGTCCCAGGATCATGGGGATTTGCCAGGGTGGTTGAGGAGCCTGGCTAATTAACCTGATCATGGCTCTCTTAGTCACCAACCCAAACAGCATGACCAGCTTGGGACTCACAGCCTCTGAGAACTGCCCTCCCCTTCCCTCAACACACATGCTCATAGAGATAACTTGACCTTCTGGCCAAAGGCTCATTGACCATTGACTAACTCCTGGAACCCACGGAGATGCAGAAAGACAGTCACCCCCATAGCTTAGAACTTCCCTTCTCAAGAAACTCCTGTGGTTCCCTACTGTCCTTCAAATCAAGTCCTATTTCTTAGGCTGGCCTTGTCCCTTCAAGGTAAGATGAGGTCGTCTGGAATGGGAAAGGGAGAACTGGGATGGTTCCTTTGAAAGTTACTTCTAGGTTCATATACCTTTGTTCATTCATTTATTCACTCCGCAAATATTTATTAAACATTTACTATATGCTAAGCTCTATTCTAGGTCTGGGGACACAAAAGTGAATCAGGAAGACAATGTCTCTTCTCTTGGGAGCTCAGGCCCCACTCACTGCAGAGAATTATGCTCAGAGGGTAAGAACACAGGCCATTTCCTAGCTTTGGAACTGTGGCTATGAACCAATGCTCTGTGCTCATTTTTAAAATGGGCCAATAATACCACCTACTATATAGGGTTATTGTAAAATTAAAAGAGAGAGTGATGGTGAAGAACTCAGCACAATGTCTGTCACACAGCAAGTCTGCAATTCGTGGAAGCTACTATTATCATTGTTATAATTTGATTTCTTATCCCCACTCCCTTCAGAGCACAAAATGTATGTGTTAAAAGCAAACAGGCCTGGGCTCAAGTCCTGGGATGTAAAAAAGATATAATCATAGTGCCTCCTTCCCAGAACTAGATGCTTGGCATGTTGGGCATACGCAGCCAGGGCTCAGATTGTAACAAGAATGCGTTCTCACTTCCTTCCAGCTCTCTCTGAGAACTCATCCTAACCAGCCTCACTACCTACATCAGTTCTCACACATCTTAATACCTGACAACTTCCTTTGTCCTCCACATAGGGCCTGAGGAAAATAAGCTCTAAGACATAGGCTGAGACTTTAGGGCATATTACAGAAGGCAATAGGGAGCTAAGTCTGGTCGTAGAGAGAGAAAGTCTCCAGATGAAGAGTATCCCCTCTCTTCTAGTGGCTCTTCTGTACCCTTTGCATCTTGTCCTCTTAGCTGCCAGGGCCTCCCACCAACTGATAGCCATGAGTCCCTACTGTGTCTTGTGGTTAGGTTATTTTTTCATTAAGTTTGCAATTATTTTAAAAATGCAAGTCAGATTGTGACATGCTGAGCTGAGCAGGCTGGAGGTTAAAGCTTTTTCCCTGCCTGCAGCCCGCTGGTCCCCCACCCTATTCTGAGTAAAGGAACATTTTCCAGGAAATAAATAAGGAGGCCTTGATCATTTGGGGACTTTATGAACTTGACCCTACCCTCACTCTATACCCCACCCCGTTAACAGGCTTGGGTCCTCTCCCTGTTAATTAAAGGGAAGATTAGTTTCCAGAGCAATTTCAGCTCTGCCCAGGCCTGTGCCCACATCCTTGACAGGGAGGCCATGGTGATTGGGTGGCTGGTGGCCTCAGAGGTAACAATTTGCCCTGAGATGGAATTCACTTCCCAAAATAAAGAGACTTTGTATTTTCTTCATTTCTCATAGTCCCCTGGCTTTTAAGGAGGGAGCTATTAGAGGAAAAACAGCTGTGGTTCCCCAAGAAAAGGGTCTATCATGGTAGGCAACTTGAGACCCGCTGCCTGGGCCAACAAGATTCTATCACTGCCCCTTAGCCTCCATCTGTGTCCTCAGAGCTCCTGCCTTCTCAAAGAAACCTGTGCATTCATGCAATCACTCATTCATTCACTTGTTCATGCAACACCTCTTTATTGAGCATCTAATGTACCAAGCAATATGCTAGGCACTGGGCATACAGAATAGAGAAAGGAAAACTCCCATCATGGAGCTTACATTCTAGTGAGTAAACAGACACTAAAGATGAATTAGTCAATAGATGACCCATTGCTAAGCAGTTAGGTGAGGACAAATAAAGCAAAGGTAGTAGGTAGGAAATGGTGGGTGGGCAAGAATCCTCTCTGAGAAGGTGATATCTGAGCAGAGATCTGCAGATAGGGAGGGGCTGTGGGGACAGTGTTATATGTGGCCAGAGACAGACTGGCCTTGCACCTTCACCTTTCTTTTCTACCTCCAAACTTTTGCTAAGGCTTCCTGGATTGCCCTTCTGTCTGCTCTTCTTAATGCAGTGACTTATCTAGATTTTCCTTAATATAATTTGTTAGTTCATTAACTGTGTCAAATACACTTGTAAAAGCAGAACCCAAAGCCATCTGGGTTATAACACAGACTGTCCAGTGAGAGTCATGAAACCCACATTGCTGACTCACTTCTGGTCAATATCATGATGCTTTTACCATTTAAAACTCTAATGAGATGGTATTTTTAAAATGGTAGACTATAGACATTTCTACTCTGTGTCTCTTGTTTAAAAACCTTCCCCAAAACAAGAAACACAAACACAAACTCTTTGAGAAAACTTGGGAGATATTGTAACCCCTAACCACAATATACAAAGAAGATAAATGAGTAAAGAAACAGTCAGTTACTTAGCAAAGAGGAATAAAGTCAAACCTAAATACCTGGGATAGATGGTGTCTATGTGGATGGATTGCTGCAAAGAGAAACAAGCTGATTTGCCTGAAAGCCTCAAAAATTGGAGATGCCAGGTATCATGGAAGGTGCTAGTGAGGTAGGGAATAAAAGCAGGGGGATAGTTTGGAATTCTGTACAAGTAGCACCGATTTCCTGGGTCATAACCCCTGCTCTTCCCAGCTAACCTACAGCTCCTCTCACATCCAGGCCAGCAAAAGGAGGTTTATTACTTGGAGAAAGGGAACCAAAGGCTCTAAAGGCAGGGACCCCTGGCCCAGAGAAGATGATATCCTTAGCTCCATTTGTCTGTCTAGTTCCAGAATGTCATTGGGTGGGCTTATGCCCTCCATTTATCTCCAGGCAGAAAATTATCTAGAGAACCACTGCTAAGACAAAGAGTTACATATATAACAATTTGGGGGAGAGGGAGAATAGTCTACAAAATTAACTAGCAAGCCACTTGATCACTCAACCTACACAGACACCCACCAGTCCATCATCCCTGCTCACAACTTCCAATCAGATTGTTAATATGAATGGACAGCCAAGAATCACTATGTATTTAAAGGAATTTCCAACGTGAAAGACCAAAGCGAACCATAGGGGTGAAGAGAAAAAACTGAAAGAAAAAATGCAGAATACAGAATAAAATTTAAAAATAAATCCTACAATTAACATCCTTTGAGAGATGAAGATATTGCATCTATAAAACATGAACTGGAAGCTATTAAAAAAGAGCAGATAATAAAGTGGAATTAAAAATATATGCGGTAGATTGTACAAATGGCCTCAAGTTCCTTTCATCTCAGAACCCTGCCGCTTTACTCCTCAGGAGATGGAGTCTGATTACCTATTTTATTGCTCTGGGCTAAAGTTAGTGAGCTAATTTTGTAGATTAGAAACTCAGAGAGGGCTGGACTGGGTGATTATTCTGTTCTACCTGGTGTTGATGGAGGTCACTCGTGTTTTTCAGCTGGTGGATAGGCTGGTCTCTGGCGTTCAGGATGGTGGCACTCATGTCTGGTACCTTTGGCAAGGATGGCTGGAGGGCTGAGCTCAATTAGTACTGTTGACTGGTTTATATGTGGCCTTTCCAGAGGAGAAATAGGTTTAATTGAATTAAAATCCTTCCTCTTTTATAACAGACAACCAACATCTGTCTAAAATCGATGTGTCAAGGGATAGCTGTATATTTGTAAGATTTAGAAATATGAAATCAATACCAGAAGACATAGCTAAATACATTTGGATCAAGTGAGGTAATGGTTACATCCTGAAAAAAGGAGAGGTAACCTTAGAATTTCACCACATCACTCAAGGACCCTATAGATGCCAGACTCCTAAGTGTGCCACCCTGTGCAGTGCTCATACTTTTAGAACCACCCTGATCCTCCATTCTTGAGCAGGATTAAGGACATCCCATGTGTTCCCAATGGTTCCCATATGGGCTTTATGAAGGACAATTACATCTTCATCACTGTATTTTGGGGTCTACCTAAACTGAGTTGCATTTAGTCTACCCTTCAATTTTATACAAGAGACTAGAGCTCTGAGAATGTATTTGATAAAGGGGATGGTGAGGCCCTTGTGTGGTTCAGTTGACAGAGAGAAGTGCTGGGCCCACCAAACTTGAGTTCTAGTCCCTGCTTTGTTGCTAACTTGGTTATGTGGCCTTGAACCCCTAACATCTGTGAGACTCAGTTTCTTAATCTGTAACATGGGATAATACATCTGGTCCTTAGGGTTATTGTGAAGGTTAAATAAATATATTAATATATTTAATATATTATAAAGTAAAAACATCACTGTGCCAACATATCATTACTTTATACCCATAAAAGTAGAACTTTTAAAAAGATAAGATTTTTTAAAATTACTAATTATTTAGTAATAAATAATGAGTAGTACATAACAGGGGCTTCTGTTCAAGTTTTGCCCCAACTTTTAAAAAATTGGGTTCTTTATCTATCATTGATTTGTTCTATATATGAGTCTTGTCAGAGAGCTTTTTTAAATATCTCATCCCAGCACGGGAGTTGAGTTTTTGTTCTCTTGATGATGTCTTTAGATAATTAGAATTCTTAATTTTGATATGATCTATCACTTTCTTCTTTTGTGATCATGTTTTCTGTGTTCTGTGTAAGATATATTACAATTGCCAAGATTTTTCTTCTAGAAAAAGTTTAATAGGCATAAGGGGATTTATTATTATCACACATAAAAGTAATCTGTGGTCCCAGGGTGGGTTCAAAGGGTCAATAATATCATTGAATTCTCAGGCTCCTTTGATCCTTCAATTTACCACCCTCAGCGTGTGGTGAGGATATTCTCTCATGGTCAGTGGATGGCTGCCATAGCTCCAAACATCACATCTTCATATGACACTATCCAAAAGTAGGGAAAAGAGGAGTTAGGGAGATAAGACAGAAACCCTCACAGCTTTACTCATTTTTTTGTCTCATTGGCCAAAACTGGGACATAAGGGAGGCTGAGAAGTATCTGCATTTCCAGCCTCTGTCTTGAGAGATGAGCGGGGAGAAGAAATAATGTCTGATTAACAATTACAATATCTGCTACAGAGAATCAGTAACGAACAGTATCCAGATTTTTCATTCAAAGTAAGGTAACCAATTATCCTGGCTTGCCCTGGACATGAGACTTTTACAGCTAAAATGAAAAAAGTCTCCAGCGAACTAGGACATATTACTCACCCTACCTCAAGGAGTTTTCACTTAGCCTGAAGTCAGGGGTAGACTAGACCTTGTCTCAAACTTGGATGGAGAGAGTCATTCAGATAAGGTGCTAGGAAGGGTGTGAAGCTTGCCTGCTTTAAGTTTCCTCCAACTTTAGACTCAAGCCCCTGAAACTCCACCATTGCTATGTTCTAGCCAGTAATTCTGATTAAAACCATTTATGAGTACCTATGACGTGCTGGGCTCTGTGCTAAGTGCTGTCAATTCTGAGATGTATTAAACGCAGTTACTGCCCAGAACTCCCAGACCAGTAGGAAATATTGTCAAATAAAATCATAAATTAGGGCTGCATTAGACTGTGTAGCCTGGCAGTGCTTTCTGGGGGAGATAGCACCCTTGGAGAGGTACAGTAGCCTACCAGATAGAGGAGTGAAGAGGTCATCTCAGGCATGAGCTCTGTTCTCTCTCCAGTCTTTTTTGAACGATGCTGGGCAGCTCCTTCTTGCAAATTTTATTTTTCCCTTAATAAAATTTTATTTCCCCCTTAAAAAGAATGGCCACCCCATATGCGCAGGACTCCCTGCAAAGCCCTTTTACATCCACTCTTAGTTGACCTTCACTATGGCATTATGTGAGTGCAGGGCTGCAAGGATGACTATTATCATTTTATTAAGGAGGAAAATCAATGACCACCAAATGTGGCTCCTGCCCAAGATCACGTGGCTACTAAGTGCTGGAGTGGGCATTTTATCTCAGTTCCATTTCCCTTCAGCTGCCTGCTTCCAGCCATGGCCAAGGTTGCCCTAGTGCTGGAAGGAGGGGTCAGATCTCCTCATGGCAGATACCTCCCAGAGTCCTGTGGTATCCCCTAGCAGGAGTATCATTAGAGAAGATGGGGCCAATGTCAAGAAATGGCCCCATAGGGGAGGCCTGCCTTGTCCCACCCCTGGAGCCCAGTTTAGCCTTTTAGAAATGGAGTCTTCCTCTCCCTCTCAGAAATATGGTGGGTTTGGGGGTCCAGGAGAGAGGGCAGTGAAGTCCCATGGGGCCTGGCAGAGTTGCTGAAGTGACTAGTCACTTTGCCAGATAGCATAAAAATAAACATCCCCAGGGAGAGATGAGGTGGCTCCAGGCTGTCCATGATCTCATGGGAGTAGCTCCTAGTACCAGCAGGGTCTGCAAAGTGGGGACAGAGGCCTGCTCTTTTCTCCAAAATCCAAACCCTGAAAGCCCTCTGCAAATACCTCTGCAAATGGGGCATCATCACCCTCAGATCTCATAAGGAGCTAGCATAGATTCACTCATTCATTTACTCATTCATTCATTCCTTCATCTATCTAACAGCAATTTTTTTGAGTGCACTTCACTTCAAGGAGC
This sequence comes from Macroglossus sobrinus, assembly GCA_004027375.1. Lineage (NCBI taxonomy): Eukaryota > Metazoa > Chordata > Mammalia > Chiroptera > Pteropodidae > Macroglossus > Macroglossus sobrinus. The sequence goes on along the minus strand of PVKZ01001204.1, from coordinate 69,370 downwards.
CTCTTAATTTTAATGTAGCCCAGTATATCTTTGCTTTTATGATAGTGTCCTATTTATGGAGCTTGGGAGACAATGGTGGACCAGGCTACCTCACGGAGGTTATGGTTGAGGGGGAGATACCTTAGACAGTTATTGCCATCAGTAATATGCAATTTGGATATAACACTAAAAGGGGCAATGTACAGACATACAAAACCAGGTGGTCATGCTTTATTTGGGAGGTGGGGGAGGGTAGCTCACTATGAGCTTCTGTTACTCTTATTTTAAAAAACAAATCAAATTATATCAAATATTTTTAAATGTGCCCATATTAAATATATTTTTAGCTATAAAATATTTGCAAGTTTTCAAAATTTACCTTATAAATATTGGTTATGAGTAGTTTAATAAACAATTGTCTAAACTTCATGGCAATTGGCATGCACCCCTGTGAACACTAGCAAAATGAAAAAAATGGAACCCACCGAAGGTTTTTATTTCTACCTCAAGATGCTGAATGGGCTGGGCTTCTGAGTAGGATTTTATTTGAGCAGAATTCTGTGTCTAAAATACTTTAGAACCTCTTCTTCCCTGGGGCCACCCCATGCACCAAGATTGTAGTGTTGGGCTCAGTGGGAAAGTTGGTATAAGATAGTCTGGAGTGGTGGGGACAGCACTGGAAGCCTGAGGCCAATGTGACTGAGTGTGGGGGACAGGGGAGGAGTCTCCCTAGTTCTAGAGCAAGGTTCAGCTTCCAGGGGATGCAATGGGCAAAGGGGGCTCCCCTGGAGTAGGGAATGGGGAAATGCTGAGGGGGTAGTAACTGTAGGACTTGGGCTGGCTCTCTGAGCAGGCCTCAGTCTTGGCCTGGGTCATCTCTGACGTGCAGCCTATGACAACAGCTGCAGGCCCCTGAGAGCAACAGGAGACATTTTTCTGTCCCCTCCTGCAGGGGGAGACCTCTAGCTGCCATCAGAAAGGGCATGCCGAGGCCTGAGGCCCAGATGAGTTTTGGGAAGCAATCCTTCTGAAGGTGCAAAAGAAATCCGGATTTTTTTTTTTTAATTATTATCATCGTGATCAAGAGCTACAAGGCTAAACTTAAACCATTCAGTTATTTTAAAAAAAATAATAAACTTCCAAATTTGTTTAAGAAAAGAAAATCATTATCAAAATTTAATTTTTAAAAAACCCCAGTGACTCTTACACATAGTAGCAAATGCTTTTATCACTCACAATTAAATTCACATTTTAACTGTACAATGGATTTGACAAGGACAGATACTTAATAGGTAAAGATATTAAAGTATATCTCTAAAAATAACAAAAGGAAAAGTAATAACTTTATAGAGGAGTAATTGCATTCCACCTCACCTAAGTGATAAAAATTAACATTATTAAAGGGACAAACCAACATCATGTACCTCCTGATCCAATGCACTGGGAAGGACTCAGCGTCATTTCTAAGGCATTCCTGGCAAAAGGGCATTACCTGAGTCTAATTATGAGAGATCATTATGCAAACCCAAATTGAAGGATGTGACATTCTGTGAAACAACATATTTATATTCTTTTAAAAATATTAATGTCACAAGGGAAACAAAAGAAAAAATAAACAAATGAGATTACATCAAACTAAAAAGTTTTTGTATAGCAAGGGAAACCATCAACAAAACAAAAAGATAACTGACTATCTGGAAGAAGATATTCCATAATGATACATCTGATATGGGGTTAATATCCAAAATTTATAAAGAACTTATACAACTCAACAGCAAAAAAATCCAATTAATCCAATTTAAAAATGGGCAGAAGACCTGAACAGATACTTCTCCAAAGAGGAAATACAGATGGCTAACAGATATATGAAGATTCTCAAGGTCGCTAATCATCAGAGAAATGCAAATTAAAACCACAATGAGATATCACCTCACACATGTCAAAATGGCTATTGTCAATAAATCAAAAAACAAGTGTTGGTGAGGATGCGGAGAAAAGGGAACCCTCATATCTTGTTGGTGGGATTGCAAATTGGTATAGCCTCTAATGGAAAACAGTATGGAGGTTCCTCAAAAAATTAAAAATGGATATACCTTTGACCCAGCAATTGCACTTCTGGTATTTATCTAAAGAAAACCAAAACAATAATTCGTAAAGATCTATGTACTCTAATATTCATGGCAGCACAATTTACAATAGCCAAGATATGGAAGCCACCTAAATGCCCATCAACAGACGATTGGATAAAGAAATTGTGGTTCATATATACAGTGGAATATTACTCAGCCATTAAAAAAAATGAAATCCTACCATTTGCAATAACATGGATGGACCTAGAGATTCTTATGCTGAGTGAAATAAGTCAGGCAGAGAAAGATAAATGCTATATAATTTCACTTATATGTGGTATCTAAGGAACAAAAAGAACAAACTAATCAAAGACAGACTCACAAATATAGTGGACAATTTGGTGACTAACAGAGGGGAGGGGGATTGGGAGGCTGAGAGAATGGGATGAACGGTTAAAGAAGTACAAATTAGTAGTTGATAGATGGTCATGGAGTATGGGGAGCACGGCATAGGGAATGCAATGGGCATTAATGTAATGGTTAGTTGGGGGCCAGGGGAGGGAGGGAGCAATTGGGGGGACCATTTTATGAACATTATAGATGTCTAACCAATGTACTGTATACTTGAAACTAATTTAAATAAATACATTTATTTTTTAAAAATCAATATCACAAAGGACAAGGAAAGGTCACAAACTATTCTAGGTTGAAGGAAACTAAAGAAACACAATAGATGATACCATATGTGATTCTGCACTGGAAAAAAAACCCTGTAAGTAACATTGTTGGAATAGTTGAAAAACTGGAATATATACAGCAGATTAGATGAAGTACTGGGTGGCTGGCCGGTAGGGAATAGGCCTTCTGTTGTATTGGTTGAAGTACTGGGCCATTTGGTAATATCTACCTGGTTACAAACACATATCTCCTTTGCCTACTAATTCTACTTTTATTCTGCACATATACATATTTGAAAAATGGCATCTGTATAAGACCAGGCATTGCAGCCTTGTGGTGATAGCAAATGGCAGAAAACAACCTAATAATACATCAATAGGACATCAATTAAATGTGATGGCACATCTAAACCATGGAATTTCCGCAGCTGTGAAAAAGAAAGAGGCAACTCTCCAAGTACCGGTGAAGAATAATGCCCCAAGTTGTGTTGCAAAACTAAAGTGCATAACACTGAGACCTGTGCTATCATCTGGTAAGAAAAAAAGGAGAAGAGAGAATGTATGTGCATATGCTTGAAATGTATAAACCACTTCTGAGTTGCTGCTTCCTAGAGGGGGAGCTGGGTAGCTGGGGGACCAGTGAAAGGGAGAACTGCTTTCCCCACTATACAGTTTTGGACTATTTGTATATGTACAATGTATGTCAATTACCTGTTCCTTTAAAAGAAGAAGAAAGGAAGGAGAAAGAGAAAGAGGAAGAAGTAGAATAAGGGGAGGAGGAGAAGGAAGGAGAGAAAGAGCCAAGGAAAATAAGGAAGAGAAAGAGAAGGAATAAGAGAGGGAAAGAAAGAAATAGAAAAGGTGAGGGGGAGGGAAGGAAGAAGAAATCTTTAACAAAAATGTCTAACTATTGTCAGTTTATACCTGCTGTCCTGAAGCAATGTTGGAAACGCATAAAAGACGGCAGATGAAATGGGGCTGTTCAATCTGTCTTCCACTCACTAAAGGTGGAGACCCCTTCACTCCCAGAGGAGGATGCAGAAAGGCCTGGAAGTCCTAAGAGGAGCACCCAGGCTTCCTGACCCACCCGAGCTACCACCACCCCAGCGTGCAGGTTTTTCATTTGCATTCTGCTTCAGTGTCCCCAAACTCCAATTATCCCATTCTCTAAGCCCACCATGCCCACCCATGCTTCCAGGGTATAGATTTCTATGCTTGTGTCTTGGTTAGCATGTTTTCATCATTTTCTTAGCTGTCCGTTTCACCACAAAACTGTAAAATACTGGTTCAGAATCTGAAGTTAGACAGACCTGAGTTCGGCCCCGTCTGCACCAAGTCTCTTCTCCTCTCTGGGTGGTAGAAGCAGGAGCTGATGCCTGCAAACGCTATGCAAGATGGTGGAAATGGGGAGACTCACACCACAGAAGCTGCGTTATCACAGAACATGAGCGCTATCTGCCAAAGACCCAGCTCCCATAAAAGCCTCAGCCAAGCCTGAAGAAACTCAAAAAAACAGGTGCAGGACTCCACCTCTGGGACAAGGAGTCTGAAACAGCAGCATGCAACCTGCTCAGCAATCCTCATTCTTTTGTCTTATCTTGTGAAACTCCCTGTGTACACGTAAAGGCAAGTCGTTTGCTCACACACACTGGCAAGTCGTTTGCTCAGACATTTACTGGCTGATGTTGATTTATTTTAAAATTATAATTATCCAACTCACATATGTAGAATACAAATGATACATTCTCTTTGAAAAATAATTGAAATATACAGAAATGTATCAATAAAAAAGTAAAAATAATGAAATGCATAAACAGAACGTTGCATGAAAACAGCCAAACACAAATTTGTGTCTACCTAATCATCCCGTTTATATAAAGTTCAAAAATTGGCAAAATGAATCTAAGGTGATAAAGGTGATAGAAAGGAATGACAACTATCTTTGAGAGGGTAATGAGCAGGCTACTGGTATACTGGCAATATTTTCTTCATCTGAGTGCTGGTTGCAAGGGTGTATACAGTTTGTGAAAATATGTTAACTTTTATACCTATCTGTATCCATTTTAAATGTACATTATATTTCAATGGAATTTTGAAGTAAAAATAGCCCTTTGCACACTTCCTTGTTTATTATTTTCTTCAGAACCTACCACTGTCAACAGTTTGGTGTTTTCCTCCAAAATATTTTTCTACTTGTTTATATTGATAGATTGATATAAATGGATAGATGGATGGATGGATTAGATAGACGACAGATGAACAGACAGATGGACAAATAACTATTACATACTGTTGTTCTGTGACTTGCTGTTTCTTATATATGTTTTAGAGATCGAACCATATCAGTATCATAGATTTGTTCTTGTTCTTTTTAAGAAGTACACATAGTATTCTGTAGTGAAGATATACCATAACTACTTAATCGCTTCAGTATTGTTGGGCTTCTAGGTTATTTCCAAACTTTGCCACTTAAACAATGCTGCAATGAACATTCTTCTATCTCTTTCTTTGAGATTAGTGTATTTCTTTTGAGCAGACGTCTAAAAGAGGAATTTCTGAGTTAGTGAATGTGCATTTAAAATTTTAATGGATGTTGCTAAATCACCTACCAAAAACTATGACACGAATTTACGTGCTATCTATTTGTTTATTCACTCAATCATGCCCTTAATAAATATTTGTTGTGAACTTACTCTGTGCTGAGCACAGTGTTCTAGGTGCTGGTGATTCCACAGTGAGCAGAAGATAGTTCTTATCCTCATGGTAGTAATAAAAATAGCCCCCCCAAAATAAATACATCAATATATACATATAATGTTTATATATATATATATAATCAGGTGATGAGAAGTGCTAAGAGAAGTAAAGGTGTCTGAATATGTCTATTTCTCCATACTTTCACCAATACTGGCATTACTCATTCTTTTGATATTTTGCTGATTTGATAGCTATTTATTCTCTTGTAAATTCTAATGTGAATTGTGTCTTTAGTCCTCTTTGCTCACTTTCTGATAGAGCGCTTTATCTTTTTATTGATTTATTATGGACTTTAATTCTCTGATTTATATACATTGTAACTTTTTTCTTCAGCCTATTACTTATCTTTTCTCTTTGCCACTGGTGTTTCTTATGATGGAGAACCACAGGGAATTTATTTTGGACTTTTATTCTAGGAAAAGTTGAGTTTCTTCTCAGGAACCAGTTTGTGGTCCCTTGCCCCCCACCTTCACCTGCCCCCCACCCCCAGTGAATCCATGTAATTGTGTTTCTTTTTCTCCCTTTGGCTGTAAGGAAGCTCAGAACAAACTTTTCTTATCATCTCTAGCAACAGTCCAGAACCTCTCAGCAGGCATTTAGTAACCTGATCTCATCCTTGAATTCACATTCTTTTCCCTTCTCACAATTTCACTATATTTTTCTTATTCTCTGGTTTTATAATGTCTCTAAGCTACCTAAAATCACTTTTGCAACAACGTGGGGCATACGGAAATTACTACTTCCTGTTCATAGCAGCACATTTCACAGATGATGAAACTAAAGCCCATAGAGGATCAATGACTTGAACCAGGGCTACAGAGTCAGCAGAAAAACCCAGACTCCCACTTAGCCTTTCCACAGCAGCTACACTCCTTCCCTGTTCTGTCTGTTTCTAAAGAGGAAGACTGTCTCTAATTAGCTGATTGTATTAATCATAATTCTTTCAGTTGCCTATGACAGAAATCCTGTTAAACAATCAAAGAGAATTTATTGATTCACATGAAGGGCAAATTTAATAGGCTGCAGGTATGGCTGGTTCCAGGAACATGGGCAATATCGGGAGGCCTCCCTCCACTCAAGCTTTGTTTCTCTTTGTCTCTCTGCTTGGTAGCATCATCCTTTCCTGCTTCAAACAGCTTCATGCATGTGGCATTAATATAGCACCAACAGTCACAAGACTACATCCTGATAGCCCGAAAAGGGAAACCCTCCCCCCTGGCTTTGACCAAAAGGAAAGATTCTGAGTCATCCCACCTGAAAAGCACTCTCCTTATAGTGAGGGTAACAGGCATCTTGATTGACACTTCCATCCAGATTCCTGAAATAAGGGCAGAGTTCCCCAGAGACAGAAGAAAAGGGAAAAGAAAGTATGTTGGACAAACAAACTCTGTACTGATCAATACAAGTTGCCTCAGGGAAGCAGAGATCTCCCCAGTGAGAGAGGAAGGAGATGCCTACCCCAAGAACAAATCAGCCAATGAGTGACTTTTGTCTTTCTTTAATGGCAATTCATATTTTTCCCTCCTGCTCTTGAACTCTCAGTGACTTTGGGGACTGATCTACCACCATTACCTCCAACCACAGCGTCTTTCAGGTCAGTCCTCACTGCACCCACTGGATTTCTACTTCCTGAATGCCCACCTCTTACCACCTAACCAAATCTTAGCCCTTTTTTTCTAGGGATCCTTCCTTGAATATCCCACTCCAGGAGATGTCTCCCTCTTCTGAACTTCCCGCCCCATTCAAAGACATTTTTTTACAGCAATGGCTATGTGCTTAGACTGATATGGAGAACAAAGATGTGCCAGAGTAATAAGGTGCATCCAATTTGACCTAAAATGTCATTTCAGAGAGGTGGATGGATGGTTTGTAAAAGACTATAGAGTTAATGCTGGAGAAAGCAAACAACACTCCTACCATAGTCCCCAAGGTTGTTTTTGAGACTAAGCAAGAAAAGAAATGAGAAGAGAAGGCAGTGAACATGTGCTATAGCCAGTTCTTTTATGTATATGATCTAGTTGAGATCTTCCTAAATCTCTGCCAGGTAAATGGTAATTTACAGCTAAGGAAACTGGTGCTCAGAGAGGTAAAGTGACTCACTCAATATCGTACAACCAGTGAGTGACTTGCAGAACTCAGATTTGAATTGTCCAACTGTTCTGTCCTCTTTTCACTGTTCTCTAATAAATACCCCCCCCCATTATTAAGTGATGACTAACACTGTAGAAAAATTTCCCAATTAAATATGAAAATAGAAAAAGCATTTGGAAAGTACTCTGAGGAGGCTAGCCTTAGCAGAATTACTTCCATACCATGAATTTGTTCCCCAGCTATGAAGCAGCTGGATTTTTTTTTTTTGCATTTCTTAATGTTTCCAACGAATGGAATGTAAGAAGTGCAGAAAATGACAATTTCCACCCCTCACATTCTTTCTAAGTTGTTTCAAATCCTTTGTACAATAGAAATGTAGAAGTCAACCATTTACTCAATTAAGAAACTTATTGATGAATTAATAAATTCCCACTTTTATCAGATATGCTTGTTTAGGGTCAGTTATTGACACAGTAGACACAGTGAAGTCCTAGGCTCCATCCCCCCAAAACACACTGACAATCAGTGGAGAAAGTCAGTTTGTTTTATAGCCAATAGTCTGAGAACACACCTGTTGTCAAGCTCCAAGTCAAGTCACCAGAATTGTGGGGGATATTATGGGCTCTTTCCTTACCCTACCCTGCAGAGTTGTGGTAAAATATAAGCTGAGTTTGACTATCCCCACTTCACTCTCTCTAAGCCGAGTGACCTGAAGGATGAACCTTCTCAGAGCCTATTTTCCCACCAATAGAATGGCGGTTTTTGCCAGGTGGTTGTGAAGGTTCCCTCCAGAATTGGCCAAGAATCTCTCACACTGAGTCCAGCACCCAGCAGGAAATCAAACAATTTTTTGAAAGATTTAATTGAACAGAATGAAAAGATAGAATATGGGCAAATCTTATGACCTTTTCACCTTATGACCTCTCTGAGCTTTGACTTCCTCTTCTGTATAATGGAGTTGCAAATGCCAGCTTTAGAAAGTGGTTAAGATGGAATGGGCTGAAGTATGTGGACAATGCTTGGTAATGTTTGGCCCTTTCTCTTTTTTACTTAGCAAACAATAGACCTATCTTCTATGGAAGCCAAAGCACAGATCTCAGCCTCCTAAGCCTCCATCCTCTGCACCAGTTTCAGCTGCAGTTGTGAAAGCCACTGCTGGATAGTTAAAGAAGAGATCAGAGAGTACTGATACTCAGAGCTCTGTGGCTCCTTCCCTGGCAGATGAGAAATCACTCTACTATTAGGGAAACTGTTGGCCAACTCATTTGAAATAATCCGTTTATGGTGACCAATAAGGCCTGATGTCATCTAACCCTATTTGGTCTCTTCATCTTCTATTTTTCCTTTCCTCTCACTGCTTCATTTACTGTCGGGAGCCGTTCTTATCAAGGCTCTCATACCTGAGATCTAGGCAACTTCGCCTTGGGACAGGGTCTGCCTTGCCCTGTGCTATCTGATAGGATAGACAGCATAAAGTCAGTTGCCCTGACATTCCCTGACTTGCCCTGGGCCCCTTGAGCCATTTGCTTAAACTAATCTGACCTTGCAGCCCCCTCCTCTCCTGGGACCCTTCTGCATTTTTGGGTCATATAAGGAAATGGAATGTTCTGCGGTTCGGTATCCAAGGCAACCGTGATTATGCAAATCCTCCCCTTTATATACTCTACCCCTACCTACAATAAACGAGGCTTGATCAGAACTTTGTCTTGCCGCCATTCTTCGTGTCTCCTGTCCCCCATTATCTTGCAGATTGTCTCCTCAGAGTCTCACGTCTGGTCAGAGCTCCCGTTAGTCGTCTTGCGGGAAGGGACAATTTACACCAGCCTGCTTGCTGATTTTCAAGACCTTTGCACAGTTGTTCCCTCTGCCTAGGATATTCTTCTCCCATGTTGTCACAGGGCTTGCTTCCTTAGTTCCTATAGGGTTCTGCTCAAATGTCACCTTGTCAGAGACGACTTCTTTGACTACCATCTTGCCTTCATTACTTCTCTATTTTTTATTTTTCTTCACAGCATTTACACCTCATGTACATTTATTTGTTTGTTGTCTGCCTCCCACAATCAAAATGTGAGCTCTGTAGAGCAGAACTTCATCTAGCTCAAAGTCATATCTTAGTCCCTAGAAGAGTGATTGAGTCTCGTATGCTCTCAGTAACTATCAAATAAATGGGTAGTTAGATGGACACATAGATGGACAAACAGACGGATGAACAGATGGATGGACAAATGGACGAATGGATGGATGGATGGATGGATGGTTGAGAGGATGGGTGGATAAGAGGATGGATGGATCAGAGGATGGATGAATGGGAGTATGAGAGAATGGGTTATTATAGGATGGTGGATGGGAGGATGGGTCCATGGATCACTAGATAAATGGGTCGATGGGTCAATAAGTAGAATGGAAAGAGCACTGTCTTTGGGGAAAAACCTAAGTTTTTTTCAATCCTCTTCCCATTCCCTAGGTAACCTTAACTGAGTTACTCATGTTTTCTGATCCTCTGTTTCCACTTTTACAAAATATACAAAATTAATTATGCCTCACTGCACTTCTGTGAAAACCAAGTAATAAAATAAATTTTTTATTTGGTTCTTGAGTTGTTGACTATTTCATTAAAATAAGAGCATTTCATTTGATAATCTTAAGGCCATGTTAGCCATGAAATTCTATAATTTTGAACATCTTTTCCTTCTCTTATAAGCAATGGTATTGAATGCTCTTTTCATCATGTGTCTTGCAATTATTACATATGAAGTTCAATGCCAAATGCCTTACCACACAATGTCCTTTAACCCCCTCAATGGCCCAGAGATGAAGAGGCTGAAGCCAAAGAAAAAAGACCTGAGCTTACCATGGACACATGTTAGCAAAAATCAAGCAGGAACTCAACCAGTTCACCTGACATCAAGATCCAGATGTTTATTAACATAGAGAGCTGAACAAAGGAGATTATATAATTATTTATTGATTATTAGGAATAGGATTTGACCAAGAATTGTCATTATGGTGCTTTGAGGTGCATTTTGGGCTCTGGGGTTATCCTCTGCATCTCTAATTTCCAAAAGAATGACCAGAGGACAGCTGAGGGCACACTAGGTGGGTAAAATCAAGGAACATTAGCAGAAAGCATTGCACCCTCTGACTTTATCTCCAGGTAGGAGACCAGATGGTGAAGATAAGACTGAAGCAGTGGGGCTGGAAAGGAGGAGAGGAAGGCGGTAAAAATATTGGGAGGGGGGTAGATAGGACCAGTTACTCACTTGGTAGAGAATCTAAGAAAGGATGGAGCCTTCACAAGGATCTGGTAACTGGAGAAAAATTAGGACCATATTCCCAGTAAGAGGAGGTCTAAATCAAGCCAAAATGATCCTGGGTCCCCAGCCATAGATCATTCGCTGTAATGCTGTGGTGATACAAAAAGGCATCCCACTAGTTAGGAGTAAGGCTTTGGAACCAGAGGGACCTGAATTCAAGTTCTATCTCTGTCTCTGGCTTGGGAAACTTGTTTCTTCTCTCTGAGCTCTGGTTTTCTCAGCATTTCTGAGCTGATGCATGTGAAGAACTTAGCACTGCACTGTTAAGCACTTGGTGGTAGTATCATTGGCTTCGTTATCACTCTTTTAAATGCTTTTATAGGGGTTTATGTAAATGAGCGGTATATCAAGTCTGAAAATAAAAATTCATTTAAGTAATTAATGTTTATTTTAACCTAATTTTACAGATAAGGTTATTGAGGCTCAGCGAGGTGAAGCAACCTTGCTTCTGTTCTGCCTGACTGCGAAGTCCACATTATATGTTTTCAATGAGTGGTGAAATTTCACACAGAACATCAGGACGAGTGTCTAGTAGGGAGGGAGGCTGCAGAGAAAAAGTAGATCTCATGGCAGAGAGGGACTAGTCCCTGCTGAGTGAACTAAGAGCAGGGAGTGGAGAGGCCACATCTCTAAAGGGGGTGAAGAGAGAAGAGTGAGAAAGCAGCCACATATGTAGGCAGAACTTCTAAGATGTTTCATAATGAAAGGAAGAAATGGAGTGAATATCAGAGCAAAGGAGAGATGGAGAAGACAGAGGCAGATGAAGAGAAGAGACAAGGAAAGCCTGGCTGGACACCTGAGGAAAGGGGGATACTAACGGAGAGTGTGGGTCCCAGTGGTGGAATTCAGGATCATTCAGAACTATGATAAGCCATCCCTCTACCTCACACAAAGAAGAACCAAGAAATGGACATGCAGAAAACAGGGAAGTGGAGCCAGTGGCTTCCCAGTGATACCTGAGGCAATGACCACTGGGCATTCCCTAAATACAAACTCCTTTTCCCTTAAATAGAGTATTTCCCCCTGATTTTTAGCTGAGCACACAGCTTCCCTGAAGAATATTTCATTTATCAGCTTTCCTTGTGGTTGTATGTGATCATGTGGTTTTGGGCTAACCAGTCCCATCAGGTGGAATATGCACCAGTTGGGGGCTACCTCAGGCAGCTCCTAGGGGTGCTGGGAAGTGATGGGAAGAGTCCTGTGCTGTGCAGACATTCCACTAGGCTACAGTAGTCACATCTGGGCTGCTATGGGAGAGTTAAACTTTCACCTTTTTAAAATCAACCTCATCCCAACTTTCTGTTCTTACACAGAACATAGTCACTCAAGTGAGCAAGCATGGCTTCTCACATCCACCAAACGGTCACTCTCTTCCCTAGTTCTTTTCCTTTGTGGCATTTTCCACAACTGGTTCACTACCTTCCTTCTTCCCCCAACCCCTGTCTAACCAGGCTATCAACTCCAGCTAAACACTGAGGCTGCCATAGGGCTTGGGGCAAGAGGCCCAGTGATAAGAGTCCCAGTGTATGCAGATAAGATCCCTGTTTTGGGGGCACAATAAGCAAGAGCACAGATCAATCAGGACAGTTCAGATGATGGGAAGTAGTCTAAATGGGATGAAGCAGACTAAGGGATAGAGTATGGTGATGAGAAAGGGGGATGTTTTGATTGTATGGTCAGGGAAGGCCTTCCTGAGAAGGTAACATTCCAGCTGAGAACAGGAAGACAAGAATGAGCTCAACAGGGAGATCTGGGGAGTGCCCCTGGCAGAGGTAACAAGTGCAAAGGCCCTGAGATAGTAATGAGTGGGTGTGTTTGAAGAACAGGAAGGTGATCAGTATGGCCTGTGGCAGAGAGGTGGATGGAGCAAGAGAGCCAGATCCTGTAGGCCTTGTGGGTTGTGATAAGGGGGAACAAGGGAAACACGAACAGGTTTGAAGCAGGGAAAATAGATGACCTGCGTTTCTTTGTATCAAGATCCCTTTGGCTTCTTGTGGGGGGTAAGAATGAGGAGCTTGGACTAAGCAGGCAGTCACAGAAGTCATGGAGAGAAGGGGCTTCATTTGAGAGCTATTTTGCAGGTGAAATTGACTAGGCGTGATGATTATCTTAGCAGGTGAGGAAATAAGAATTCAAGTTCAAACTGGCTTCTTAGGAGCTGATCCCAGAAAGCACCAGAAAGCAAGGAAGTGAAGGAAGACAGGAAAGAAAAAAAGCAAGTATAATGAGTGGTGAGAATTAAGTTAAGCAACTGGGCTTCCATCCCACTGGGAACTCTGGAGACAGTGGTGTCCCACTGGTGAGGGAGCTGGGGGGCTCATCTACCAGCTTCCAGCATCATTGATTGAGGGCTGCTCCTGTGGGTTGTTAACTTGCCATCACTCCTAGCCTGCTTCGAGGGTGGTTGGAGCCTCAGGTTCTGGCCAGCAAGTGTCCAAATGGTGAATGCCAAGATGGGTGTGGGCAGGATACCTACTGATAATACTAGAGAAATGACAAGAGGGGAAGACTTAGGACTGAACACTTTTAGCAGGAAGTCTTATGCTCAGAAGTTATGAGGGATTAGAATAAGGCAGTGGGGGCCCCCAAGAAGAAACTGGTCCTGGGATTAAGGGACTGAAGAAGACTAGAGGGTTGGTGCCTATCGCTTCCTCTTTCGTCTAATTTTGGCTGAGTTGTCAAGGAAGAAGGCAGCTGTGGGTCCTGAGGGTCTTCAGGACTGGGAGGCAGAGATCAGAGAAGATGGGGGCAGTTCAGGGAGCCAGGATTTGGGAGCTGGAGGCAGCCAGATCTGTGTCCTCTCAGTGTGACCCTCTGGGACATCCATGTCCTCACCTGTGAAAAAGGATGTTGTAAGAACTAAGGAGAGAGTGTGGAAGGACCCAGAACTCCAGCCTTCTAATGCTGGGATCTAATCTTGTCCCTCCCCTGTCAGATATTTTACTCATTGGCTTTCAGAAGAGGTTGGAAATCCCAAGCCTTTCCCCAGACAAGCAGGGCCCCTTCCCATCCATCCTGGCCCAGCTCTCGGGCATCAGCCCCATAACCCTCTGAGCACCTACCCCTTTTTACCTCCTTAGGAATACACTCAGACAAGGCCATATATACCCCAACCCTACCACCCCTACTGTGGCTCTGCTCCTGTTCCTACACACCTCTTCGCTCCCTCCACTCCAGCCACTTTACTTTTCTTCACAGCCATGACCCAAGTTCATGCCTACCTCTGGGCCTTTGCATCTGCTATTCCCACTGCCTGGCCTGGTCTCTCCTAATCTCCACACCATTCGCTCCTTCAGTGCATTCAGGTCTCTGTTTAGCATCACCTTTCAGAGAAGCCTTCTCTGATCACCTTCATCATTCTCTATCCCCTCACCCAGTTCTAGTTCTCTTCACAGCACTCACCATCACCAATGTTCTGTTCTATGTGTACATGTTTCTTTACTGTTCCTTGTCTCCCCTGCTGGACTGTCAGCTCCAGGAGGGCCAGAGTTAGACCTATTGTGTTGTTGGTTGAGTCCTTGGCTGTGAAATCAGCCAACTCAGTAAATATTTGTTGAATGAATGAGTGTTTAACTCCTGTGAGCCCTTCAGGACTTGGCTCAGACATCAGTTCCTGTCGGCCTCTCCCTAGCACCTCCCCTGGACTCCTACATCCCCTCCTACATGCCTAGATTTTAGAATTTATTCAACTTTGTTGTGATCTCTCACTTTCTTTCTGTCTCCTCACTGGGCTGTGAGGGCTTTGTGTCTTTAATTTTCACCATTTCCTAGCACACAGTTGGTATTTGGTAATAAATAAATTTAATGGATTAATCAATTAATTAACTGCTAATGGCCAGAATTGGGATGGGCAAGAAAATGTGGGGGCTTAGGGTCCTGTACTGTACCTCATGTGAAGTAATTTTTCTATCCTACAACCTGCACATAGTAGGAATGCATGAAATATTTTTGAGCAAATAATAATAGCTAACACTTGTTAGGCACTTACTATGTGCTAGGCACAGTTCTCAGTGCTTTCCATGTATTAACTCATTCAATCCACACAATAACTTGATTACCATCCTCATTTTACAGATGAGGAAACTGAGGCTCAGAGAGGCTCAGCAACTTGCCTGAGGTTACATAAATAGTAATGGTAGGGCAGGGCTTGAACCCAGGCAGTCTGACTCTGGCCTCCATGTACCAGGAAGCTCTGCTGCCTCTCAGCTGACAAACACAGATAGAAACAATAATGGTAGCAACTGCTATTACTTGCACCTGCTCAGTGTGCAGCCTTGTGCTGGGTGCTTTGCAACCACCTTGTCTTTTGATCGCCAATGTCCTCCTTGGACTGGCATTATTGTCTCCATTTCATAGATGAGAAAAGTGAGGCTCGGAGTTAAGGGTGCACAGCAAATAAGAGGCTCCAGGTGTTGGCTCCTTCCAGAGTGGAAATCTTTGGCAGCCTGAACCTTGGCTTTTCTTTTCCACCTTCCTTCACTCAGTTCTCAATGTCTGCACCTCCATTACCACCCCGATGTAAACCCAGAGCCCAAGCTGGCCCCCAAACTCCTACCCCCAGCCCACCAGAGACCTGCTGTCCTCTCACTATGCAAACTTCTCTTCTTCCCTCCCTTCTCTCCTCCAGACAATTATCAAGAGATCAACATGATTATGAACATATTTGGAAATATTTTTACTATTGTTTTTAAATATTTTTCTTTGTTTGAAAGAGTGTTATAACGTCAACCACAAGGGGAAGAAAATCGACCAAGGCTATGAATCTAAAACCATAAATGACTATATTAAATAATCAGAACTGAAAAGCACCCAAATAATAAAATACCTCAGAGTTCTGGTATCAAGAGGACTTGGGTCTTTGAGGTTGCCCCAGGTTGGGGTTGGGGGTTTACAAACACAGGAGAGGAAATGAGATTTTTCTCCCTGTAAGGGGTTGTAAGTCCTGCTCCAATACCTGAGCTTTCTTCAAAAGCCACTGAGAAAAGTTTTTTTTTTTTCCTACCATTTTCTGGGTGATAAACTGAAGCTTGGGGAAGATGGACAATTGGGTTGATGCAGCAGATCCATGATGAGGCTAGAGGTGGAGTTCTAGATTAAAGATCCCATTGTGGGCTCCATCTAAGACCAGAGCTAAGGCTCAATATGGAACCAAGATCATGAGTCAGTATGGGACCAGAATTCTGACTCAGTCTATAACAAGGATCAGGGCTCAATATGCCACGGGGTCAGGATCATGGCTCAGTATAAGATTGGAGTCAGGGCCTAATTTGGTTCTGAGTGAAACCAAAATGGTAGCTTAGTCTGGAGTTCAGTTTATACTCAAGAATGGGGACAAGGATTATGACTTGGTCTAGGATCAGGGTCAAATTTCAGTTTGTGATGAAGGATCAAGGCTCAGTCTATGATGAGAATTAAGGTTCAGTTTGTTACCATGATCAGGATTCATCCTGAGTCCTCAAACCACCAAAAAAGAGTCTACCACTTCCTAAGACCATGGGTGAGTCAGTTTACCTACTAGGCCTCAGTTTCCTCTTCTGTAAGCTAGGGATAATCATAACCCCTGTCGCAAATTTTCCATAGTTAAATGTCAGGCCAAATGAAATAACAAATGCCAGCAAGCTTTGCAAACTGCATGGTGTTGGGCAGATGTTTTTATGAACACCCCACAAAAAAACCCAAAGAAGGCTCATTGTGGAAAAGTCCAAATGTCACTAAGCCTCCTACTCCATCTTCTTTCCTAGTTTCTCTTCTGCCTGTAAAACTAATAATAGCTAACAGTTACACAGCATGGCCTTGTGCCAGGCACTGTTCTAAGAGCTTCATATAAATTTAATTTAATCCTCAAACAACCTTATGAAGCAGATACAATATTATTTCTTTTTTCAGAGGAAAAAACTGAGGCAGAGATTGGTTAAGTAATTCAGTTAAAGCCACATTCAATATGCAGGAAATCTCTGATTCAAATGCAAGAAGTTTGACTCCAAAGTCTACACTCAGTGTAGAACGTAGGGGTGGAGAATGAGTCTGGGGGATTCTTCATGGAGCAGCCATACAGAGGTGAAAAGTACAAGTAAGTGATGGGCCTAGAGATGCCCTCATGGCTCCCAGTAGCCTGCCTTTGCCCAGGAGGCTGAATGTCTCAGCAGACCCCACTCCTACCCAGGGACGGACGTTAAAGCCTAGGGGAGGAGTTGGCGGTGGCATTAAGGCATCTCTTTAAACTTGTTTGTTTATGGAAAGAAATTTCAGGCCAGCTGCTGAAAACCTGTATTTTATGGGTAATTTTTCAATTTATTTCACACTGGTATTAAAAACAATAACCCAACCCACCATGGAGGCTGTGATTCCACTGGGATTACTGAGGGAGGGGCAGTTGGCTTGAAGCAGCTCCTTTGTTTGTCTGAGCATCCCAGGGACAAGGCTGCTCTCCTTCCCTTGGGAAAAAACAGACAAAGAAAAGAATGGTGACAGGGTTGCAGAAGTTTAAGAAAACAAGATGAAATCCAGTAGAGAAAGGTGTGTGTGTCGAGGCGGGGTCGGGGGGAAGATCAATACCTCCCTTTTATAGATGACAAAAAAGAGGCACAGAAAATGAAAATTATTAGTGAGAATTTACTCTGAATTAGGCATGATTTTTTTTTACCTATACAACCTCATAGAGGGTCATGATAACTAATAAAATACCATCTTGGTTTGGGGTTGCTAAGAAGCAGAATCTGAGACAAAGGTTTAAGTTCAAGAAAGTTATTTGAGAATTGATCCTGGAAAACATGGGGCTGAATATATGGTGTGAAACAGGATGGGAAGGCAGTCCATGATGGATGGGTCACTGGGACAGTTACCACTAGAGACTACTGGAGCTCAATCCTGCTGGAAGTTCTGGGATACGGTAAATAAGCCTTAGGCTCTCTCACTGATTGAAGGAAGGAGTTGAGATATTTGTCCATCATTGGATATCTTTATTCTTCTATGAAGTCCATCAGCAAGTTTTTTTTGTCTTTGTTTAATTATTGTATTAGATAGTTTTATAATTTATATTTGATTATTTTTTCTATAACTCCTATTTCTTTGCTATGATTTTCTATGTTTCACTTGTTTTCAGAGAATTTTAATTTCTTATCAAAGCATTTTTATGATGGCTGCTTTAAAATCTTTTTCAGATAATTCCAGCATCTGAATCATCTAGATATTAGCCTTGGTTGGTTGTCTTTTCTCATCAAAATTATGGTTTTCTGGTTCTTGGTGCGACAGGTAATTTTCTATATATCCTCAACATTTGGGCTAATATATTAGAAAACTTCAAGTCCTAGTTAATTCTTTCATTTCAGCAGGCAGTCTCACTTGTTTAGGTGTAAAATATAGATTCTCACCTACTTTGGGTGGCTGTAGTTGCAATGACAGTTTATTTTTTTTAGAGTCCTCACAATGCTATGTTGATTTGCTTTGTTCTTCTTGTGCTAATATTATCCTGATACCAAAACCAGACAAAGGCAATACAAAAAAATTAGAGGGACCAATATCCTTCATGAATATAGATGCCAAAATTCTTAACAAAATATTATCAAATATAATTCAACAAATATAAAAATAATTATATACTATGGCCAAATAGAGTTTATTCTAAGGAGGGAAGGTTGGTTCAATACCTGAAAATCAATCAATGTAATGCATCATATCAACAAGCTAAAGAAGAAAAATCACATGATTTTGTCAATAGATGCAAAAGAAAGTATATGACAAAATTCAACGCCCACTCATAATATATAAAAAAGAAACCTTCAGAAAAATAGCAATAGAGAGGAACTTTTTCAACTCAACAAAGGGCAAAAAACCTATAGCTAACATCCTACTTAATGATAAAAGACTGAATGCTTCCCACTAAGATTGAGAACAAGGCAAAGACATCTGCTGTCATCACTGTTATTCTGCATAATGTTGGAAGTTCTAGCCAATGCAAAAAGGCTAAAAAAGGAAATAAAAGACACATAAGGAAGGAAGGAAGGAAGGAAGGAAGGAAGGAAGGAAGGAAGGAAGGAAGGAAGGAAGGAAGGAAGATTTTAAAAAAGAAAACTGTCTCTCTACTTGCAGGTAACATGATTGTCCATGTTGGAAAACCCTAGAAATCTACAAAATCACTTCTAGAACTAATAAGTGAATTTAGCAAGATGGCAAGATACAAGATTGGCACAAAAAATCAGTTATATTTTTATACACTAGGAATGAACACATAGGCAGCAAAATTAAAAACACAATATCATTTATAATTGCTTTTTAAAAAGTAAAGAGAATAAATCCTTAGGTGTAAATCTAATTTAAAAAATATACAGGACTTGTATGCTGGAAATGAAAAAACACTGATTAAAAAATCAAAGAAAATCTAAATAAATTGAGGGGCATACCATGTTCATGGATTGGAAGACTCAATATAATTAAGCTGTCAATTCTCCACAAGTTGATGTACACATTTAATGCAATTCTGATCATATTCTCAGCAAGATATTTTAGATATTGACAAAATTATTATAAAAATTTATATTGAAAGACAAACTAGCTAAACCAATTTTGAAAATATAAAATGTGCAGGGTCAATCAATCAAGACTGATTATAAAGCTACAGTAATCAAGACAGTATGGAATTGGCAAAGAGAACAATACATAGTCCATGGAGCAGAATAGATAACCCAGAAAGAGACGCACACAAATATGCCCAATTGATTTTTGACAAAGAAATAAATGTAATTCTATGGAGGTAGGATAGCCTTTTCAGCAAATCATACTGGAGCAATTGAATATCCATATACAAAAACAAACCTTGACATAAAGCTCAGCCTTTATATAAAGTTAATTCAAAATTGATCATGGACTTGAATGTAAAATTACAAAGCTTCTAGAAAAAAATAAAAGATCTTTGAGATTTAGGACTAGGCAAATGTTATTTGACTTGACACCAAAAACACAATCCATAGAAGAAGATATTGATAAAGTGGACCTCTTCAAAATCAATAACCTTCATTCTGTGAAAGATGTTAGTAAGAGGCTGAAAGGACAAAATATAGACTAGGAGAAAATATGAGCTAGTCACATATCCAATAAAAGACTTCTGTATGGAATAAAGAACTCTTAAAATGCAAAAGTAAAACAAACACTCCAATTAAAATGTGCAAAAGACATGCACAGACATTTTGTCAAAGAGGATATACAGAAACTTGTACACAAATGTCCATAGTGGCTCTATTCTAAACAACCAAAATCTGGAAATTATCCAAATGTCTTTCAATAGGTGAATGGCTAAATAAACTATAGCACATCCATACTATGGAATACTTACTCAGCGGTAGAAAGCAACTATTAATACATACAACAGCTTGGATGAATCTCAAGAAAATTATGGTAAGAAAAAAAAAGCCAATCTCAAAAGGATACATACTGCATGATTCCATTATGTAATATTTGTGTAGCAACATTAATTATAGAGATGGAGAACTGATTAGTGTTTGCCAGGGGTTAAGGTAGAGGGAAGGGTGTGAGTGAAATCATAAAGAGGTAGCATAAGGGAGTCTTGTGATGGTCTAGTTAAATGTCTTAATGTGGCTGTGGTTACACAAAGCTATACATAAGATAAAATTGCATCCCAGGAAACTCTTCAATCACTGGCAAACCAGGACAGTTGGTTACTCTAGGAGGGTCTATCCTGCATCCCTTGCAGCTCTGAGGAGTTTGAAATTCACCTAGAAGAAAATATAGGTCTTCTGACTCCTTAGGAAGAAGAGCTTGTAGGCATCAGAGCCAACAGAAGAGGGAGCTACTGTGTCATGTGGGGCAAGAATGAGAGTGGCCCAATGTGGCAGACTGGCCAGATATTCACCATACTTTTTGGTTTTCTTCCCTGAGCACATGGCTAGTCTACCTTTCCCAGCCACCCTTACAGGTAAATGTGACTGAGCTCTGGCTAATGGGATGGGGGACATGTTCTGTCCAGCCCACAGGTGGTCCTTCATGACCAGTCTTTTCCACAGAGAATTTTAAGCCATGTACTGAAGAATGTGGAGCACAAGCTGTAAGGGACCTGATTCCCTGCTATCCGGATAGAAGGATTTGCTGATCAGAAATACACACTATGAGCATAAAGTGTTGCAGCCATTATACCCATTTTCATCTATGACAGTGTCCAGTGGTTCTTTAACTGATGCCCCTAAAGTGCATTCTACCTGGATATGCCATCAGTACCACTGGCCTTATTGTCCTCCCTGGGTACCTATATCAGGGGAGGAGAATCAGAACATACTGAGATTCCCAGACAAATCTTTATGGCTACACAGAACACAAGATCCTCTGAGTATCTCAGGGTGTCCTGGGGTTCTGAGTTCTGGACCTTAGAATCCCAGAAATATCAGATTCTGAAAGGATTGGAAGTGCTCTCAAACAACACAAAATCTTATCTGTGCCATTTAACAAATGGAGAAAATGAGCCCATGAGAACAGGCAGTACTTGAGGTGCTACAATGAATCAAGGAATGAGTGAGTGATCATTCATTCATTCTTTTATTAATTCCACAAATATTTATTAAGCACCTTATGTGTCAGACACAAGGATAAAATAGAAGATCCCTGCCCTCATGGAACTCACAAACAAGTTACAAACATGAAGAGGCTGGGTGGTGCTTGGTACTAGGGAGAATGAAGCAGATTAAGGGATGCTGGGAAATGGATGTTCTATTTTATCTGAAGTGGTCAGAAAGGGCTTCTCTGAGTAGTTGGAGCAGAAGATGTGAGGGAAGAAGGAATGAGAGGCTACAGCCTGCAGAGCTGGGGAGCTGTCAAATAGCCCTGGCCTCCGTATGACTCCCAATGTACATTGCTCTTCCTTGGCTCTGCTCACATGGGGGCTGTCCTGCTCTGGACTTTGGAGACTTTGGAACTGGGGGTAGTTGGATAGGATCTGATTTCTGACCTTCTAAAGCTTGATCTTCTAGGGTCACTCCAAGTACCTAAATTTCATATATAAACCAGGAGACTCCTGTATCTGGAAAATTCATTCATTCATTCATTCATTCATTCATTCAACAAACATGCTAAGCACCTATTCTGTGTTCGGCATGTGTTGGACTCTAGGGACCCAGATATGACCTCATCTTGGTTCCAGAGAGTTGACAATTTGGAAGAAGGGACAGACACACCCCTAGTTACCACCTGGTGGGTCAAAGCTGTGATAAAGAGATTGTGGGAGCCCAGAGAAGGCACTGCTTTTGGACTGAGAATCAGGGAAGTCTTCCTGGGTGAGGACATATCCAAGGCTGGGTCCTGAACGAGTGAGTCAGTGGAGAAGGGGGATATGATGTTGGCAGGCATTCCATGGAGAGGTCACACATGAAAGGCTCAGAAGTATGAGACGCCTGGAGATATTTGTGAAAAACTGCAAGGAGTTGAGATCTTTGGGATTTAAAGGAGTGAGGGGCCTGCGTAGTGGGGAAAACTGGGATCAGAGAAGTCAGAACAGGGCCTTTTAGGCTATAGTGGAGGGGATCATGCTGAGACCCCAGATCCCCATCCCACCTCTGTCCTAGGCTCCCTGGACTGCCTGAGCTAGGCACCCCAAGTCCAGAGGCCTCAGTGACCCCATCTGTGAAATGGAGACATTTGGGTGGGATGGCTCTTTAGAATGTTGTCTGCCAGTGTTTGTGGAGCCCCACAGAAAAATGGCCAGGCCAGAGCTGCCTCATTCTCCATGTGTTTTCCTCCCTGTGACACGTCCTCAAATGTCCTCATCATACTGGGGGACTAGCTAAGGATGAGGAGAAGTGGCTATAGAAGGAGACATCAGCATTTACCTTCCTTTTCTTTCATATCAAACTACACACATAGGAAAAAGGAAGGACAATGGTTCAGCAAGAGCATGTCAAGGATAAGTTTTTCTGTGTCCCAAGTAGTGGCTAAGAGGCTAGACACTGAACCTAGACAGACTGCTGACTTGCTGTGTGGCCTTAGGGAAGTCACTGGGCCTCTCTGAACTTCCCTTTCCTCCCCCTGTAAAGTGGGGCTAATCAGACTAGAACTTCTCTGAGTTGTTCTGAAGATTATATTATGTGTAAAGTGCTTACATAAAGCCAAGCACATAAGTCTCAAAAATGATAGTTACCATTATTATTACTGGTATTGTTTTTAGTAGATAAGGCAACAGGAGAAAAGAGTGTACTGTTTGTTGGGTGGGAGGAAGGATTTGGCTCTGAAAGGGTTAAAATCAGACTAACTGCTCCCAGTCCCATAGATAAGGTTGGAGGAAACACAGTCCAGGTCCCCAGCCCCTTCACTATAGAATTTATGAGGTGCTGGTTCCTTTGAGTCAAAGATTAGGGGCTTCCACCAGTCTGTGCAGGAAAAATTCAGGGTCAGTGGTCAGAAAGGGCCTGGGACTCTTCTGAAAGAGACAGAGCAGAGAGAAACAGAGCCTGGCTGCAGGGAGCCCCACATACACCTCCACCCTGCGAGTGGACAACAGGGAGATGGGTGCAAAGAAAGAGATAGAAAAGGCAGCACCAGAGCCAGCCAAGTGGAAACAGAGAGACAGTGAGCCCAAGTGAAGAGAGCGTTAGCAGGAGGGAAATTAATGAACAGACGGTGTGTGTGTGTGTGTGTGTGTGTGTGTGTGTGTGTGTGTGTGTGTGTGCGCGCGCGCGCGCGCGCGCAGTGGGAAGGGGGCTTGAGAAAAGAGGCTGCAGAGATGGAGAAAAATGAGACAGACAGAAAGATGGAAAAAACAGAGGAAGTTCAGGAGTGGCCCTTACGGACCAGGAGCAGTAGAAAGAGAGAAAGAAAATCAGAGGAAGGGAGTGAGGTAGAAGGAAGTGCTGAGAGCAAAGGGATGGGGGTCCCTGGGCGTCCATGCGTCTGTACCTGTGTATGTCTTTTCCTGTGTCTGACTGCCAGTAGGTACGTAAGTAGGGCAGTGCAGGGGGCGGGAACGACGCCAGACTGCGGACTACGGGACAGACCGACCTCCTGGACCCTGGCCTGGCGTCCCCCGCCCACCCACCCAGTGTGCGAGCCGGGAGCGGGTTAATGCACCGCCCCGCCGTCGGCTCCTCCCCGCCCGGGCAGTGTCCGGGTTCCGCCGACGCCTTCACTCGACCTGGTGGCCGGCCCTTGGGCGGACAGTGGGTCCCTGGCGGTGGGACCAACCCCGTGTCCTGCGGATGCGCAAGGAGAGTCCAGAGAAGCCCCCGCGCGCGCTGCGCCGCCGGGTCGCCGCTGGGCCGTCAAGCCTGGGTGCCAGGAGCCCTGCTCTCGCGGGGACCAGGCTGCCCAGATGCGGGTGCCACTCTGCCTGTTGCTGCTCGTCGCCCATGCCGCGGACATGCTCCCCATGAACCGAAGGAAAAAGCAAGGTGCGAGAGACGGTGGGGCGGGGTAGCCTGGCAGGCGCAGGCAGCCGGACAGATAGGAAGGTGGCCCTCGGGGCATCAGCTGGGTGCCCTGGGCCATTGACTCCTATAGACAACTGTTAATCCCACTTTAAAGTGAGATTTAGACCTAGACTGAAGCACCAGGGCACCTGTTTCATAAAGCTGGACCAAGGAAGCTCTGCAGGGAGGGAAGCCACTACCAGGCTCTCTCACTGCCTCCACTCCCTGTAGTAGGAGCATTGCTTGAAGGAAAGAGGGTGTCTCATGCAAAGATGGGAAGCCTGAGTGCCAGGCTGGAGGACACTGGGACTAGGGGATGGAGTTGGTTGCTTAGAAGCCATCTCAAGCATCTGTAATGTGCAAAAAGGTGGCATAAAGAGCCCTGGGCTGGGAGTCCAGATGCCCCCAATCCCATCACCTACCCTGACTCACTGTGTCACCTCCGAGAATTCAGTAATGCTTCGTGGGACCCCTTCAGTTTAGCTGCGTGAGCTCAGGGAGACTTGAGAGCTGAGTTTGAGTCCGTTTATTTTGGGGATAAATTGGAAGAAATCCAACCCTTCCAAGAGCTTCAGTTTTCCATCTGGACCTCCTAGGGTCACTAGGAAGATGAACCAAGGTTCTGACTATTGCACAAGTTCTCCAACCTTTAGTGTGACTAGGCAGAGGGACCCAAGGAGTAGAGAGGTGAGTGAGCTTCCGGTGAGCTGTGGATATTAGAGACCTCCTGGGAACACTCATCTCTAAATTGTCCTGATATAGTTGTTAAGTGCAAGGACTCTGAAGTCATCCAGCTTAGGTTCAAATCCCGGCTTCCTCAGTTACCATCTGCGTGGCCTTGGAGAAGTCATTTCGCCTCTCCGAACCTTGGTTTACCTTCTGAAGGTCTTCTAGAAGATCTCTAAGATCTTTCTCAGTTCTAGAAAAGAGCAAAAAAATAACTTTCTTTTTATTGACTCCTCTATAAAATAGGAATCAATGTTAAGTACGGAACTGACAGAGCAGATGTGGGTAAGACTGAATGAGTTAGTGAGGATGTCAAGTGAGTAGCTGAGTGCACAGAATCTTAGTGGGCACTTGTAAGTATTAGTCATTCTCATTTCCTGTCCATTGTGTCCTTGGCTCCTCATGAAATTGGGGCAGAGGGTGAGGGAGATACTTAATTTTTGAATGAGGAAACTGAGATTCAGAGAGGGAAACCAAGGTTGCACAGCAGGTAAGTAGAAAGGCAGGCTAGAATCTCAGTCCATCTGACAGGATGCTGAGATGTCCCCTGAGCTGTGGTCTTCTCTTCTCAGAACCTCAGTTTCCCCTCTGAAGAGCTGGTTTAGATATTTAAGTTCCTTTTCAGCTCTAAAAAGTGAATAAAGAAAAATTCTAATCCCTCTCTAGTCCTAGTTTGCTCAGTGAGGAGGTTGGGCATGGCTCCTCCTGACTGCCCTGGTTTGGTGACAGGGCTCCTGGCAGCCCTCTCCACAGTAGTTGATCTCTTGTGTCTGGGACACATGCATGCCCAGCCCAGCGCCTTCAGAGAAAGGCTGTGACTCCACTTATAAGCCAGGTACAATGAAGATAGCCTTGGATTTCAGTCCCACCCATGAACCCTTTGTAATGGGTGACCTTGGGTGAGTGGATTCTTCCCATCACCCACAGCTACAGTTTCCTCATTGGCACCAGAGTCGGGGTGGGAGGAAAAGAACCCTTCTTGTAACATAGACCACATTGTGGTAATAGGAATCCTGGCCAAATAGGTTTGGGAAATGTTAAGTTTAGCAGATATCTTGACTATGGGACTTATCAGAGCATTCATGATGAGGAGGTGAGGATAAAGTATAGTTTCCCAGACAAATTACACCTCAGAGACCATTTTTTATAAGACAGCTACTTGGAAATTCCACACGAGACCTCTGAGGATCTTACTAGCTTTGACATTCTGGTATAACTGGCAACAGATGTGTTCTGAAGACACCTGGGTATTGGCAGTGCTTCATTCATTCATTCATTCATTCATCCATTCATTTACTTGTTCTTTCAAAAAATGTTATAGAGAAGCCTCTGTGCCAGGCTCTCTGTTGGGACCCTTGAGGATGCCAAGGTGAACACACCTGGCCTTGAGGAGCTGCCAATGTGCCCCTCCTCTGCCCTTCCCCAGTCTCCACTCCATGCTGAATCCTCAGCTCCAGACTTCTGCCTGTTCTGCAAGATCAGGAGGAATGACTCGCTGGGCCCAGCAGCCAATCAGTCTGAGCCATCACCCTCGGGCTGGCTCCCACAGACCCACACTTCCTCAGGCTTCGGCGTCACTGTTTCTTGATGAAACCCAATTTTTCTGTCTCTAAGACAAGAAAGAATGAAAGAGAAGCCTTGAGAAAGTTTCTTGGATCTCAAGTGTCTATTACAAAACAACATTCTGATTAATTAAATATAAACGAATCAGAACCAGATGCAGACATTTCTCTTGAAACATGCTTGGGCGTCCTGGCAATAGCACACTTAGACAGGGGGTGGGGGCTCCAGTCTGCACCCCTAACCCTGACACAGGCAATGAGGAGAAGACAGGCTGTGACTGGGCTATGACTGACTTTCCTGAATGTCCAAGATCTGCTAGGGAGGGGTCTTGGTGGAGGTAAGAGTTACAAACATGCTCATGGTGCTTTTAGGTCCTTCTAGATCTGAGGCAGCAAGGGGCAGAATAGGAGCTCTGGAATGCAGATAGCTCTGTGTTCAAATCCTGAGCCTTCTTCTACCCTAATGTGTGACCTTGGGCAGGCCTTGTGCCTTCTCCTATCCAGAGTTCCCCATCTGTGAAATGGGAAATTGTACCTAGCTCTTTGGCGGTTGGGAAGATTCACCACTGTTTCAGAGGGAAGATGCTTGAAGGTGCTTCATAAGGATTCAGCCATTTCCCCCTCCCACTATACAGCAGAGTAGGATGTTTCCTTGACTGGGGGAGAGAAGTCTTTCGTAGGATGAATCTCATCTCCATCCTTTCTCTTCTCTGAGCTTCTTTTCCTTTATTTGTAAAAGGACTGTGCCTGCACCCACTCTTGTTAGTGGACTGAATAGAATACTTTGTAAACTTCCAAGTTCTGTTTGGATGGCCAGGTCAGCAGCAGTGTTCCCTATGCATAGACAGCGAAGCTGAGACCTGACAAGCAGGTGCCCAAGGCAGTGGGAGCAATGGGGAAGGACCCATTTCTTGTCTCCAGGTCAGGGCCATGACTGAGCACAGAATAAGAACTGTCCCCCTACATGCTGGCATCCAGGTGAAACCAAGTGAAGATGAATGTTAGAAGCAGTTCTGGAAGGGGGAACAGACTCCTACAAGGCATAGTGAAGGGTGATAACTGCACATGGCCGTATGTGCGTCAGTAGAATGCTATCTGGGAGAGTCCCTCTGCTCCACTGGACATGGGTTTCCTCATAATAGGGGCTGGTTGAGAAAAGCAGAATACTTGGCACAGAGTAGGTGCCCAATAAACTGAGCTCTGCTCACCTGCCCTCTTCCCCTGCAGCCAGTTCTGAGGGCAAGAAACTTAGAGCTCAAAGGAGATGCTGTTTTCATCTCACCTGGCCTCCAAAGGAGACCCTTGAGACCACTTAGTGGAGGCCTGCCATGTGTGGGAGCTCTGCATATGGGTTGTGAATCCTCATTACGAGACTTCCTGTATTATACCTATTTCTTAAACAAGAGAACTGAGTCTCAGAAAGGGGCAGTGACCTGCCCAGGAGCTTCCAACAGCTGAGATGAGAAACACAAGTATTGGGGGCTCTAAAGCCTAAGCATAGAAAGAGAAATGAATCCTGTTAGTTACTGGCCATGGGCTGCACAGAAAAAACATCTGAAAGGAGCCTCATCAGAGGAACAGGATTGAGGATTTTGTCAAGCAAAGGTGGCAGCAGGATAGGGGTTGCGGACACAAGAGGAGGGGTGGCTCTGGCTAGGTGGGAAGGGTTCAAGGAGCTGCGTGGCCAGAGAAAGTAGAGGTTCGATTGCAGTGAGGGCCAGAGTCAACCATGAAGGGCCACAAATGCTACTCGCTTGTCACCATCATCACAAAGAAATATTTATTGAGCCTTTTCTCTGGGCCAGGCCCTGGACTAGGTGTTGATAAGGATAGCAGAGATATGCTCCACCATCTCTGCTGTCAGAGGGCCCGGCATCTCCTTGAGATGCTAGGAAAGGAATCATCAGAAAGAATTACATGGACAGGATCCTGCTGCTCCTCTGCCCAGCCTAAAAGGCAGGTGGGTGGTGGTCCCAGTCTCACCTGAGGAATCTGAGACTCAAAGATGGGACATTGCTGCCTTAGATGCCACGTGGATAAGGTGACCTTATTCATTTTGTTGCCCTGCCTCTTCTTGTCTACCAGTCCACTGTTTATGCATTCGTCTTTCCATCCTTCCATCTAGTGAAAAAACAGAAGCTTGCATTAATTCAGTTTTTCAAACTGAGGTTTGTAACCCATCAGCAGATCAGAGAAATAAATTAGTAAAGCACAGCCAGCATTTTTTAATGAAATGGAGTGGAATGGAATGAAACAACAGAACAGAATATAATAGAATAAAATAGAGTGGGACGGGCAAACAATTTTGTAAAGGGCCAAATACTTAAGATCTTAGGCGCTGCAGCCACATGTGATCTGTCACATTCTTTTCTTCCTTGATTTTTTTTTTTACAGTGCTTTAAAAATATTAAACCATTAGCTTACAGGCCATACAACAACAGTCTGTAGGCCATATTTGGTCTGTGGGCTATAGTTTGCTAACCTCCTTTTTAAGAATATACCAGAGTGCATTGCAAATGTTAAGATGAATTAGTATTTTGAGAATGTGTTAGAGTTCACATACATATGTGAATGTGTGTGCAAGTGTGGATGTGTGAATAAATGTGTGTGTGCTCTGTGTACTGTGTTCCTGCTATAAATATGTCATTTTTCCCACTGTCAAAAAAGTATGGAGGCTACTGTACCAACTGAGCCAATGCAGACCTCATGGCATCTGGAGGAGTCAAGTTCTAGGAGGATCCTGATATTGTAGATGGGGATACTAAGGGTGAGTGGGTCACACAGCAATAGGTGTGTGACCCCATGGAGCCTGGCTCTGGAGCAACAAAGCTGATACCCAAGTTGCAGAAATTGCCCGCAACACATTTTGCAAGTCCTTAGTTCATGTACTAGTTTCTAATGGCCCTGAATCTGGAGGCCAAGTCCTTCCCAAGGTGTGTAGATTTTTAGCTCTAGAAGGTGTAATGATTGGCCAGGGCCCTAAACATCCTCCTGCATCAGATACCCCTGAGCAGCCAGCAAGCACCAGCCATTGTGTACTTCTTCCCCACTGATTCTCACCAAACTTGTCAGGGGAGGTTCAGGGGGAGGGGAAAGTGGGGGTGGGTGGTACAGGGAGGGCATTGTTGAAGAAGAGGAGGGTTGGTGCAGAGAGGGGAACTGGCTTGTCCAAGGTCACCTAGCACATGTGTGTGAGTGTAACTAGGGTCTGCCAGACTTCAGAACCACAAAAGCAAATCCTGCCTATCATAGACTTCTCCAGAAAACTCATCTAATGCTTCCATTAATCAGCCTCTTCTGTATATAGTACTTTACAGTTTGCAGTACAGTTCAGCTTTTATTTTCTCTCTGGAGTTCTGGAAAGGGTTATGAATAATGGAATAATAGAATAATGGTTGGGGCTGAAAAGGCCAATTGAGACTTTTGAGACCAACCAACACTTGCAAATATGGAGCCTGAGAGCAGTAGCTCCTCAGCCAAGGCCAACCAGCTGGGATGGAACTGAGGATGCAGGAGAGATGGGGGTGAGGGTGGCTTTGGGTAGGAAGAGGAAGGCAGCTTGACCCAGAGATGGAAAGTTTGGTTTAGAACTTCTCAGAACCTCAGTTTCCCCAGATGTGACTTGGGAGTACCTGTCTACTTTTCCTTTCTCCCAGATTTAAGGACAAAAGTCAGCTGAGAGAATGGAATCAAGAGGCAGTTCTTAAGAACCAGAGACCAGCCCAGGGCCAGGAGCCTCAAAGGGCCTTTAGAGTCCCCTGAGTGCCACGTAGGGTCTGTGGCTTGGCTGTGTGGTTCCACGAGAGGTGTCTGCAGGAGGTCTGGGCCAGTCCTTCCCTCAGAGCCTTGGACCATGGGCAGTGTAGGACACAGAACAGCTGTGGGCTTGGTTGACACCCAAGAGCATGCTCCTCACCCATATATCCATGCACACATATATATTCCTAAAAACATATTTTTTTCTTTAAAAATACTTAATTTTCACTTGCATCAAAGATTTAGAAAAGTCTTTTTTTTAATTTTGTTTTCTGGTTGGGCATTTATCTATGCCAAATGTTACCTATATTATTTTATTTAACAATGTCAGGCACTGTTCAAACTACTTTATACACATGAATTGATTAAATTCTCCTAATAAATCTGTGAGGTAGATACTGTTATTATCCCTATTATGCAGATGAGAAAACTTAGGCCCAGAGAGGTTAAGTAACTTGCCCATGGTCACACAGCCGAGGTTCAAATCCTGCCCCGTCCCAGAACCCAAGCTCTAACTACTGAGCTCAGTTGCCTCCAACCTTATTTAATCCTCACAGCAACTTATAAGAGAACCGTTATTATTCACATCTTACAGAGGACAAAATTGCATTAAGAGAAAGGAGCATTAGTTAAAATATATGAAATTGCCATTGTTGTAGGTCAAAAACAGCCAAATATTAGCAATTTCATATGGTTCAGTCCAATAGCTTGGTAAGTAAGTTTGGCAAAGCCAGGATTTAAACCCAGACAATTGATTCTGAAGCTTTGCTGCATAGCCATCCTGCCAGGCCTTCTCCCAGTTCGCCCACATGATAGCCTATGAGTTTGTTTGATCTTTTTATTCTACAGAGGAGACCCTCCAAGCTCAGAGAGGATAGTTGACTTCCCAAAAGCACAGTCAGGAAGGAGAGAAGTTGGGATGTGCCCCCACATCTCCAAGGCCAGAGCCTCCTTCTTAGCTCTATAAGGCAGACATCACCATCCAGGACACACACATCCTCAGGTCCACCCTTGGAGATTCCTCCAGGTCCCACAGAGAATGGTCTGGGCCCCATGAAGCTAACTCCTCTTGAGCACTGCTGCCTCCAGCCAGGCCATCACTGCCTGTCCTGGAATGATATTTTTGTAATAATGCCACGTGATTCATAGGACCCTGCTCTGTGGCCCCTAGTGGGTACTACACTGCACCATTGCAGCAGAGGATGGCAGGGGTCTGTTTCACCAGCTCAAAAGAAAGGCATTCCCGGGCCTGGGGGACCCAGACCACATGCGGAAACCACTCCCTTTCACCAGAAGCCTCCACTTTCCCTGAAGCCTGGCAGTGGTGCCCACATCCGCAGTGGTGGATACAAATGAGAAAGAATGTCACGAGTGCCCTTCCAGAGCCTGCTCTGGGGTTGGCAAGTGGGTACAGCTGTCTCTAGCAAGCCCCAGATGAGCGGCGGAGGCTGGTGGGCTGTCACAAAGGCCACCGGCTCTGCCGCTCACTAGCTAAGTGACCTTAGGCAGGTCATCTCTCTCCTCTATGCTTCTGTTGGGTTATGAAATTCATTCCTAGCACATAGGGAGTGCTCAGTTAATGACTATGAAGAGTGTCCAGTACCAGGCATGAGGGGTGGGATTTGGGCTGTGACAGGCCTGGGCTCAGCTCCCAACTCTGCTACTGCCATGCTTAGGTGAAAATATTTTCCTCCTGAGTCTCAGTGTTGTCTATTGGTACAATGAAGACAAAAATAGCATCTACATCATATGGTTGTTTTAAAAATGAAGGTTATGCATGTAACCCACCTGGGAGACAGTAGGTGCCTAATAAATGATAATGGTCACGTGTCACGGGGACTTGGCTCATTCTAGTGTTCAGAATGTTCCAGTCTCAAGTTAGACATGTCCCTGTCTCTTTCTTAAAGTCCTTGGAAGATCTAATTCATCACAGAAAGGTTACTTTGAGGAGACCTGATTCAAAGGGTAGGGTGGTCCTAAGTGCTATGTGTCTACGGCACAGCGACTCACCCTCTC
The DNA here is from genome assembly GCA_004027375.1 of Macroglossus sobrinus. Lineage (NCBI taxonomy): Eukaryota > Metazoa > Chordata > Mammalia > Chiroptera > Pteropodidae > Macroglossus > Macroglossus sobrinus. Next base: position 37,023 of record PVKZ01001204.1, on the reverse strand, counting down.
TGAGCCTCTGCTCACTCTTCTATGAAAGCAGATCTCAGAGGACAGCAGTAAGAAAGGAAACGTGTGAGCGTGTGTGTGTGTGTGTGTGTGTGTGTGTGTGTGTGTGTGGTGCCAGCACATCATCAATGTATAAATGATGGCTATTTGTGGATGAGGCCATGGTAGGGCCTGTCGGCCTAGCCCCTGCACAGAGCAGGCTGGAAAAACCCTAGTCAGATGCTGCCTTTCAGACATATTTTTCCTTTCTCCTCCTTTCTTGCCCCACTTCTGGCAAACATTCGAGTCATTCAGACTCCTTAATTCAGAGCACATTATCAACATCAGTCATGCAAGACCCTGTTCTTGTTTTGTATTTTATTTTTCTCTTATTTTTTTAAATTGTTACAAATTGCTGATTTTTGTTTCACTCTTAAAATTTATTTTATTTTTAAATTTTCTATTTTTATTTAAACAATTTATTTTTAAAGTTTTTAGTTTTAATTTTAATGTAATATATTCCATTTGCAAACTTTTTATTTTATTCTGACATTTTATTTTACTGTTTTTTTATTTTATCATTTAATTCAGTTTTAAGTTGCTTTTTTATTTTAAATTTTAAAATTAAATTTAGTTAATTTATTCAATTTTATGCTCTTTGTTTTAAATTTTTTATTTTACTTTTTAGTTTTTTTCAATTTTTTATTAGGTTGTATTTTTATTTTCTCCACTTTTTTATTGGGTTTTCTGAATTTTTCTTGTCAATTTACAGGACTTCTTTATATTACCTACATTAATATCCTCTACTGATTTTGACATAGAAGATATTTTTCTTCAGTCTGACACTTACCTGTTAACTTTTCATGTCCTTTAGAGAATACAAATCATTTATGATGATATTGTTTATGTGGTCAAATCTATTTAGGGTTTTGGGGGAGGAAGGGGTCCTTATGCCTCATGGTCTAGACTTTTTGATATTACAAAAAGTCCTATACGAAAGTCTCAAAGGAAGGGCATGAGTCCCCAGTTCTCTACCCCTCGAGCAGACCATCCTGATACCGCCTTCACTGACTACCTTCCTGTGAGCGATTCTTCCTTAACAAGTGTAGCTAGTCCAGATGCAGCAGTTCTCGGCCCTTCCCGAGGACTGTACTGGAACTCTCAAATGCAAGTGACACATTTCTGTTCACCTTTGTTCCTGAATCTCCCCTGGGTCACTACATTCCAGTCAGCACACATCTGTTGAACACTTGCTGTCAGCCAGACCCTGTCTTTAGGGGCCCCAGACTGATGAAGGAGGCAGGCCCAATAGAGTGAGTCTTAATGTAAGGGTAGGAGAGATGTCAGCTGGAGCCCCTGCCCCGGGGGCAGGTGAAGCAGGCTTGAAGTCCTTCCCACAGACTGAGCATCCCCTGCCAATGGTGGACATTTTCCCAGGGCTTCACTTTCTGGATCATCTTATTCTCCTGAATCAACAACCTCCCCTGCCTTTCAACCCCAAGGAAAAAGGAGACATTCAAGACATTTGTGCATAAAGCTAACTTTGTTGAAGATCTGAGGTATGTTGCTAAGGGCATACAGTTCAGACAGTTTCAGATAGAAAATGATCAAGTTATTCTTACAGTTTCCTCTCTCCTCCCATCTGGAGTAACTCCTTCTGCTCCTGTGTGTCCCCACAAACAGCTCATGGCCCCTCTCTGGCAGGTCCTGGGCTCTGAGACATATGGTTTTCAATGGCATTTCTCTGCTTTTGGAGAACTGCTGGGTAAGAGTCAGCAGAGAGGGGCCAACAGGCCACTAGGGAGGCACGGCCCCCCAGCAATTAGGAGCTTGGGCAATTAGGAGGTGGGCTTCCTCCCACCTGACTCCACACTGTGAGTTTCTAGGGCAACCACTTCATTTCTCTGAGCCTCAGTTTTCTCAGCCACAAAACTGGGGGTGGGTATAGTCTAGCTTTGTAGGCCTGTGGCGGGCATGAGATGATTTTACACAAGGACGTGGGTGGCACAGGGGCCTGTATGTGGCAGACACTCAGCCAGTGTTAGCCTGGCTCTGCCCATTTGCAGTTCTGGTCCCTCTGAGGATCTGATGATGCTCAGAGAGACCTCATCTCCAGTTGTGGCTGCCATCTTGGTTCCAGCCCTTAATCCTGGTTTTAACTAGGCAAGAAGGATATGGTTCTGGAAACTGAGGCCCACTGACAGTGGGTGTAGAATTTCCAAGCCTGAGAAGCCTAGGGCCCTCCAAGCAGAAACAGGCCTGCCTCGGGGAAATTGGATTTGTGTGTGTGTGTGTGTGTGTGTGTGTGTGTGTGTGTGTGTGTGTGTGTGTGTTTGTGTGTGTGCGCAAGTGCACACACACACTGAGATCTCTTGAGTACATACTATGTACCAGGCACTGTTTTGAGCATAAGGTATTTGATCCTTAAAATAACCCTATGAGGTAGATACAGAAGAAAAAACTAAGACACAGGATATTTCAAGGCCACACACACACACACACACAAACCTAGCCCAATAACACAAAAAAGAAAAAGAACTGTCTTCTCGATATTTTTTTGAAAGAATGACAACCTCACATACCCAACAATTTCATGACAGTTTCACATATAGGACAATTGCAAGTCAATTTCTTACAGAATTTCACGTGCTTGACAACCTTATGACATTTTTACCACAAGACAGTTTTGTGCCAATTCCAATACAGACTGATTTTGTGACAGTTTTGCGTTCAGGGTAACTTTGTGACAATTCTGGGTTCGTAGGTAACAGGGAGCTGAGCTCTGGGTAGTTGAGTCCCTGAGAAGCCAGCTGGAAAATGACTGCCTCGCCCCAGTCCTGGCCTCAGCTGGCTGTTCCTACCCACAGTGTACCCTGCCTAATGATAAGAGATCCAATAACAATTCTTATTTTTTAAAAACTATGATTTTCTGAAGGTCACTGGAAGTGTCCACGGGCTGCTCAGCATCCCCAGGGTTCCTACCAGGAACACCACTGTGACTGCTCTTAATGAGTGACTAATAAAGGGGAGAACACATCTGGTGGGTCCAGAACGGGGCATTAACAGACAGGGAAGCAGAGACTTGGTGTGGTGGGGGGAAGGATGACTGATCTGGACTGTGTCCACCCCCACCTCCACCCCCACCTAGTAGCAGGGCCAGGCCGGGTCAGCATGGGGTAAGGCTTTCTCCATACTTCAGCCCCTAGGCACTAGATCCTTTGGATGTGGGTCTCATCTGTCAACACACATCCACCGCCGTCCCAGAGGCACACACAAGCCCAGTCCCTTCCTTCTCTGGCATTCAGAGTTTAGCAGAGACTATTTCCAACTTGGGCCGTTTGAGAAAATACCCCTCCTACGAGTGGTGAGCAGTAGAGTTTGTAACTCAGTCTAGCTCTTCCACTTACAGTTGCTGGCCCTTGAACCTTCGTTTTCTCACCTGTAAAATGAAGAGTGATAACAGCACCCATCCTCTTTCTTCTTAAAATGAGGCCTGGGAACCAGCATCATCAGTATCCCTCAGGGAGCTTTGTAGAAAAGCAGAATCTCAGGCCCCACACAGACTTTTAGCATCAAAATTTACTTTAAAACCTAGATCCCTGGGCATTGTGTGTGCACAGTATAGCTTGGGAAGCTCTGGTTTTGAAGATCACACAGGTTCATACACAGACAACACCAGGCACACCGTAATAAGTGTTAACCAACAGCGTATATTGAGAGGTGGCCAATGCCTCTGCTTTTCATAAGCAGCTCCCGGTGATTCTGAAGACAATTTAAATCTGAGGATCACCACTAGCTGGGAAACAACCCATGTGGCTATAAACCCTGGCTCCATCACCAACCTCCATCCCTTACCTCCCTAGCCCATGGCCAGTGTCTGAAAGGATTCTGTGTGTTTCAGCAGTGGCTGAGGGGAGGCAGGGCACTTCCCCACCTCCCCAAGCCTGGGTGGGGGAGGCCAGAGAATAGCTCACACAGCATTTAAGTGGAACCTGAAAGACACAAGAGACTGGCCTTTCACCCCCTGATGGAACACATGCATACTGATTGCTCCATGTCTACTGGGGGTGAGGGGAGAAGAAACGATATACAAAGCGGGTGAGATCAGTCCTGGGACAACCTGTACTGCCACTGTGTGGCCAGTTTCCCGTCTCCATCAAGGTCATATGGACATTGAAACGGGCAGTGACCTTAGCACGGCACTGGGAACTTAACAAGGTTTTTGTAAAGGGATCTGTTATTCTGTGTGGAGGCGGAAAGGAGGCACTGGGATATGCTGGCAGCCAGGAGGCAAGATTAAGCCTTCAGCTCCTGCATTCACACCTCCTGGGACTGACTATCCACTTACCTCTTACTGAGGGACCTAGGGCCAGCAGCATCACTACCCTAGGCCTCAGTTTCCTCCTCTCTAAAGTGGGTGTGATAATAGTACCTAAATGAATTTTGCAGCATCTGTACATAGAATGGTAATCAGTTTTTAAAAAGAATGAGGCAGTGACGTGCAACATTTGCCAGGATAATTCAGTGCACAAAGCCAGGTGCTCAATAGTTGGTGCAGAGTGCTGTGGTTTTTCTTGGCCCATCTAGAGCTCACTTTTCAGTGGTAGGAAAGAGACACTAAAAACTCAAACAAACAAATGTTTCACACAGCAAGTGGGGATAAGTATATCACATATCAGATGGGGATAAATGAAGAACCAAGCAGGGTGAGACAGGGATGAGGGAGATGGATGCTACTTCAGGTATGGTAGTCGGGGAGGCCTCACACAGAAGGGAACATTCCAGCTGAGAACTGAGGGGGTGAGCCTTGTGGACGAATGTGGGAAGGGATTCCAGGCGGAGGAAAGAGCAAGAGCAAAGGCCCTGAGGTAGGAGTGGTCTTGGTGTGTTTGAGGTGCAGCAAGGATGAGGTCAGCATGGCTGGAGCAGGGTGTGTGATTGGGAGGGAAGGGCAGAAAGTTTCAGTGCCAGGTCAGTGCAGGAGCGTTACAGGGTGATGGTGGCATGGACAGGAGGAAGGTGACAGCATCGGAAGTGTAGAGAAGTGGTCAGATCGTAGACATATTTCAGAGTTGGAACTGACCAATTTCTGATAGATTGCATGTAGGATATGAGGGAAAGAGAATAGGCAGGACAACTTTAAGGTTTTTCAATGTAAATGGCCTACCTATCGACTAAGGAGATGCATATTTGGAGGGCAAAGGGTAAAATCTGTCCATTTTGGCTGTGTGCCTATTATTATATTCTGAGGTTCTCATCCATTAACCCCTTAGGGGTCGTATATGACACCTTAGCAGAGGTTTGCTATCTGCTCCTTACCTAAGCTCCCTCTTTGCCACCAACTCACATATCATCTTGTATTCACCTCTCTCAAAAACCTATCCTTTGCCTATACAAACTGGTTCTGCTCCTGTCCCCACATCTGCCTCTCCAGAAAATATCCCTGCTGAATCCAGTCTCTGAGCCCAGCCCCACCCTCCTGGGTCCTTCACTTAGCTCTGAGCTCCACTGGGCAGACATCATCGGGTTTCTTTGCACTGTAAGATCCTGGTCCTCTCAAGTAGACTGCAGGCTTTCTAAAAACAGTTTTTGAGAACATTTATTAAGCCACCATTCATTCATTCATTTATTTAAGAAATAGTGGCCACCTACAATGTTCAAGACTATGGACATTTGAAGGAGAACAAGCCAAGCTAGGCCCCAACCCTTGAGGGAGCATTTCAGATTGCCTCCCAAGCATCTGCCATGAATCGATTAGTAAAATCGTGCTCATTCATCTGCCATGAGCAATACAAAGCACTTTGCATGGATGAGCTCGCATCATCCTCACAGGTGCCTGGGAGGTGATCACTACTGTTGTCTCCATTTTGCTGAAGAAAAGGCTGAGGTTCAGAGTAGTGAAGGCACTTGCCTTAGATCACCCAGTCAGGAAGTGCTGGTTTGTCAGGTCTCAAAGCCAAGACCACCTCAACATTCTGCTAAATGTGAGACGCTCTAGGTTCTCTCCTGGGTACTGAGAAGGGTCTGGTGGGCTGCACATCTCTAGTCCAGCAGTCCCTGGGAGTCTTGAAAGCAGGAGCCATCTCCAGGGCTCATCCCTTGCTGAAGATGGTGCAGTCTTCTCCCCAGGCAGTAAAGTGGCGGGGACTTCTCTGAGCCATCCACCAGTGTCAGTGACTGCCTCCCACATGTGGTGGCTGAGTGGGCAGGCAGGAGCCCATGTGTTGTTTATTTCCTCTGGTCATCGGTGACATGTGTGCCCCACTGCCAGACAGAGATCAAAGGATGCAGTGCACAGCACTCTCTGTGTGGGGCACCCCCTACATGTTTTTGAATCCTTCCCAAGGACAGAGCAGGCCTAGAGCAGGGCCTGGACTTGCTTGGGTTTCACTGCCTTGGAGCAGAGGGCAGTGGTCTCTTTCTTTCCTTCTCCATTCTTCTCACTCCCCCAGGGGATCCTTCAGGACAGCTGTGTTAAATCCTCTGTCCACTGTGACACATGATGTTCTCATACAAGACACTGTTCCCTGGGCACACCCCAATTGTGAAGAAACTCTACTCCCCCAAAATGTTGACATCAACAGTTTTTATTTTTATCAAAATAAAAAGTCCTGCACTAACTGCCAAAGCAAGTTCAGGATCACAAACACCCATGGAAACATGGCAGGTGGTGATAGTAATATTACTGAGACCCTGCTAAGTGTCAGGCTTGCGCAGGTCCTGATAGCATTATCTGTGAGGTCAGCCAGTAAGATTCCTATTATACAGATGGGAAAACTGAAGCACTGAGAGGTTAAGGCATTAGTTCAAGGCCACGTGGGCAAGGATAAGGAGTGGAGCTGGAATTTGAACCTAGGTAGTCTGGCTCTTAACCCTACTCCACTCTTAAAGTGTGGTCCCAGGACCAGCAGCATCAACATCACCTGGGAACCTTTTAGTAATGCACAGTCTCAGACCCTGTCCAAACTCACTGAATCAGCAATTCTAGGGGGAGGTCCAGCCACCTGTGTGTTAACAAACCCTCCAGGTGACCCTAATGACTGCCCAAGTGTGAGAACCCCTGCTCTACATGGTCTTCTAATATGAGAGAGTGAAGTGGATATAAGAGAAAGAGCAGCTCAAGGATAATAATACACAGCAGCTGATTTTTGCCCTCAGTGTCAGGGATTAATAGTAAGGGAGTGGTGGGGACTATGGCAAATTGGGACTCATATGCCCCATCTATGTAACTCCAACCTATCATTGCCTTGGAAATGCAGGCCCAGTGTTGGCAAATAGTCTGACTTTTTCCAGAGAAGCCCAAATTCCAGTGTTTAATGTGAGAATTGATTTTGATCTTGTAAATGTTGGCAATCTATCCAAATTATTTAGGAGAGTGTTTTTTTGTTTGTTTGTTTTTAAGTGTGAGGCCAAAGTTCTTTACTTGAGTTTTGAGGATTTTTCAGTGACAGACTCGCTATGGTAATGAACCTGTCCAGAGAATGTATACTTTTCAGGGTCTTGGATGTCACCCTGTGCCTTTTGACCCCCTCAAGGAAAGCTCTCAGAGTAAAGGTGGGTGGGAGGCACGATATTGCAGAAATTACCCTGAATCCACCCCAAATCCCCAAATGGAACAAATATAGAGATCACTTGCAAACACTGAGCCACTGACTCCTATTGCAACAAGGTGCTTGGGTGTTCTCAGGATGTAGATCACCATGAGGTTGGGAACCCTGGTTTGAAGAGCAGGTCATTCCCTGATCCCAACAGAAGGAATAAACAGCCCTTCACCCGAGACCAAAGCTGCCTCCTCATGTCTCTGCCCTGAGCTTTTCCATCCCGAGGGAGAAAGACCATCTCCCTGGATGTGGTAATTGGTAGTTGCTGTCTAGCAATACCTCTGGCCTCTGTTTGCTCACCTGTGAAAGGAAAGGAGGCTAAATATGGCTTTACAATCCCCCCATGTGTCGTGACAGTGGGGAAAGAGGAAAGGAACTTACATTTATGGAGAAGCACCTACTATGTGCCAAGTGCTTTTTGGTTTGTTCACACACACTTCAAAACCAGGCCCATGGATGGAGGTAGGAATTGCAGCCACAATTTTTCAGATGGGAAAACTGAGGCCCAAAAAGATGACAATACCTTCTAAGGTCACTCAGTAAGTGGCAGAGCCAGGATTTGGGCACCTGCACCATAACACATGTCCTTAGATATTTGAAGGCAGAAAACATGTCATCTGCTTTAATTTAATAACAATAACTTCAGCTTATTGAGGACCTGCTTTGTGCTAGGCTCTAAGCTAAAAGATTTTTATACACCATCTCAACAACTCTGCAAGATAATCATCATTACGCCTTTTCACAGCTAGAATAACTGGGGCTCAGAAAGTTAAAATACTTTAAGTTAAAGTCATAATCATCAAAGCTCCTAGTGCTGGACCTGATGCAGACTAAGGGCTCAGTGACTACTTGTTGAATGAATAGATGGATGAATGAATGAATGAATGAATGAATGAATCACTCAATCCTGGACTAATACATGCATTCAGAGTTGTTTTAAGCCTGCATCCCTTTGTAAACTGCCAAACTCAACATAATGAATTCCACTGTCGTTTTCCATAAATTGGACACCTAAGTTGCAACTCATTTCCTGGCTGGTGGGAATGGCAAAGTGACTCAGATATTATTTCGAGCCTCGCCACCCCCCACAGCTAGCTGCTGGAGTAACACAGGGCCATATTTCTTGGGCCAACTGGCATTTTGGCTGGGGAAGAATGGTCTCTATTATGGGAAACTGTTGTTAAGGGAAATCACAAGTGGTGCCGTCCCCTCTGGTGCCTCAAGAAAACTTGGGGAAGTTGCAATTAGAGCTCCAATACTTTCATTTAGAAACATGCACCTGAGCTGAGATAGAGCAGCGACGAAGACCAGAATCCAGTTGAAGTGTAAAGGAATTTTCAAAGTGTGTTCCCTAGAATCCTAGGGCCCCTTGGGGCACTAGACTGGGTGGGTGGTACTCCAGGCCCCTCATCCACAGCTGCTCCATCATGATCTGTTGCCTATCTCACGAGCTATGTCATTTTGATTATAAATTGACAGGAAGAGAGCTAGCTCAGGTGGAAGAGTCACTTTCTTTGGAACTATGGGGTGAGCCAAGCCTTAGAGGGATTAGAATCTGGACATGGAAGATAGTCAAAAATTCTATCTTTTGAGGCCCATGAAGTTTCTAGTTTCTGTTCTCTCTCTGCATCTGATTTGTTTATTTTTCTCTTTCTGCTTCTGTATTGGTCAGGAGTCTTTTGGTTGCAAGTGACAGGAAACCTAATTCAAAGTGGCTTGAGGAAAGAAGAGAATTTATGGACCCCACACAAGAGATTGCACAGACAGTCTCTTGGTTCTGCCGCCGCTGTGTGACCTTTATTCTTGGGAAATTCTCCCCTGGTCTATGTCTTCTCAAATCCAAGTAGGGTGGACAGAACACACACACACACACACACACACACACACACACACACACACACACACACACACTTGCCGACTCAAAAAAAATTCTAAGACTAACTCTTGTGTCTGAACCCATCATATAGTCGAGGGGACTTGATGATCTACTGGCCAAGCCCAGGTTAAATACATCTGGATGGAGATGGCTCCGCATGAACCTCAGACTCAGAAAGTGCAGAGGGATGGGATATTCCTCTGTTAGCAAATAGAGGTCACAGATGCTAGCGCCCTCAAAAGCTTGCCACACATGTACATCGGAACAGGCTACTCTGCCCTCCTGCAAATGTTCTTAGGTTAAGAGTGCATCCTAGATCATCATCTGTCAACCCAGAGTCAAAATTCTCAAGAGACACAATCTAGTTGGCCCACCTTGCCTGAGTTGTTCATTCTGGTTCAGTCGTCCACCAGGGAACAGGGTCATGCAGTGCAAACATGGTTGCCAGGGTTAGTTCTCAGGGAGAGGAGATTGTGAGCAGGGAATACACTTCCAAAATGCCTATTACATTTATTTTGAACTTGTTAAAATGTGTATTCCTGGGTCCACACCAGACACTTTACAAGTCTCCCTGGCGATTCTTATGCGCAGTCAAATTTAAGAACCATCAAGTTCGTATCTTTCAAAAGCAGCATTATACAAACTCTAGTTGTCATCATTTATTATTCACAAAATTATCACTTGCGTCTCTACACTTATGACCTTGGAGATGGAGGAAAATAGTATTCTTGTTTTTAACGAGTCACAGAGATGTGATGAAAGGCCAGAGACCATCAGAAGTCAAAAAGTCAGAGGTGCCATTACAATATGGAGGCACTAGAGGGCACCCTAGCCAAATGCCAGGACCAAAGCAGAGCCACCTCTCTTCAAAGACCTGGGGTTGAAATATGCTAGTTGAGCTCCAGGGCGTGCTCTTGTACACATATATACATGCAGGTGCGTGTGCACGCGCGCACGCGCGCGCACACACACACACACACACACACACACACACACACACACACATACTGTCCCAGGTCAAGGGGAATGTCCTTGTCAGGTTCTTCTGTCTTCAGGATGTTGAAATCACTCTACAAATAACTGCTATAGCTCTAACTGGGGCTTCTTTGATGTTGTCTGCCTGACCTTGGAGAAGGTTCTATCCTTCTGGCCTCAGGGTGCCCCGTGAGATTGCAGGGGTTTGGCTGAATGATCCCTAAGCTCTTCCAAGAGACAATGGTTAGTAAGAATTTTGCTGTGTCCCCATCTGTGTTGCTATCAGTCACTTCTGCAGGCTTAATTTGTCCTGTGAGGTCCTGTAATGGCAAGGCTATGTGTGGTTCTGCCTGACACAGAAGAGGCCCTGAACAAATTCTCCAAGAGGACAGTGTAGGGCCTACTGCTCTGGTCCCTTCCCCCATTGATTCTGTGGGACCCTAAGTGTGTCATTTCACCTCTTTGCATCTGTTTTCTCAGCCGCAAAATGGGCGATGATACACATGCTGGAGTGTGAGTCTTAGTCCACAAACTCAGTTTACAGGAAATACCATTTTGTTTTTCCATAAGAGAATATAATTTTCAATTTGAACTTCTGTTCTGCCAGATGACAGAGATCACCTCAAGCCAACTGAGGGTCCCTTTGCCCTTTGTTGGCGGAGTGGCATCTCAAGTCCAGTGGGCTTGCATAGTGTCGAGGCACTGAAGAGGGGTACCCTGGTCTCTACTGACATCACTCTGTGCCCACCCACATGGCTGAAGATCCGACATCAGCAGTCATTATCATGTAGGCACCCCGATCTGTCAGAAAGGCCCTGTGGCCTAAATGAGAGGAATGACAAGTTTCTCTCTCTCCTATAAAAGAATCTCAGGTAGACAGTCCTGAGTTAGTGGTATGTGGTGTGGTATGGCCACACCACAGTGTCTTTCAGTTCCTTCTGCCACCTGCATCTACCATGGTTCCAGCTATCTATCCCTCAAACTCTCAGGAGGAAAGAAAAAGGAGAGAAGAATCACCTGGCATTTCTTTTGAAGGGCATTCCTGGGTGTGGCACAGGACACTTTCACTTAAAATCCATTGGACAGAACTTAGACACATGACCAGATACAGCTGCAAAGGAGACTGGGAAATGTTGTTTTTATTCTTGAAAGACAGAAACTCTGCTAAAATATAGGATTCCAACACTGAGGTAATGGGGGAGAATGCACACGGGGACAACAAGCATAGTGCTCAGGGGCTCAGGCCTCCACTGCTTTGAGAATTTCTGTCACCTACCCTTGCCCAAGACCTCAGCTAGAGGATGGGCCAGGGCTTGGGGAAGGGAGCTGGGAGAATAGAAAGAATATAGTCCCCTCCCCTTCCTCCATCCCTCAAGACACCATAGAAGCTAAATCCTTTTTTTTCTTTAAATATATCTTTACTGTGAAGTATTTAAAATCTACGATCAAGAATAAAAACGTAATGTAATGAACATTTGTATACCTGCCAGCCACCTTTATCATATATTACCACTTTCATATTTGCTTCAGATTTTAAGAATTAAAATATCACAGATATAAATGAAGTCTCCAGTCTTCTTCCCCAATTTCTTTTCCCATTTCTCACCTCAGAAGTGTTACATCCCAAATTCAGTGTTTATCAGTCCCTTCTATGTCTTTTAATACAAATTTATGTATTATAAATGTTACAAAGTATTATTTTGAAGGTTTTTGAACTTAACATAAATGGCTTCTTACACCTTCTTATGATTCATTTTGCAACTCACTTTTTTGTTTTCAGCACAGTCCTTCAGATGTAGCCATGATGACAACTGTAACCCTATATCTATCATTCATCATGGCTGGGTCATATATGTGGTTTACGGCTATGTTGTATGACTATACCACAATATGTTTACCTATTCTCTTGAGAGATGGTTAGTTTTTGGAATTATTTGTTATTGAATAATGCTGCAATAAGCCTCCTTGTGCATGTCTCTTTCTGCACATACACAAGAGTTTCTCTAAGCCAGTGTTTCTGACACTGTGGTTCGTGGACCAACAGCATCTCAGCATCACCTGCAAACCTGTGAGAAAATCAAATTCTCATGCCCCCACCTCAGACCTACAGAATCAGATGCTCCTGGGTGGAACTCAGCAATCTGTTATAACAAGATGATGTTGATACCTGCTAGGGTTTGAGAGCCACTGCTCTAGGGTTTATACCATAAACCAAATTGCTGTGTTCAGAAATGGTACATCTTTATGCCTTAAACTAATACAATGTATACATCATTTATGCTTCAATAAAACTGGATAGATGATTAGATAGATAGATAGATAGACAGACAGACAGACAGACAGATAGATAGACAGATCATACATACATATATACATACAGACAGACAGACAGACAGACACACAGGCAGATAGATAAAATTTAAAAAAGAAAAGGCACATCTTCAAATTTACTAGATGCTGCCAGATTTTTCTCCAAAGTTTACACTCCTATCAGAAGGGAAAGTTTCCTTTGATCCTTGCAAACTCTTGGTATCATCAGAACTTAAATTTTCTAACAACTGGTTGGAAGTCTGGACTCTTTTCACTTCTTAGTCGATATCCTCTCTCTGGCCCTGAAATCCATCACACTTTCTCCCCGACCTCAGGCCCCTGCCAGGTCTATAGCTTTGGAAACACACAAACATTTATTCTGCTCCTTGTGGCAGTTTCTCTTCCCAGGGGCGTCAGTTATGAGCCCACTGAGCCCACTGGATGAGTCAGGGGTCTCAGTTGTAAGCAACAGCAATGAGGGTTATCAGCAGGACATGCAGGGCTTGCAGAGTCCAGGGAGCTGAGAGCAGGCTTGGGGAAATGACGGTACTCATCCCAGAGCAGGAGGGAGGGGAAGGAGGCATTTCTGCCTAAGCTGTTCTGGGCAGAGTCAGCTTTGCCTCCACTATGAACCTCATTCTCTCACTCTTTGTGTCTAACTCTCAGGACTGAGGTCACAAGAGTATCTGATTGGCCAGGTTTTGATAGATGCCCACTCACTACTGATTCGAAGAAGGCTGGGTCTCTTTGATTTCTATTCCAGGGAGCAGGCACCACGATCTGCCCTTCCCCAGAACTTCACACAATGGGGAATTCCTCTAACAGGAAAATGGGGCACCAATAGGAAAGGGTGGGGGCAGCAGGGCCTGGGAGCTGAAGAGTCAAGAATGGGTGAGCTGAGTGATCATGGGCTCAGATAAGCCAAGATGTTAACTGGCTTATTAACAGTCTGACCTTGAGGGGTCATAACACATGAAACAGTTTAATGTTTCCCCGATGCCTGCCTCTAAAAAGCTGTCCAGCTCTTTCCTGTCCTTCAGTGATACTGGGTCACTTACTGACTCTCCTCAGCTCTGACCCCCAGTGTTTTAGCTTGTTGCCTCTTGCTGGGGCACCTGCCAACATCTAACCTTCTTGAGTGAGGCAGCAGCGACAGTGCTTAAGACTGGCTACTTCTAGGGGACCATTGCTACTGAGAGTCCCCTGATGCTTGCCACGAAGAATATGCAGATTTTTCTGCTGCTGTGCCCCTTCTCGGCTTTGCCTTCTCTCTTCTGGTCTCTTTTCTGAGCTCAGAGAAAAGGGGCAGATCTGCAGGGCTGCAACACAAGTTAATGTCTGACCAGGACATGAAATGCCGGTCACCCCTTCTTGCAGGCACCCCTGTATCTGTGAGGGGTAGCCTTGTACCTCCCCTCACTTGATTTTGTGGGGGTTGGAAATAGAAAGACACAGCACCCCATTTCCCCAGTCTGACATCTCCTAATTCCCATGAGTCCTTCACTCTAAGTAATAGATTTAAGCAGGTGATGTTCAGGCTGGCAGAGACTGCCTATGAGCCTTAGAGAGGCTCTCTTTAGATTCTAAGGTATTTTCCACCTCTTTTATTCCAGTTTTGGGGTCCTGGTTGCCAATTCTGGGGCAGCAATAAAGTTCATTTTCCTCAACTTGCTATAGTTAATGATATTGGGAACCTTTCATGGTGGTGACAGTGAGGAAGGAGATATTGTTCAGAAACCAAGCAGGAAGTTGAGGATTCCCCATACCTGTAACATGCACATGAACTTCACACATACTCAGAAACACTCACTATTTTAGTAAATATTAAGTTTGTAAACAATAGAGAATTCTAAATAATAGTGATTTATACAAAGTAAATATAGATTTCTCTTTCATATAACAGCCCACAGAAGCTGTCCAGAGCTGGTACAGCAGTTCTATATTCCTCAGGGACCAGGGCTCTTTTTATCTTATTTCTCTACCACCCTAAATACATAGTTTCTACCTCATGATACAAAATCACTGCTTGTGTTCCAGCCATCATGCTCACATTCCATCCAACAGGAAAGATGAGGGGGTGGCAAAGGGTATACCCTCTCCCTTTAAGGTAGCTTTCTTGAAGTTGCACACACTGCTTTATCTTATACCCCTTGGCCAGATGACCATATCTTTAGTCACATGACCATATCTAATTGCAAGAGAAGCTGGGAAATGTAGTAATTTTTCTGGTGGCCATGTGTTCAGTTAATATCCAGATGAGACAATCTGACCTGCTCACACATGTGGTTTGACCATCTCTCTTCCTTTCCTCCATCCTGATCTGGCTGACAGTGGGCATTGGTCTGGGGGGAAACTGCACAGGCTGTGTCATCTGCTCAGAAGAAAATGGCTGCTCCACCTGCCAGCAGAGGCTCTTCCTGTTCATCCGCCGAGAAGGTATTCGCCAGTACGGCAAGTGTGTGCATGACTGTCCCCCCGGCTATTTCGGCGTCCGCGGCCAGGAGGTCAACAGGTGCAAAAGTACGTGGCTCCTCCCTTGTCCTGTGTTACTACTGGGCTCCTGGGCACCTCTGGCCCACATCCCATCTCTTACTCCAACACAGTCACAGCAAAATGGGTATATGCCTGAACCCAGACTCAGACACTTGTTTGGTTTCAGTCTGGCTCTGAAGCCCTAGGCAAGTCAGTGCCTTCTCTGGGCTCAGCAGGGAACCTTCACCTCCATCCTAGTTTGCTGTGTGGCTTCAGGCATGATATTCATCCTCTCTGAGCCTAGCTCAAATGGGAAAAGGAGTCCTAACTCCTAACTCTAGTTTTCACTATGACCTAGGGTGAATCCTGACCATCTCTGGGCCTGGATAGCAATGGAACAGGAAGCCCTATTTCCCAGCCAGATTTGCCCTGTGACCTCAGTAAAATCCCCTGCCCTTTCTGAGTCTCAGCTCAAATGAGAATGGCGATTTTGAGCTTTAAATCCATATAACCATGGATTTAATCTTGGACATGTCACCTTCCCCCATCAAGCCTCGGTTGAAATGAGAAAGGGAGTTCTTGAATGCAGCCCATTTTGATCCTAGACAAGTCTGGTCTTCAAAGGAGACACGGAATCATGACCCCAGTGCTATAGAACCTGGGACTGCTCAGAGGCCCTCTCACCTCAAGCAGTCCCAGAGGTCCCCCTGCCGGGGCAGCTGCCCTCACCGAGGGTGGCCCTGGCTGTGTTATAGAATGTGGGGCTACATGCGAGAGCTGCTTCAGCCAGGACTTCTGCATCCAGTGCAAGAGGCGGTTTTACCTGTACAAAGGAAAGTGTCTGCCCACCTGCCCACCAGGCACTGTGGCCCAGCAGAGCACACAGGAGTGCCAAGGTGAGTGACGGCCTGCTCGCCCTACCCTTTACCATCCCCCCACCCCAGAAGCAGGGCTTGGTGAGGGATGTCAGGAGACCTGGAAGAAATCATAGTAGAATGTCACATGGTGATGGGTGGCGCAACACCACCACGTCAGATACACATAACTCTTCAGTATGCTAGAACCTTTGTAAACACCGTTATTGTGATTACTATTACTACCAGCACTGGCATCGTTATTACTACCAAGGGAGGCAGCTGAGTACTGAAGAGCCCTGATTTTGAAATAAAACAGACCTGGGTTCAAATCTTAGCTCTAAAATTTACATTAGTGACCTTGAACAAGTTACTTAAGCTCTCTGCTTCTCAGTTTCTCCAAATGGAGAAAAAAAAAAGTTACCATAGAACATAGAACCTACCTCATGGGGGAGGATTGTTATGAGGATTAAATTAATGAATACAATTTAAAGTACTGAATACAGTAACTAGCACATAGTAAGTGCTCAATACATGTCATTATTATGCATGTTATATCAGCTGTCAATCACTGCTGTTTCCCCACTACTATTTTTCGGACTCCTGTGTGAGCTCCTCTTCTGTGATCCGTTCTTACATGAGGCTGTTCTGTTGTGTTCTCACATGAATCATGTATCTCTGCCTATACATTCTGTCTGGTCTCACGTTCATGATCATTCCAAAATCTGATTCCTTATGACTCACTGTCCTTGGCCAAATTCCTCCCTGAGCAGCAGACCACATCACCACCTACCCTCAGGATGCCTCCTTCTCTCCCTCCCTGTCCCCAGCCTGGTACTTCCTCTCAATAACCAGCTCCACGACCCATGCTGACCATGCTGGAAACATGAGCATCACTGTTGACTCCTCTCTTGTCCTACATCCAATCCAATCTGCTCATTCGTTTGCCAAGAAATATTTACTAGAGCATCTGCAATGTGCCAGGCACTTTCCAAGTTTCCAGAAACATATTAGTGAAGAAAATAGACAAAACCTCTGACTTTGTGGATGTGACATTTTCCTGGGGAGACGGAAGAAACACACAAGAATAAATACAGGTGTTAGGTGGCAAAAAGAACTTTGGGAAAAAAAATTAAGCGGAAGAAAGCTCCCAAATCCACCCGACTCCTGCCTTCTCCTTTCTCCCCACCCCACCGCTATACATCCCTTTTTTCCCACACTCTGCCCATCACTGGGATCATGGCCACAGCCTTCTGCCTGTCTACTTGCCTCAGGTCTCACTGCCTCCAGCCCATGTGACTCTCACCCCAGCAGCCACAGTGGTTATTTCAAAATGAAATAACCACTGCCAGCCTCCATCTGCCAGCCTCTCTATCCCATCATTTTTTTCCTCCCCATTTGAGTTCATGCCCCAGTTTCCCCAGTTCTAGATCAGTGTCAAGGCCAAGTCCTCCTAAGGACTTTGCTGGGGTTAGTTCTTCCACCAGGAGCACTTCTCTCTCCTGCTCCTTCCTGAGCCTGGCTGACCTCCCCTCCCCGACTTCAAAATTCAGATCAGGAGTCCCCTCTACCAGGGAGCCTTCCTAGTCCCCAACTGGGACCCACACTTCCTCTGGAATCCCACAGCTGCCTGTGCTCCCCCCATTACTGCGCAAGCACCCTTCCCTTCCAGCCTGGCACCTCAGCACAGTGAACTCTGGGAGGCAGTCTTGTACCTCAGCACCCCTCACAGCACCTGGCATGCAGTAGGTGCTCAGTCTTTGCTTGTCAGATGAATGCATCTAGCAGGAGGACCATTGTTCTAATCTGGAGATCGGTTTCTGGATCTTAAACCTACTGTGTTTTGTGTTCCGTGTGAGGCCCTTCTCTGTTCTCTTAGCAGGCCCTGCTCTAAGCCTCAGTGTCCTAATCTGAAAAATGGGAGTGTTGATAGCTGTCCCATTCTCTGACTACTTCTCAGGGACTCTTAAAAGCATCAAACATGAAAAAATTCATATGTAATTATATATTTTTAGATACTTCCTACTAAGAACTTTAATGTCCATGACCTCATTTTTTCTCACAACAGCCCTGGGTAGCTTCTGCCTTCTGTAGCTGATCAAAGACACATGATCAAGTTCAAAACCTGCATTCAGGCCCTGAGGACCATTCAGCTAGACTTCTGGCCCTCCCCTCCCAGACCTTCGCCCCAGCCTCACACTAGCTGCCCTGCCCCTCAAACACAGTTTGCAGGCCCCGGGCTGTGCCTGCCTGCCTGGAATGTGCTTCCTTCCCTCTCCACCCAGTGAATTCCTGTCTCTCCCCTTAGCTCCTGTGTCTCCTGCCCCTTTAAAAACGAACAGTTGGTCACTCTGGCTTCTGGCTCACAGCAGCCTGTCCTTGCTTCAGATAGCTATCATTCCAGGCTCTCATAAGGAGCAATTTAAATGTCACCCCTCTGCTCCTGGTATAGCCTGAGTCCCTTACATATAGAGATGGAGTCTTCAGGGAACTGAACCCTTCAGACCCTGCCTTCGGATCTGAAGGACACTCCAAGCTGACCCACCTGTCTATCTATCCATCTCTCCCTCCTCCCCACAGAGGAGTGTGAGCTGGGCCCCTGGGGAAGCTGGAGCCCTTGCACACACAACAGGAAGACCTGCGGCTCGGCCTGGGGCCTGGAGACCCGGGTCCGGGTCCGAGAGGCTGGCCGGGCTGGGCAGGAGGAAGGAGCAACCTGCCAGGTGCTCTCCGAGTCAAGGAAATGTCCCATCCAGAGGCCCTGCCCAGGAGGTGAGCACCAGGCCAGGCATGCAGGGCTACGGCGGGCAGGGTCCATGGGTTACTTACAATGGCTCAGGACACAGGCCCCACAAAGAGTACATGTGAGGCTGCCTGAAAGTCCACCGCAGCCATACCTTCATGTGGGTTACACACTGCCCTCCACGGTGTCCTTTCAAAGGAGTCTTCCTTGCTGGGGTTAGTCCTAGACAGTTAGGAAGACTGAGCTTGTGCTTTACATCAGGGGTTCTCTATGCTTTCAGACTCACCACCCCCCTTTTAATCACAAGGATTTTGGAACGCCCTTTTTACTACTCTGAAATAAAACCCATGCATTTTGTAACCTACTTGCACAGGTCATTAAAAAACAAACAAAAACAAAAATCAAAAAACCAGCATAGTGTCCTAACCATAATATAAAAGAGCAACAAAATAAATTTCATCACAGCAGTGTTCAGGCCCAAAACACTAGAGAATACGCAGTGAAAAAGAATCATGGCAAAGATGATGACCAAGGTCAGGGCTCAGGTGCATGACTGCTTTGCTATTGGAGATTTGATTTCCCTAATGATAACCAGCTCTTAGTAAGGTCAACAAAACTGTCTGACCTCTTGAGTGACACCACACTGGCAGCCCAAGACTAGTCCATGAATGTGACAAGTGTTTGAACGCCCTTGGCACTCACATGCAAGAGGGAGGCAGCTCTGAGCAAGCAGATTTCTTAGCTACATGAGGACTGGATGATATGTGATCAACTCTTCTTTATGAGGGACTGTAGTCCCACGCAGCATCTCTGATCCCTATCCACTGAATGCCACTGAGACCCCCTTCTTTGAGACAAATAAGATCACCACGCAGATTTCCAAAACACCCCTGGGGGCTCTTAAGAAACACTGGTGTAAAAAAGAGAGGCTGCAGAGTGTAGTCAATAAGATGAGAATGGTGAATAGTAATAAAATGAAATTAGCTAACGTGAACTATATACCTACCATGTGCAGGACACTGTGCTAATTCTCTGTGCTCACTGAGTCATTTAATCTGCACAATGACACTATAAAGTAAGTATTGTTATTATTTCCATTTTATAGATAAGAAGATTGAGGCCCAGAAAGGATAAGTCACTTGCCCAAGGTTCAAACAGCTAGGGAAGTGTGGACCTGGAATTTAAATGTAGATCTGTGAACAAGTAAGAATCTAAAGTAGTGTAAAGTAGAAGGGTAAGGGATGTGGGGCCAGATGATTTGGGGCATACAGTTGGACATGGTAGAGCCAGGGCTTGAACCCAGGAATACTCTTGGATTCAGAAGGACTTGTGGTGTGTGGATTGAGAGTGCAGATAACAGAGATGGGGACCTCTGGGAGTCACGGTGGGCAGTTAGGGACAGAGGGTTAGATTGAGATGGGACCAGAGACACTAAGAGAGGCCAGACCCAGAGAAAACCCAGACAGACAGTTTTCTATAGCCCTTGTTACTGTGGCCACACCTCTCATGGCATCTGAAAGCTGGTGGCTGGTGGCTGATTGGTTATGGAGACCTCAAGAGAAGAAAGCTCTTTACCCTCAGCAAATAAGAAGAAGAAGAAAAAAACAATAGCAGTGGCAAGCATTCATAAAGCACTTACCATGTGCGAAGTGCCTAGCAATGACAACTTCTTTAATTCTCACAGCAACCCTACTGTGGGCTCCTTGAATCATCAAATGTCTCCTCGGGGCTTCCATGAGCTTCTCCCTACCGAGAGTCCCTTTCCATCACACCACATCATAGCACTTATATCTTTCTACAATGATGGTGCTCATTCTTGTGTTTGCTTGTTCAATGTCTGTGATCTCCAGTTAAAGCAAGTTCTTTGTCTGCCTTGTTCATGGCTGACTGGTACACAGTAGGTGCTCAGTTAACATTTGTTGGATATGTGAATGGGTGGGTGGATGGGAGGATAGGTAGGTGGCTGGGTAGGTGACTGGGTAGATGATGAATAAGTGTGTAGGTGGATAGGCAGACATCAGGCAGACATAAGGAAAGGATGGGAACCCAAAGCCCCTCACCACATAGTCCCACCTTCAAAGCTAGCAAGGACCACTCAGCAGTCCCTCACCCTGTCCCCCAGATGCTGACATGGTCAGCCCCAGAGCTTAGAGTGGGAGCTTGGCTTTAGTGCCCTCTGAGGGCTTAAGAGTGGGCATAGGGAGCCCCAGAAGTGGGCAGCCTGGTCTGAAGGAATAATCCTGAATCTTCCCTGAGCGAGGAAGAACCCCAGCTCCTGGGGAGACAGGCACACAGTTGACATTCAAGAAATCAAATTGCTTTCACCTTGCGGCTCCCAGCTCTCTCATTCCTTGCTGTGTGACCTTGGGAAATAACTTCCTGAGCCTTAGTTTCTTCATATTCATGTGGGCATACAGCTCCCTTTGGAAAACGGAGACATCTCTGAGACACCAATGTATAAAAAAGGCCTGGATGTGGAGACATGTTGTAAACCAAAACTTTAGGGATGGCCTTGCTCCCAACCACACCTGTCTTCTCACCTGTTGATCATAATAATGGCAACAAATGGGAAGAGCATCTCAGGTGGAGGGCACAGCCAGTGCAGAGATGTGGTAGAGGCATTGACCCATCTGTGTAGGAGGAAGGGCAAGGAGGCCAGTGACTGGGGCCACATGAGCAAGGAGGAGGGATGAGAGGGGGCAGGCAGGCCAGAAAGAGGACTCGGTCTTTTTCTCCAAGAATTCTGGGAACCACTTGAAAAGTGACTCCAGGGACTCTAGCCCTGGCTGTGCCACTGAGCAAGAGAGGCCCTTGCTGGGCTTCAGTCATCTCCTCTGAGACACAGGACTAGTCAGGTGTTTGCATTAGGAATTCACCCCAGCTCTTCAGGAGTGGTGAGCACAATGGGGTCAAGATTCTGATTCAGGTCTGGGCTTTGTATCCCAGCCCAGCTCTCCCCACAGTGGGAACTACGTGAAGTACAGGCCCCGTGATACCCGTCGTTATGTGCCTGCCTCCCACAGCTATAGAGCATTTAGAACATGCCTTAGCTAAATACTGCTGTTTTGTTGGGACAGAGCTAGGGCCAGGAGGTGAGTGCGGAAGTTGGTGCTGGGACCTGAGTAAAATGTGAGTCTCCAGGAAAGAGCCCTGTACACCAGGAAATGAATGCCCAGGGGAGGGTCATGAACAAGGCCACCCAAGTCCCTACTGGATGCACCATGTGAACCTCCAGACCCTGGGGTGTCCTCAGCAAGTCAGCGCATCTCCTCGCCCGCTAAGAACTAGAAGTGTTCTGCTGGCCTAAGTTATCGATAACTACAGTCCAGACTCTGAAAAGGAGTGATTGCCAGGACAGCACCCAAATGTTACTCTGCGCCCTGCTGTGGGGTGGGGTGGGGGGACCACCTTTCCTTTCAGGATTGAGGGGCCTCCCAGAGCCCAACTGGACTCAGAAAAAACACCCTATGCTCCCACTGCAGAGAGAAACCCCAGCCAGAAGAAGGGCCGGAGAGACCGGCGGCCACGCAAGGACAGGAAACTGGACCGAAAGCTGGATGTGAGGCCCCACCAGCCACAGCTCTGAGGAGCCCGGGGTGGGCCGGCAGCCGGATACACTCTTCCAAGCCGCTTGCTTTACTCCTCATCCCTTCGCTTTCTTGCTACTGTTGCTGTTGCTTTTTTTTTTTTTCTTCCCCATTATCTTTCTCTCCTGATCTCCCACCTCTTCTCTCTTTTTCCTTTGTGGATCTACCTTTCCTTTTTTCCCTCCTTTATTTCCTGTATTTCTTCCATCTCTATTTCCCTCTCCTTCCTCCTCTCTTCCTGTCCTCCCTCTCTCTTTTCCTTTCTCTTCTTTCTTGCTTTCCTTTTATCTATCGTCCTTTCTTTTCCTTCCCTCCTGTTTTCCCTCCTGTTCATTGTGTTTGCTCCCTCCCTGCTCTCCCCCTCCACACACACACACTTTAAATGACCAAATGCCTGTGCCCTGTCTCCCAGCTACTCTCTATCTACTCCTTAAAGAAAGCAAACATCTTTTTCTAGGCTTTTCCCCGATACTGTCCTAACTCCACCTTGCAGAGACAGAGTGTGCAAGGGCAGGGCCTGAGCCACAGTACAGGCAGGCTTGTTGGGTCCAGAGAGCCCTCTTTTGCTCTAGGAAACCCCAGACCCCAGACCCCAGGGCTGCCAGTGCCTCCTGCTCTGGCCAGTACCTGGAGGCCATTTCCACAGCCCTCTGCCACCAGCTCCCCTAGGAAGCCTCAGGAAGAGGCCCTGGGGCCTCCTGATGCCCAGTTGGCTGTGAGCAAGGCACGATAGGGCCTCTGGCTGGACAGTCAGTCCTGTGTCCACCCATGGCAGCTGGGTCCACCCTCCTGGAAGCTGCTGCCGTACCCCATCAGTGCTCCCTCAACACTCTTCTCTTCCCAGCCAACTACACGTCTGTGTTCTTCAAGGACACAAGCGCTTCATCAAGTGGGGCTGTCGCCCCTGGGAGAACAGGCTCAGCCCAGAAGAGATGAACGAAGCTAAAAGGAACTTGGAGATTATCCAGACCACTCTGTTCCCCACCCTGGAGCCTCCTTTTCATTGTACCCAGGGGGAAACTGAGGCCTGCGAAGAAAGGGACTGGTCTAAGGTCACACAGGGAACCCAGGGGCTGTAAATTCCACCTGTCAGTTGCCCTGCTTGGCATGTCCACAGCTGAGAGATTTCAGGGACTTTGGGGAGGCAACAAAGGAAGCTGTTAGTTTAGGAACAAGAGAAGATTTCCTGATACACACACCACCACTAACACCCTGGACATTGTGTTTCACTGTTACACCCCACATGCCAGGCAGGAAGAACAGTGGGAGGAGTCTCAGGCTAGACCCAGCTTAGAAGTAGGTTTGTTCTCACTGGCTGTTGCTCCATCATCATGAGATCCCCTCCTTCTTTTTTCCCCTGAATCCCCAAGAAGGGGCACCCTTGATTGCACTGGCATTACTGGCTGGCTTGAACTCAGAGGATTCAACAGCTAGGAGCAGGAAGAATCTGAGAACTGAGGGGGCCAGGGTGGCTGGGGAAAGAAGTGTCTGCAAGCTAGGGCAGGCTAGGTTTTAAAATATCACTCCTCCACCCCAAGAGTGCCCAGCCTCAGGCCTCCCTCTGCCTGGCACATGGAGATTCTTTGACCTCCTAAAACCCACCCTCACCCTCACTTTCCCCTCCAGCTTTTCTGAGGACAGCTAGAGCCCCTGGCCAGACCACCAGCTTCTGTTAAAACTTTGTGCTTCTGAAATGCTCTGTTGTTGTTTTAAGACTCCAACTTTTTTTTTTAATAAAAGGAAAAGAAAAAAGAAACTTGCAAATGCTTCTTGGGCATCCAAAGAGTATTACAAAACCATGATGTTGATGAGTTTGGAGTAGCTGAATCTAAACCATGTGGGTGATTTTCACTGGAATGCTCGGGACTGAGAGAGCCAGGGTGTGTCAGGAACTGGGGGAGGAGAGGCTTCAGCCCTCAGCCCCTCCAGACCCTTCTCAAGAAGGGGCATCTCCCAGAGACATAAGAGAACAACACTGTGCTCCCCTCACTCCCGGTGCCTCTCAGCCCTAGGAACCTATCTGTGCTCTGTTCAAATCTGAGGGGCCAGGGATGCCTAGGAGGTGTGACAATTCCACAGAACCATATAAACACTGTGGACTGCTGATGAGAGTCCCCCTCAGCAGTGAGAGGCACAGGTTCGAGTTCCAGCCTGTCATCAGCAGTCTATAAGATCAAAGCCAAATCATTTCCTCTTTCTGGACATCAGCTTCCCCATTTGATAGGTGAAGCAAAAGCACAACTGAATTAAATCCATTGCCCAAATCTGGGTGGCAAAACGGCATTTTCTGAGGTACTTTTAAAAATTCAGATTCCAGAGCCCCACCCTAGACTTACTAAATGTGAGCAAGTTTAGGAGAAGTCAGCTTACTCACTCCAGGATAAGCTCAGGGGAGACGGTGGCTCTCACATGACCTCCAGCCCCAGAATTCTGGAGTCTAAATTGGAGGGGGGTGCCATGCTGATTCTGACCTCAAGACTCAATGTCTGATTCTATAGTTTAATATATGTGTTCTACAAAGAGTTTTTCAATAAGATTCAAATGCTAGGAAGCTGAAGTTTCTAAATTCCACAGTTCTAAGAGACCAAGATGGGAACAGAAGTTTCCCACCTTGCAGTCAGTCCCCTGGCCATGTTCTTTCCCTCAGGGTAACTGGTCAGCTGTCTCCAGCTGGGGTCTGCGGACAAAACTATTCTTTAGGCGTTAGAGCCTCTTCAGGGCCTAAGCCCATTCCTTCCCCTCCAGCTCCCTCCTAATCCTTTCAAGTCGCAGCTTCTCCCACATTTCTCCTGAAGACCGAGGCTTTTCACTGGAAAGGAGAGCCTCCCATGTAACTAACTGCCCCGTACAGGAGAAGCTCAGAGAGAAGCTCAGAAGCTGGCCCAGGTCACCCAGCCAGAGAGGGCTGTGGGCAGAGTCCAGAAGGAGGTTCTGGCTGCCAGCCCCTCGGATGCTATTCCAGTGCGAGAGGACAAAGGTTTGGCCCGAGTAGAGCGGATCCTGCCCAACTCCTCCCTCCCCCACCTCAGCGGGGCCACACCGGATCCCCCTTCGCAGCCTTTCCCCACTCTGCGCTCACTAACTAGGTCTCCATCCATCCTAGCTGGACTCCAAGGCCCTTATGTGGTTCCGGCCTCTTATCACTAGAGGGCGCCGTTCACCCAGAAACAGGGCAATCGCTCAGATTGTCCTGGACGTTTTTCTGAAAACCACGGACGGACCTGTTGCTTTTTTCTCCTAGCAGGACCTGGAAGAGGTGGGGAGGCTGCCGCCTACCTCAGGGTAAAAGACAAGAGCTGTGATGGTGGCTTGGCTGAATGACATCAGAGGACCTAAGCCCAACATTCCACAGCCAGTAATCATGACTGTGCCAGGTCCTGACCTCCTGCCAGGACATCATGGGCAGGGGACAGGCCCAGGGGCTCCTGGAGCATTATTTCTCCATTAACACAGGAAAATTTCAAACCACTCTATGTGGTCTTTCTGACTCAGAAAATATGCATTTTTATAATAACAAAAATAATGGTAATCATGATAATGATGATTAATAACAATGTTGTATATGAATTGAGCACCTACTATGTGCCAGACAGTGTTAAATGCTTTAGAGGCAGTATTTCATTTCCTTTGCTTTTCTCTACTCAATATAACTCCTATTTTGCTGACTTCCTTTCCTGTGCAAACATTTTCACATCTTTTTCTCCCACCACCCTCACAGAAACCCTGCAAGCTAACTTATAAAAGAGAGAACTAAGGCTCAAGTTAAAGTCATTCAAAATTTATCAATCTCAATTCCCCAATTATTCAATAAATATACAAAATGCCTGCTGTGTGCCAATACTGTGCTGAGTGTTGGTAACAGAGACCCAGGCTTTGTCCCTGGAGCTTGCAGTCTATAGCTGAGTTGGTTACCGTGATGTGATAAGGCCTTCCACAGAGGACAGGATCTTGAAGGAGGAACAGCACATCCATCGACAACCTACAGCCAGATACCCAGGCTGACAACTGAAAAATGAGGAGGCTTTAATGAGATGGATTGGGAGGAGTCTCAGCTGTAGATCACAGCATTGCAAAGTCCTGGAGGAGTGGCTCATGGGGGTGCTAACTCCAGAATTTCCAAGCTTCCTGGGCTGCCAGATTCTGGAACACAGGGACTCACCTCTGGGGACTGCTGGCTCCCTTACCTCTACCCCACCCTTCATGACTCCCAGCCTCACGATGAAACCTGCCTCAAACAGGTAGAATAGATAGGCCAGCCAGACCTGCGACTAAAGAAGCCATGTCAGTCTTCTAGTTCCAGCTTCTCCAGCTCCCAGCTGTAGAGTTTTCCCAGCTAAGGACCCAGCAAAGATAAGTTTGCTCCACTCTGCCCTGTCTAAACTCATGCTTCTAAAACCCACCAGCATAATAAAATGGTTTTTGCCTTGTATTGCTCCTGTTGGGGAGGCTTGTTTTGCAGCTATAGACCATTGGAACATGGGTCTTTAGGGGTTAGAAGTGGCAGCGCTCTTCTAGGATAAAGGGGCAGGAAAATGGGACTGGTAAGATCCAGACAACAAGGCTACAAAGTCCATCTTCTAGTCAGGATGCAGTACTCTCTGTGCTTCAGTTTCCTCATCTATAAAGGGAATAATGAGACTATCTGTCATGGTGTCACTGTGAAGTTTAAATAAGTACATGAGAAATGGTTTACATACACAACAAGTGCTCAATAATAGTTTTGATTATTACATATATTTCATTTATTTATTCAACAAACATTTCTTAAGCACTAAGTCTAAGACAGGAACAGTACCAAGCACTTCCCATTAAAATCTTAAACCTATCCTCCCCGGAGCCCTCTGAAGTGCATTTTATTATTATTCCTACTTTTCACAGAAAATTCTGAGGTTCAGAAAGTAAGTACAATAAGGAAGTAAGTGGGAACTCAAAACTCTGCCCTCCTCCAGGCGGCCGCTCCACGCCCAGGTGCCTTGGGGGCTCCTCCCACTCAGTGCAGGGATATTAGCGTCACTTGGAGGAAAGGTACCCAGAGCTCCACTGCTGTCTCCCACGCAGCATTTGGAAAAGAAACTCCAAATGGTTTCTACACATTGGAAAAGATGGCCAGCCTCACTGAGACTAAATGACAATAATGTCACTCAGAATTACCATTTTTCACCTCCTAGGTGGCAAGGAGCCAAAATTTCAAACTGCAGAGATTTGGCCGGGCTGTAGTGAGCTGGTGCTCTCTCCTATCTTCCCAGGGGAAAGGATGCGGCCCAGCCTTTATGGAAGGCTAGATGGCAACATCTATCAAAGTTACAGTGCACGTGTTCCCTGACCAGCAATCTACTTCTAGGGATTTATCCCCTATTTATCTTCTCCCATTTACGAGATGACAAGTATACATGGTACCCAGCTATTACCTGCAGCCTGCGTGTGATTACAAAAAACTGAAAACATCCCAAATGTCTGTAGGAGATCTGGTTACCCTGATTATCTCATAGGTCTCAGCTCTGACTCTTCCTGCTCCTGGGAGCCTTCCTTGGCAAACCCCCAGGTAGGCCAGGTGCCTCTCTCACTGCCTCTGCACTGACATGCCTGTGTTGCCCTGGACTCTATGTCTCTGTCTCTCCCCTAGACTGGGAGACCCATGAGGGTAAGGCCTGGGTCTGACTGGTCTCTGGGTCCCAGTGCCCAGTCCCAATCTGGCACAAGGTTGAGACCCAGTCGCTGTTGAATGGTTGAACAATTGGCCCCAAAGTGGCTCTGGTTAAGAGTGATAAATGGTGTTACCTGGCCAGCAGCAGCCATTGCCCATTGCCATCCAATCTGCATCAGATCAGCGTCCAGCCACTGCCCCAACACCACTGAAAACAGCCTCCAGTCTGGTGATCTAACACCCACTTTCCACTCCCCACTCACTCTTCAAAGTCATGCCCTCACTCTCACACTATAAGGGTGAATTAATAAACCAGTACAACCTCTATCTGTGGGCATTTGGAAAGAGCTATCAGATTTACCAACATATATATCATTTTCTTAAATATCAAATTGATTGAAATATGATTTACTACAGTAAATGAAATTTATCCCTTTAAAATGTAAAATAGGTCATTGTATTTTGACAAACATGTACAGTCGGGCAAACACCACCACAATCATGATCTAGAACTGTTCCAGAGCCCCCAAAAGTTTTCATGCCCCTTGGAAGTAGATCTTGTCTCCTTCCTCTCTCTGGCAAACACTAACAGGTTGCTTTCTGCCAGGTGGCTTTGCCTCTTCCAGGAGATCATGTAGGTGGGATATATAGGATGCAACCTTTTGAGTCTGACTTTTTTCACTCTACATGTGCCTTCAGGATGCTTCTGTATTTTTGTATGTATCTATAATTCATTTTTTGTTGTTGTCAAGTAGTATTCCAACAATTATCCATTCACTTGTTGGATGACTATTGTTTCTAGTTTTTGATAATTATGAGAAAAGCTGCTATGAACATTTGTGTAGTTTTTCACAATTTTCACTGCTCTTGGGTAAATAAATAGCAGTAGGATGGCTAGGCCACATGGTAAGGATATATATAATTTTATTTTTAAAAATGACCAGATTGTTTTCCCAGTTTCAGTTGCTCACCATCACTTGGTATTATCAGTTATTTTTAGTTAGGCATTCTAATAGGTGTGTAGTCATATCTCTCTGTGGCTCTAATTAGCATTTGCAGATAATATTGAGTAGCTTTTCATGTGCTTATTTGCCATCAATAACTATATTTTAGCAAAGTATCTTTTTAAATCTTTTGTCCATTTGCATTGGATTATTTTTCTTATTATTGAATTATAAAATTTCTTTAAATACACTCTGGATGCCAGTCTTTGATCAGATATGACTTTCGCAAGTATTTTCTCCCAGTCTGTGTTTTGTCTTTTCATTTTCTTAACAAGTCATTAGGAGAGTTTTTAATTCTGATTCAGTCAAATTTATCATTTATTTTCCTCTATGGTTCATACTTTCGTGTCTTGTCTGAAAAATCTTCACCCAACCAAAGGTCAGAAAGATTTTCCCCTATGTTTTATCTGGATGTCTTATAGGTTTAAGTTTGACTTTTAGATCTATGATCCATTTCAAATTAATTTTTGTATATTGTGTGAGGTATGGGTTCAAGTATTTTTTTTTTACATATTGATGTAGAATGCAATTTATATCCTCCCACATATGTACAAAATGGATATTCATTACAACCTTGACTAAAAAAGTAAAACATTAGAAACAGCCTAAGTGCCAGCACTCGAAGACTGATTAAGCACATGCGAGCACATCCATGCTGTGAAAACACTGCGCAGACACAGAGCTGGCACCAGCCACCGGCACCCGACAACTGAAGGGGTTATACACTAGCTGGCTGGTCAGTGTCCACGCTGAACAGCTGTGTGATGTTTCGAATGTCATATTATTTAGGTATCAAAAAGAATCGGACGTTCTTTATGGAAAGATCTCTAAAGTGTGTTGTTAAATAATAAAAGGACAGTGCAGAATAGTGGGTGAGGTTTGCTATCACTGGGTAAAAAAGTTATGTGGATTTCCTTGCATGTGGTGACAGAGGTTGCCTCAGGGAAGGGGGCTCTGGGTGTCTGGAGGACAGGAGTGAGAGATAGACTCACTTTCACTATCCCCCCTTTTGTAACTTTGACATTTTGTGCTATGGATATGTGTTATGCATTCAGAAAATAAATACAGAGAAAATTAAAGCAAACAAAAAAAAGTTCTATTTCCGCAGGGGCTCCTGGGAGATTTCCTCCTGCGCACGCAGCCCTCCGGAGTTTGAGAGTCCCTTTCGGGTCCCTCCCAGGCTTCTCGGCACACAACAGTCCTGCCAGGCCAGCTTGATGGAGAGTGCCTGTTTCTCAGATGAGGAAACTGAGGCTCTGAGCAAGGCCGACGTGCTCGAGGTCACGTGGCCCAAACCCAGGTACCTTCTCAGGTATCTACTAAGGCCAGAGGAGTTGAGGGGTTGAGAACCAGGAAAGAGGCCTGCAGTCTTGCCCTGCTGGGACCCAGGCTGAGTCACTTAAGGTACCATGAGCCCATCTGGAAGCTATCGCCCCCCCCTCTCCCACAGACTGTAGAGGAGGGGTGTGTGGGTGGGAGTCCCGACTCTGTGTACATCTGTTTTTCATCAAGGCTCATGCTCTATACAAGGCTCCAGCTCTGAAATCCCAGCCAGGCTCCAGCTCTGAAATCCCAGCCAGGCCAAGCCACCCTCACACCAACCAACCTCTCCACTGGGACCTGAACATGTCAGAAGAATATGTCAGGGGAACAGACCTGACATCCAGACTGGAATATCCCTTTACCTCTCAGAATTTCAGTTATAAGGATTAAATAAACTAATTCATGCAAAACACGGCACCGTCAGTGTTCAATAAACAATAGCTATTCCTGTCTCTCTCCTGATAGCCTTCTCTTTCTCATTATCATACTGTAGGTGCCCAAGTAATGATGCCAACAGTTAATGTGCCCAGCACTGTTTAAGCACTGAATACATACTAACTCATCCAAACACCCCAACAGCTTTCTGAGCTAAATGCTCCTACTTAGCTTGGCTTTTCTGATGACCCAGCTGAGGCTCAGAGATGCTGAATAACTTGCCCAAAATCATACATCTAGCAAAGGATGTAGACAGGATTCGAACCTGGGCCACCTGGCTCCAGAACCCCAACTCCAAAGCTCTCCCTGCATTGCCTCAGTGGACCCGAACCTCTTCCGCATTGGTCCCTGATTCCTGCAGGTATCTATGGCATTGTCCCCTGAGACAGATCTCAACTAGTGTTGGTTGGCTGAGAGACAAACACCAACAGCACAGCTAGGAGACTTAGCTCCCTAGTCACCATGAATGGGACAAGAAAACTAGATAGGCAAGCAGGCTGGGACTGCCAGGATGGAGGATTGGGGTTAACAGGCACCCTCAAACAAGAACTGGGGGCACTAAGTTTGTAAGTCTAGAACAGCCTGCTGGGGAGGTGGGATTTGACAACACGCCCACACAGGAAGAGCACATACCCACCATTGGCCTCATGTGCAGGGATCTGCCTTAGAGAGACAGTGCTTTCCCTACAGCCCTGCTAGAAACAGAAGAAACTGAGCAGCCCAGAGGTCCATCAAGGGCCCTGGCTCCACAGACAGGGTGGCCCAGCCAGGAGATGGTAAATTATGCAGTGATGAAAAAGCCTGAGGCAGGGCTCATGAGCCAATGGGGCTCCAGCCAGACCCCACTGTGCAGAGGACAAAGGGAGCTACAGGGTCACTTGAGCAGGGGCATCCTGGGGAGCTGTCTGTGCGTAGAGAGCCCAGGGAGGGGCTGGAAGGGAGCCCAGATACAATTTTAACTCTGTAGATTTCCTTTCACTGAATCAGTGATTGTTTTATCAGAATAAGAAAAGAAAGCAGCACGCAGCACAGTGCCTAGCACATGGAGGGGGCGCACCTGAAATTGATAAAGGCATTTTGAACTCCTGTGACTGCTTGGTGCCAGCATAGCACTCTGAGGGCGCAGTCAGGGACCCCTTCCCTGGGCTGTGACTTCAAGTGCCCGACTGAGGGCAGTTTCAGAGGGGGAAGCTGAGATGAAGGAACAGTGGGAGCCTGAAAGCTGAAGTCTTACAGAGGATTTATCAAGTGCCTATAGTGGGCCAGGCACCATTCTAAGCACAAAATCTTCCATTATCCTCCCCATGGTGCAGATGAGGAAACTGATGCCTGGGAGGTGACCAATGGGTCTCCCACTCTCCCTTCCACTCACATTTCTCTCACACAGCCTGAGCACTGCAGCAGGAGCCTGAAGGCCAGCTTGTGATTCCCTTTGGCTCCTGCTCCCTCATCCTGGAATCCGTCCAGTGTTGAATAAGGGCAGCCAGCAGCCATATGCACTCAGCCAAGAAGGCTGAAAACGATTAGGGCTTAGCCATGTTTCTTGGACAGAGGCGCCTTCTGCATTTTAATCAAACGGAGCAGGAAAAGAGCAGCCCGAGAAGCTGCTCTCCAGTGGGGCTGTGGCAGGACTGGGAGAGAAGGGGTATCTCCTCAGGAAAGGGGTTCTGAAGTGCTGGAGGATGGGCCTGGAACCAGCATGGGCAGGGAAGCGTAAAGAGTGTCGGGGAACCCTGTCCCCTGACACCTGATGCAAACCTGACCTCTTGGAGGTAGTAAATGCTTAGGCTCCACTTCTCCCTCATTCCTTCCTCCTCCCTCTAGTGTCTCTCTCTCTCTCTCTCTCTCTCTCTCTCTCTCTCTCTCTCTCTCTCTCTCTCTCTCAAAGAAAAACAAAAACAAAAACAAAAACATTTAGACCTCAGGGATGATTTCTGGTCCTGGCTTCTCTACCTGGTGGACATGATCTTTTTCAGGGGAGTAAAGCTTGGGTCCCTGCAGAAGAGTGGGACAAGGAGAGCTGCAAGGCCAGAGCAGGAAGGGCGAAGTGGGGTCCATCTTGGGGAGGGGAGCTAAGCCGCATTCCCCACCTCCACTCTGGACAGAGCATCAGCAGGTAGGTCAACACTGCCCCCTCAACACTGGCAGAGGGATAGAGGGACAGGCAACAACGAAACCAGTCTGGAAGCCAGAAAAGACCTCAGGAATCTGCAACAATAACAATAGCAATCGAATAGTAAAATAATAATAATAACAGTAATTCCTATCAGTTACTGAGTACTGGTCACTGTACATGTAATTCTCACCATAACCCTGGGGACTGGGCCATCCCCATTGTGCCAATATGCAGATGAGTAAATCAAGGCATAGGGAGGTCAAATAACTTGTCAAAGGACAGATAGCTGGAAAACAATGGAGCCAGACCAGCATCCCCTCCTCAGATGGAGGAAAAAGAGAGGCCCAGAGATAGATGGACAGTGGCCAGCCCCAGGTCACACAGCAAGTTGGAGGCAGGGCAGGGGCTCTGAGGGCCTTGCCTCTCAGGGCTGTCTGTCTCTTTCCTCCATAATGCCGCAGGCTCTTCAGGGTCCATGTCATTCCATGTACCATGTCATTCCAAGGGTCTGTGGATTCAAGTTTGGGCCTCATTCTCCCAAGGGATCCAGCCTCTACTTGTGCCAAGAGGGGGGAAAGGAGAGAGAGAGAGAGAGAGAGAGAGAGAGAGAGAGAGAGAGAGAGAGAGAATTAGTTTAGGTGGAGAGGGGAGGTAAATTTGGACTGAGACCTCTTTCTTCTCTCCTGCTTAGTTTTGCAATTTACCGCAGAAACAAAGCCCAGTGTCCAAGAACAGCAAATCAGTTAAGAAAATCCCAGCAGGGCCCCAGCAGAGGCTTGTGCCACCATTAAACATGTGCTTCTAGCAGACTCTCCTGCTGAGAAAAGTAATTCATAATATAGTGTGAAGTAGAAAAATCAGGCTATAAAATACACGTACTGTTTCACAGCCATCGAATTGCCACAAAAGGAAAGCGAACAATACTAGGGACAGCAGGACATGGAACAATGGAAATGCAGGGCTCTGATGGTGGGAGGTAACTGATCACTTGGAAGCACAACTGGGCAGGCTCCTCAGCCTGGCACGGCACATACTCCACGTCCTGGGAGGACCGCTCCTCCATTTAGTACCCAAGGGAAAACTCTGGATATGGGCACAAGGGCATGTGTATAAGACAGCCACAACAGCCTTGTTAGGAATAACAGAAGAAGGGAAGCAGCACAAATGTCTGTCCTCTGGGGACTGGATAAAGAGTGGTATATGAGGCAATGCTGCACAGCAGTGAAAAGAAAATGATCCTCGTCACAAAATCTATATATAGAATTTGGATAAATCTGAAAACATTCTGCGCAAGCAGGACATTGCTTACAGCTTAATGGCATATATTTAAGTAAACACAAAAACAATATACATTATTTATCAAAACATACATATATATATATGGTCCTATGGGCTGAAAGGGAGAGAAAATGAGACTGGGAAGGAGGATGTGAGAGATGCCAACCTTACTTCTAATAATATTTCATATCTTTAAAAACCTGGGACAAATTTACAAAATGTTAACATGCAAAATGTTGACATGTGCTCATTTGGAATGATGGGTATATGAGGTTATATTATATTATCCTGTGCACTTTTCTGTTTCCTTTTCTTCAAAAGGTAAATCTGAAATATGTAAAAATTTTTAAGTTTAGAGAACATTCTTTTGGTTTTTCTAGAAAACCCACCCCAAAATGTATGCATCTATATAGAGAGGGAAGTGATTGGGAAGAAAATACTCCAAAATATTAGCTGTGGATTTTGCCTCCTGCTGATGAGAGCACAGACAATAGTTCTTTTTTCCCTCTTGCTAATGTATCTTTTCTGACTTTTCTATGAGGGGCATGCTATGCTTGTTTAATAAAAAACAAACAAAATAAAGAGGGGCCTGTTAGTCTTCTGGACCTTCGTGAGGTCCCAGATTCCAAAATAGATCTGTACTCTGACCTGGTAAGTTTATTCTACATGTTCTGGAATGAATGCCAGATGTGGGCTCGAAGTCAGCTAAGCTCCTGAAGCCTGAGAAAAGAAGGGCACGGCTGGTGGTTCAGGCTGAGCAGTACAGAAGAGGGCACATGCTCTCCACCCTGGTCCCCTCAGCCTCAGGAGCAGCAGAATGTGAACTCATCCATTTTTCAGAGGGGAAGCTGAGGCCAGGGTGGATACCCCTGGGAAGGAGCAACAAATGTTGCTAGCAGGGGCAGCTGTGTCCGAGGTCTGTCTGGCTGGGAATGCACTGGGTGCTAACATGCTGGGTGACTTTGGACAAGTCCCAGAGTGTCTCTGGGCCAATTTCTCTGGCAGCCCCAGTGGAAACAACCCCACTTCCTGCTGTACCTTTAGCTATCATTGGAGGCCCTGAAGGACATTTTTATGCAGAGACATACTAGATCTTTCCAATAATATAGATAATAACAGCTAGCAACTATTGAGCACTGACATGCTAAATACTTAAATGGCATTTTCTCATTCTCCCCTCCTCTGGAAACTGTAATTTCCAGCAATATTTCCCATCCCACATGCTCTTCTGAAACCTTGCAACTTCTCATCAAGAGGTAGTCTATTCCTCCTCCTTCTGAACTTGGGTGGGACTTTGTGACTGACTCTATGAATAGAATGTAGAAGAGTTGACCCTGTGTAACTCTTGAGACTAGGTCATAAAAGGTCATATGCACTTTGACTCTCTGGAGATGCTCACGCTTGGAATGCAGCCACCATGTTGTGAGGAAGCCATGGCCACATGAAGAGGCAACATGTAGTCACTCTGGCTGACAACCCCAGCTGAAGTCTCAGGTATGTGAATGGATAAGCTTTTGAATAGTTCCAGGCTCTCGAGCCTGCAAGCTGCTCCAGCTGACGCCAAATGGAGCCGAGTCAAACCATACCTACTAAACCTGACCAAAATTGCATGTTTATGGGTAAACTAGGTGTTGCCAATGTTTTAAACCACTAAATGTTGCAGTACCTTGTTACACAGCTCTGGTAATTGAAAGACCTTCCCATACACCTTGCTTATGAGGGACTGTTCTCTCCATTTTATAGATGAGGAAACTGAATCTCATCTACTAAAGTGGAATCAAGATTCAGTGTCAGGAGTGTGGGGCTCTTAATCACTAGACCTGGGTCATAGGAGTGACCTCAAAACTCAGCCTTGGGTCCTTATGATCTATCAATTGCGTTGTGTCTCTGGGTTTGGGGTGGTGAAAAATGGAGGAGGGAAACAATTGACAGACTGTTGTTTAGATGGAAAGTGTCATGGAGATAAAATGATTCTTGCTCCATAGATTCACGCCTTAAATTCCTGGGGACACTGACTGATCACCCCAAGGTTGTCAGCATTCCAGAGCTTCCTGCCAGGACCTCACTACATTGCCATCAGTGGCCTGGAGAGATGACCAGGTCATGTCCTCAGGGATGTGAACAGCACAGTCAAGAGGCTTTGTGTGTGCCTTGAGCTGCCCAGCTTGCAACTCTCATTTATCACCTTGGGTATTGAAATGCAGGGAGCTGTGAAAGGAGGGGAGGTATGGTTCTGGAGTGCTGAATTCTGGAGCTAGGCCAGTATGGTTCTGGAGTGCTGGGTTCTGGAGCTAGGCCAGGAGTGGGAGATTCAGACTGCTGACTTAATCCTCTTCTTTGGATCCAAATACTTAAAGAGCTCCAAATTGCCAAGTGACCTCCAAGAATGATGTTTTCCCGGACTTTGCTCCTAGGAGCAAAAAGATCAGTTCTTCCAGGAAAGAAGAAACCTGGAGTTGCATGGCTGGAACTGCATAAGGAAAACAGACTCAGCCACCAGGCTGGCCCTGGAGCCCAACACATTCCTTCCAACTTATTTATCATCTGGGGATTTAGAACTCTGATTCCAGAGCTGCACCTCCACCTCTTCTCCCCACCTTTGGCCTCCCCACTCCAGCCAAAGGCAGCCCCAGAACGATCTGCCCCAGGACAGGACAACCTTTCATTACTGTCACGGGGACCTAGCCAGGGCCACCCTATGGCACAACATCCCCCCACCAGGCCCCAAGGGAGAAGGGAGGAGGGGAGCTAACTCCCAGCTGTGGCGCCTACTTCCCCCCACCCACCCACCCCCCTCCCCACCCCCGCCTTGCAAGGATTTTCTGTTTC